>HE670517.1:166037-203032 GCA_000313835.2 Heliconius melpomene melpomene | reverse complement strand
TTATGATAAAAATGGAAAAAAATGATTGACTAAGCACGTCAGGGACAAATATATCAGTACTTTATAATCAACATCAAACAAAAGAATTGGACGACGTCATTTTATAAAGAAAATAGCACTTTATCAAATAAAAAGACGCGTTTCGTATACTAAACTACTCTAAGAATTGAGAATGACTTTGACTCGCGTTTCGCGATCTGATCTATCATTTATTGAACATGAAGCTAAAAAAATAGTTTTGGGTTCTTGAAAAACATGTATACTTTGCCCCCATAAGATATATAGAAAGACAACACATACTTATGTTGACTGCAATCGTCCTGTTAGCCAACAATGTTGAAAGCCATTGTGTATCGATGTTCAATTGTACCTTATCTTGAGGTGTTGTCAAAATTTTTATTTTATACCATAAGATGTTACTTCTTTTTTTTTTTTAATTGTTAGACTTTATATTTTGTTAAAACAATATTTATTTCATTATCTGTCTTTTTTTTATAGTATTATTTTCTTAAGAGTCATCCCATGTGGCCAAAGACTGAAATTGTGACTTTAAGTTACTTAAATCGTTGTGATGCGTAAAGTTTAATAAAAAGCGATTTTATTTATATTGATTTTGTTTGATTAGAGGCTATTCATGTAAACTAAAACATAAAATTGTCTTCTTCCTTTAAAAAACAGACGGAATATGACCAATAAATACACTGGTCTGACAGACCCGACGTCCATATTTGTGTTATAAAAAAACCACGTCCATAGTTAAAGGTTAACTTGGGTGGTGTACCCCTAGCGACGTCTCATTTTTAGCCACCCTATAGCCACACAGTCCTCGACAGGATACCAGATCTTGACTTAGGTGGGAGATTCATATTGTAATATTGTATAGTATACTGCATTATACTTACCAAGCTCTTTATTTTGATACCCATATTGACGGGATTGAAAACTACATTATCCGCCATTTTGTAGCAGTGGCCATCTTTGATTTTGATTTTGTATAGTGCACTGAATTCTACTTGACAAGCCCTTTCATTTGATACCCATATTGATGGGATTGAAAAAAACTAAGTGGTCCGCCATCTTGTAGCGGCGGCCATCTTGGATTCACAATAATCTATATATATAAAAGGACTTGTCCTCACTGACTGAGGTAAGACGCGCGCACAGCCGTAACCGCTGATGGTAGAAACGTTAAATTTGGACAAAAGTTTACTTTCGTAATCTGGACATCCACTAAGAAGGGATTTTGAAAAATTTTAACCCTAAAGGAGTGAAATAGGGGTTCAAAGTTTGTATGGAAAAAAATTTAAATCGGCACCGATTTTTATAAAATTTGAAATTTAGATTTTTAAAAGTATTCAATTGAACACGTGTTTCATCGTTTTCTAGAATTTTCCCCCTAAGGGTGCAAATAAGGGGTTGAAAGTTTGTATGGAAAAATCTTTAAATCGCCACCGACCCTTAAACCACCGACTCTTTTAGAGTCTTAAAAATATTTCATTGAACACATGTTTCGTGGTTTATTAGAATTCACCCCTAAATAAGCAAGCGAAGTTGCGCGCGTCCGCTAGTATTGAATATGGATAATTGTATTGTCACCAGAATCAAAAGCGTATACCAAATTTCATATCAATCGGTTAACGGGAAGGGTTAAATTTCAATTACTAAATTTGACCCAAACAAATATACAAATAAATAAACAAACGGGGTGAGCTAAATAAAACCGTTTAAAAACGGTCTGCTTGCTTCAGTTTCACTTCAGTACATAATGTTTTGAATTCCAGCGGAAAGTGTAGAGTTTAGTGCCTTTACAAAAAAATATCTTTGAATGAAAAATTAAAAATAATATTCCAAAAAAATACAAATCACAAAAAAGCTCTACTTTGTGCGTGTAAAATACCAATAATTATAAAAGTGTTTGACGCAATAACAATCGCCAGTCACCTTTAAATAAAAATTTATTAAAGTAGTTTTAGTTCGTTTCTAAAGTAGGTGCTTAAAAAGATAAACAAAACTTCCGCATGACGTTATTACCTCTAGATCACTTGTAATTCGCGTGACTGTGACGATTTGATATTTTCGACTTGGTTAACGTATGACGCAGTAGACGCATTGCTTTTAAATCTGTAGGCTTCGTGTTTTGCTTAGTATTAATGAATTTACATAATGTAAAAATAATGTAGTGATACATTTCTATGTCTTCTTTTCTCAACATTACGTGTTATTTTATCTTCACACTTTCTCTCCCTTATAGCGGGATGATAGGAAATTCTTGTAACCAGATACTCCGTTCTCCGCATACGGACATCTTATAAAAGCGGAGCAACTTCACTAAACTAAGCTCACATAGGTATCGAACTCACAGTTAGTTTACAATAAGAAGTTCCATCAATGATGTCCTCATATATATGTAGGTACATATTATATTTCAAAAACAAATCACATTTTTCCTTGTTTATAGTAAGTAAGGAAATGTGATATTTTACTCCCTGGACAGGGCTTTTGTGGGCTACTTCCATTGACAAGAAGATTAAATTTTATGTCAAAGAAATGTTGCCTTGTTTTAGATTCCCAGAAGGAAAGCAGTTTTATTTTTAGCGTCACACTGTATCCCAGGATATGCAGAGGACATGGTAGGTAGAAAGTACCTGGGAACCTAGAGTTAAGATACTTCTTTCCCATTAAGACACTTCCGTTCCCCACTTAACGCCGAATTCTGAAAGGCTTGAGTGTCTGCCGCATGCCGCGCTTTGCCTCGTTACCAGAGCGGGGACAGAGGAATAGAACTCACAACCTGTCGCGATTACAGTAGCATACTTGTGCACCTACTCCACGACTAGCGATACGTCACGTATAATCTGCTCAATTTTGTATGTGTAAATTTGCCAATAAATTTCTCTGAAACTAAAAACGATATCGAAATGATTAATTTTCATTTGAATGATGTATATTGTAGTCTAGAGAACAGATCAAGTTTCATCAAAATCGGTTGCAGTAGTTTTTGAGACGCTCATAGGCGTACTAGAATTTCTGGAGAAAATAAATTAAATGTATAATATACACATTAGGAACGTAAATGATATAATTTTAAAATTATTCTTTTATATAAATTAGGTTTGTTCTGAGCCCTAAATATTTGCGTGTTGAGAACACGTCGCGTGTAGTCTATTAACCAATATGCGTGATACTTTTTCCTTGCGCACGGCAATGACTAATATTTTTTAAAACCAAATTTAACTATAGTTTGTCATGCTCCTCGCTGAATAAATAGAAAATTATGTAAATGTACTCAAATATATTTGAATATTGTGTACTTAAGCGAAAGATGATTACTTCTTAGTCACAGGGTCTCGCCGTGACGCCATTGAGACGAGAGCGGGAAAGGGATAGTTATAGAATATTTATCTTTGTAACTTCACGCATCTCCTGCTCAAAACAGGCGAGGTATTCAATAAGTATATACAGGGTGGAAGAGGCAGCGCTTCTTTTATTGAAACTGCATATAGGGTAATATATTTCAAACCCACACCTAAGAAATTAATCAAGGTACCTCAACAGTTTGGACGTAGGATTTTTTTTCATTTCACGATTTTTATCCATACCTGTATTTCGTGTGACGCACACATACATGTGCGACGTTTCCGATTTGACAGGTAAGTGTGTGCGTGCCTGTGTTATACTTTACAAATGGCGTTTTATTTTAAAACGATAATTTTATTATTTATTTTGTTTGAAAAAATAACTTTTTCATTTTTGGGAATATTTTTTTTTCCGAATTATTCCGAATTATATTAGGCTTTTATAGAGTAGTTAAAACTGTGGTTTCATTTAAAGTGGTGCTGACAATTCCATCCTGTATACTTATTGTAGGTTCTATAAACACTACACTCTCTGCTTTGCAAAAAAATCGGAAAATTGTATTTTTATTTTGTAATTCAACGCTGTGCTTGTTTCTCTTAACATAACATGGCTTCACGCTTTGTCCCTAGCGGGGTAGTCAGAGAGAACGGAGCTCCAAACGCTACGGTCTGTACGTTTTCACCCTGTATCCCCCATTTAACATGGTAGGCAGCAGGAATCTAGGAGCCTAATGTTAAAACAATCCGTTCCCCATTAAAACACTTCCGTTCCTGTTCCGTGTTGAGTGGTGGAATGCAACGCCGTGCTAAGCCTTACCAGTTTCTTTCAGTTCTTGTTACCAGAGCGAGGAAATGAAAATATTAAATATTTCATTCCCTAGAGTGGGAACCGAACTCACAACCGTCGCGTTTACATTTTCACGGTACTGCCCCTGCGCAACCGCGTCTAAAATGAAAATTTCCCTATTAGTTATTTAAACAAAACTGTGCAATATCTTTAATTCTGTTCATTTAATCTAATTATAGCCTTTTATTTTCATATTTACTTGGAAATCTACATTCGGTTGGTGTTATTCGTTATTTCTGACAGTACAGTGTTTGTATAAAACAGCTTGTATCTATAACACAAAGCGAAAGCCGTTCAATATCCGGTAGTGTCAATCTATGAACCACAAACCGTCTATCTAAAGCAAACTTTAGTTTAAAATTTTACAAAAATAAATTATTTTCGGCTGAATAGACAAGAAAGCTTCGTCAAGTCATATTTGAATTATATTCTCTGTAGAATGTTTTTATTTGCATATTGCATTGATGAATTTGTACGAGTTGACGATGTTAGTGTTATGACTATTTGTACTAGATCTTTCATATTGGAAAAATAGAATATTTTTTCAGCTTGATCATCCTAGGATACAGCACATACGGTAGGCAGAGTGAACCTGGGAACCTAGTGTGGCGCTCTGGTTCCGACTCGCGCTTGGCCGGTCTTTAAATCTTAATATTAAGGATATAATAGAACCCACAATTACATATATTTATATAATTTATAAACTTGTATTCCTTACTTTGCTTCAAGCAAAAAATATTATTTAACATTCATATCATTTAGTCGTCAACATGAAAATGTTTTCTAGCGTACTCGAGCGTACAGAATGTCGTTGAGAGCACTTGAAAAATAAAGTTAATTTATTCATTTTATATTTAAAAAACTAAATTAAATTATAAATGTGATATTTCTTTCTCTGTAGGTATATAATTTGTAATAGGTAATATTTTTTTATTTTAAGTATTTTTTTTACGTTTACACTGTATCGCATATAATAGGGCAACGTAGTGACAATACACTCCCTTTTCAGCTTTCCGCCTAATTTTTAAGATAATATTTCGTATTGAGCTGCGGAACCGAACTTCGTAATTCTTCGTGAACTTAAAAATAATCATTTTCGATCGAATGGGAATCAAAAATGCTACTATTTCAAGACGGCCATATTATCATTATAACAGCTGAAAAGCTTGAAAAGTATTCACATAAATAAACCATTAACCCAAATCTCATTTTCACACTCGACTTACTGCATCAGTTTCTAAGGAGTTGAGTAAATAAAAAGGCGATTAGTGAACATCAGATAAAACTCTTAATTGGATATGTGCCAATCGGGATAGTTAAGATTTTTGACGCCAACCAATGTATCGCAGACGCTAGTAAGAATTTAGACGCGAAGGTTGCTGCTTTTATGTGTCATAGCAGGGTTTTTTATTACTATAAAATACTAGCAACCTCCATTATTTATAATATAGAGACTTTTCTAGACTACTTATTCATACCAGTTTTCGCTTTTATGCCTCTCGTACTTTCATTCCACATTCTTATTCCTTTCTTTCATTCATCTATTTTGTACTTAACCAGATGGGGCCTGCCTACTACACTACCCTATTCTTTATTTATTATATTTTATTTTATTTTGGGTAAATAACTCAATAAAGAAAAAAATATTAATTAATTCTATAATTTTTTAAGTAAATAATACTTTAAAAAATTACAATTAATCTTACTAACGATTTATTAGTGTGTGGGATACAGTGTGAAGCTGATTTTATTTAATTTAATTTTAATATAATATATATCTAATATTATTGTATATTGAATGGATAGATATAAAAATAAGACCAAAAAGCTAAGACTAAGCTTACAGTTATCAAGATTTACAATAAGGCCAAAACACTTCGATTTCTAAGGAAATGTCAATATAGCTGGCGAGCGTTCGTAAAATTTTATACTATTGTTTCATCCATAAACGAATAGGCACTGTACAGATGGTACAAGATGGCTAACGAAATCGTTTTAGGAAATTATTTTCATTTTTTTCACAGGGTCTAGTAATAAGTAAGAATGAAGAACTTAAAGGAAACTACTAATTAAACAATTTGATACCTAAGTATACGAATTTTACATTTGCTATTTTTAGAGATTATTTAAAATGTTAAATAATAATAATGCTTACTCTTTGCTCATTTAAAATAAGCAAAGAATAAACGTTGAGGTATACCTCAAAAGCAATAATGAAACCCTTAAAGGTTCACTGCGTTGTCCGTCTGTCAAGCCATTTGTCTCGAAATAACGTAAAACAAAAAAACATTACAGGCTTAAAATTGTAATTACTTTCATACAAAATAAATGCATGGGTCCGCAAACTTAAGTTTGTTTATTTTTATAAGTTATAATTTCTGAAATATACGGCACACTCAATAGGCGACTCCAACTAGCACTTGACCGGTTTCTTATGTATAACATACAGTCTTGAAGGGCATATATATTCAATTGTGACATTAAGTGGGATTGACAGAGAGAAAGAAAGAGAAAGCCATGAAATGGTGGAACCCTAACCGTACTATGTCTTATTAGACTACGTAAAGAAAATTAATTTACCTACAAGTATTATTCTATATGATTCTCAAACTTTAATGTCGTCTTTATTTATTGTTATTATTTATAATTTCTGTCTCTATCTAATATAAAACAAACATGTACTTGTTCTCAACTAGCTCTTCATTACAGATAAGGCAAAGTCCGGCCACACAGAAGTAAAGATAAGAATCTACGTCTAATTATTAATAGAAATGTAAGATGGTTTATTCTTATATAGATAATTAATTAATAATTATGTTTTTAATTAATATAATATGTAAACAATTGATAGGGACCATCTTGAAGTAGATTGTGTCGTGGTCATTCATGAGTGAATTCACGTACAATACATATCTATGCATTAAATGCGCAGGCGAAGGGGTTTAAAATGTGACTGCAAAACGCGAATGGTTGTGGGTTCGATTCCCACTCGAGGAAATAAAATATTTATTTAAATGCATAATATATATTTCCATTTCTTTACTCTGGTATCGAGGTAAAGCGGGGCGTTCCTCAGAGTTCCAAGAGTTCCTCAACACGCAAATCCTTCCGAATTCGGCGGAAAGCGGATAATGGAGTGTCTTAACACTAGGTTCCCTCTGCCTCCCCTTCTGTCTGCGAGATACAGAGTGAAGATGACTTAATTTTAATTTAATTATCAATGACTATGTTATAATGGTGCAAAATCAATAATATGGCTATTACAGAGTTTTATATTTTTATATTACAGCGAATAATGCAAACATTAATTTTTATTTATAAAGCGACCCACGGAGCTTCGCCTGTTAGTAATCTTATTATACAAAATATTTTATTTTGTATTTTTATTTTTATTATAAAAATTTTTTGTCTAAATCTGCTTAGAAGTTTTTGCGTGAAAATGGAACCTCCAGTTAATTGAGTCTCTACACCTACTTACTTATTTCTCTTATTAGTATCTCATCATGTTATTTAATTATATATTTACCTTAATGCATTAGTATTTATTCAATTAAAGACTGTATTTAATAGTAATTAATTAAATCGAGCATAACAAAGAGATATTCTATTAAGTGGATTTGAACATCCTAATATCCTTTGAGATCAATTATAGGGCTAATATTGTTATGTTAATGCTATTATAATATTATTATATCAGCGATCCGCCTGCGGGTATATTATTTATATGAAAAACTTCGTAACGTTCATGTTCTAATATATATTTTTTTCAACGCACTTAGAGTGACTTTAATAAGAAAAAAAAATACCTTGCTATTAGATTACATTCTTATAATGTCAAAGCATTTATTTTTAAATTTTGGTAAACAATCACTAAAAATACTAGTTAAGCTACCTGCCTGATATATCAAAAAATTTTTTTTTAATTATTACATACAATCCTGATATTGGTACGGAAGCCTCGGCGATCCGACTCGCACTTAACAGGTTTTTATTTAGAAGGTAAGTTTTACTAAAATAAAAAAAAATGTACAAATTTGAATTGAGCAAGAAATTTATTTTGTATGAAAACAATTACAAAACGATTCGAGGCGATTATCCTTTTCAGCTAGGGATGCCTTTTAAATTTTTAGCAAAATAAACGAAAGAAAAAATAATTTTCTCCTAAATTTGTTGACAATGTTAGAAATCTATGGAATTCGTCACATTTATCCCGGTTTTATTCTATTACTGTAATGATACGAGTGTACCTCCGCTTCAGTAATCAAGACACGATTTCTCACATCATAGAACACTGTTATAATTCCGATAGAGTAATTAATATAGCAGTTAAGTAGTATTATTGTAATTAATTCATTTAACAATCCCGTCTTACTGTTACATATAATTAATTGATTGGTACAAATGAAGACGGGATAGACAATGTTAATAACTGATGTAGGTTTATGATATAATATGGAAATTTCATGGAGATTGTAGATTCTATTTCAGTTTGCTCGGTGTTAATTTTGGTACAAATAAAAACTCAAATTATGTTCTTAATTCCTTTATATTTATTAGTGTATTTGTAATGGAATTCTTCTATAATCTTGCATATAAGCGTAAAAAGTACCCTATTTGTTGTTCCATAAACAACAATCTATGTCGTGTAAGTATGAATCCTACAAAAAGCAACAAAGAATGGTTATACTGTCTATCGACTTATTTTATGTACTATAAATAGCAATGATTTGGCTAAGTTTTAAAAGTTTTTACTAATGCTAACAGCTATTTTGTTAAGTACCTACCTCTTCTTATTCCTCTTTTTCTGGCATTATTACTGGCATTTGCCAGGGTTTCCCTCCAGCTCAACTTACTTCACTTTTCTTCAGCTTTTCCTAATGCTGAAAAGTGCACTTTCTTCAGCATTGTACCATCTAATGCGAAGGTAATACAGACTTTTTTTCTACAGGAATCAAATATGCTACCTTCAGATTATAACAAAGATATAATAAGAGCCATTCAATAATAGCTAACTATTATATATAGTAGTATGTACTTGTGGGTGTTGATGACGTGTATTGGTTGACATTTGTTACTAATGTATTGAAGCCATTACTGCTGTAATCTTGGCCTGAAATATGTTTTGCCCTGAACAGCTGCTTGATCCGATTTCTCCCTGATATTAATATTATATTGTAATAAGAATTATAATTTCCTTGGCGGCGGAGTTGGGTAGCGTCTGACTGTTTATGCGATGGTTATAGATTTGGTTTTCATTTCGAAGATCATTTCTACTTATTTTTATTATTTTCACTATCAGGTCAACGTAACTTCCAGAACTGTATAAAATATTTATAAAGCCGATGAAAAATGGATGACAAAAATTGTATCGTTAAGCTTTATTTTTTGTTGTTTTTCTCCGATTCAGCCGAATACAAATCGAACCACAGCCATAGAGTAATAGAGCATAGAGTGGTAGTACAGAATTTAGCCAGCCTGTTCCACTGCGTTGCCACCATAATTATACATAGAATTTTAGTCAACAGTGTAGGTTTCTTCCATTCCCGTAGAAATTTAAATAAATCTTCTCTTAGACATACACTCTCCAAGAAACCTATTTAACCCAAATTTCTGATTCCTGCGTGCAGTAGTTTGGATTGTGCGTTATTTTAGGCTTTTATTTAAGTTGTTGTGTTAGTGTCTGTGAAATCTTGTAAGCTTAAATAAAATGAATATTTTCATTTTAGTTCAGTTGGTACAAGTGACCTTTTGAATAAAAGTTTGTTTTTAAGAAGGGTTTTTAATTAATTTATTTTATTACTTAATATATCATTCTAACTATGTAAATTTTAATATAGCAACTTCACTGGACAAATACTCGTATATTACGAACAACGGCAAAAATATTAAATTTCAAAACTGATTTGAGTTTACAATTGAATAGAAAGCGATAGAATGTAACTTCAAGCAAATCCACACTTTGGAAAGTCTCCAAACAACTTTAGATATATGAAAAGTATCCCTCTCGCTGTTTTATTTAATAAAATGACAGAATTGTGCCGTTACAAAGTTTTTGTGCTGAAATAAAATATATCGAAATTTGATATTAAAGTATGTTAATAAGATATTGTAACTGATTAAACGAACACCTTAAATGTTGTCTAATAGTTAGAATCTGTCCCACTCCACTTTTTTTCTCACTTTCCGCCTAATTTTGGAGGCATTGCGTGTTGAGTGGCGGAACTCAACGCCGCACTTTGCCTCGACACTAGAGCGAAGAAATAAAAATATATAATAAATTTAAATAAATATTTCATTCCCACGAGTGGGGATCGAACCCATAACCAGTCGATTTTGCAGGACACTTTATGTCTCGGCCATCGTAGCACAATTGGGAAGTGTCTGTTTCGTGGGTTCGATTCCCACCAAGAATAATTATTTTTCTTACTGCTTTACTGTCAAAGAGGTACATCCGTGGTTTGTAACTGGGCATCAGCTTTACTCCCACGTCCTCTCATTGTAGGGTTGAACGCTTATTATATTTAGTGATTTATATTATACTAGCGACCCTCTTGCGGCTTCGCCCGCTTTAACTACTCGATTATTCATGTAATGTATGTTTGCAAAGCACTTAAGATAATGTGAAAATTAATTAAACCCTAATGCAACCCGCATTTTCGTAGTTTCAATAAGGATTTTCCAATTGTTTTACACAGCAAGGATTTTTTAGTAGGTACCGTAATTTTAAATCTGTGCTACTAATATTTTCAAGTACTTATTAAAATATATTTAAATGACTATTTTTAGATAGTTTAATGACTATTTTTAAACGGAAGAAATTATAAACAAAAACCTACCTACTAATAACTACTACAAAAAATGTGAAACCAAATATATCGCGCTTAAATCATACATTCAACTCCAATTATCCAATACGTGCAAACGCATCTAACTAAATCTTCGTTGCTATAGAGGCAGGCGGGTTTTTTCTTTCGAGCTTGTGGTTAATGCTGAAGGGGGTATTCTGTCCCTGATGAAAAGCAAGCACGACGTGGCTGCCTGTGAGGAAAATTAAATAGAATGCATGGGCCGGGAATCGAACCCGGGCCGCCCGCGTGGCAGGCGAGCATTCTACCACTGAACCACCGATGCGTGTAAGGCAAGCGGGCACGGCGGACGCACGGCGAGTGGCGAGCCGTTTCGCAGCAAGGATTTTTTTGATATTGTAACAACTTCTAAAGTACTTATTAAAATGAAAAACAGTAAAAGACAGTTTTGGTCTACATTAAATGGCCAACGTAACTAATGTACTTATTTATATGCTGAGAGTAAGGGATAAGTGAAACTTGAGTAACATACAGCTGATGTGTCAACGGCGGGATATGTCACCAATTAAATGCGTTTTTCTCTAAAACTATTCGTAATTTCGAAATATTATAAAAAGCAAATTTTATCTTCGTTTAATGTAGAAAATTAATAAAGTATTTTAAAGGATAAGGATTAGTACCATTATGGAAAAATATCCCTCACAATAAAAAATATATTGAAATTATTATTTTTAGACAGAAAAATGATCACTACACGTTATTCTAAAAAGATACGAATATGCTCTCGCGGACTTTTTTCTAGATCTTATTAAGAGGAACAATACTCCAGTACATTTTCTTCATGTAGTACTTACCATTAGAGCAGCGCATGCGCGAAAGTGTCTCAACCGGTAGGACTTTATACACATTTATCGTATTTATGTTAATTTACATAAGAATGTACAAATAATAAACTATATATAAACCTTCTACGAAAAACACTCGACTTAATGGTGAAGACCGCATCAAAATCCGTTGGGTGGTTTAGAAGAAGAAGAGTTAGAAACAACAGACAGACACGAAAAGCGACTTTGTTTTATAAGATATAGGATGTTAGTGAAGTATTACACATACATAATATATATGTATGTATAGGCATACATACATATATATTACATAACATCGTTTTTGAAATATACCCTAAAACCTTTAAAAGTGTGTATAATTAATTTGTTGGTTCCTACACAGTTTGTTGGTACAGTGGTTCAAAAAATATTTACTAACACCTCTACCTACTTTGTATTATAATACCGGAAAATATAGCGAACTAATTATGTTTGTAATAGAATAAAAGAAATATCGAACAAATTGAATATAATATTTTTTTTTTTTCCCTAATAGAATTTGAACTAAGAGTCATCAACTGTAAAACACCCTTTCAACACAGTTGTGTAAATCACTTCTATTACAAAACTAAAATTAAAACTACTTGTACAACCCTAAACGTAGAGATTTCAACAATATATTGGCTCTCTGATTTACGACCACGGTATAACTTTCGATGATTTTTACCGGCTTTTTAGGGTTCCACGGCGGATGTAAAAACGATGCGGATATAGATAGGGAACTTTATATTGGAAGATAACGACGGTTAACTCACGGGTCTGGGAAGGCATAAAATGTTCTTTACTTACCTTGAGCTGTCTTTTTAAGTCAAGAGGAATATTGGCACGGAAAAGTTTTGCTTTCGAGGTTTTAGCACCGTGATAGAGTAAGTGGGTTTAAGTTTAAGTATATACAATCAGCTTCAAGCTTTATCTATATACTAGCGACCCCCTTGCGGCTTCGCCCGCTTTTACTACTGGAATATTCATATAATGTATGTTTGCAAAGCACTTAAGATAATGTGAAAATTAATTAAACTCTAATGCAACCCGCATTTTCGTAGTTTCAATAAGGATTTTCCAATTGTTTTACTCGGCAAGGATTTTTTAGTAGGTATCGTAATTTTAAATCTGTGCTACTAATCTTTTCAAGTACTTATTAAAATATATTTAAATGACTATTTTTAGATAGTTAAATGACTATTTTTAAACGGAAGAAATTATAAACAAAAGCCTACCTACTAATAACTACTACAAAAAATATGAAACCAAATATATCGCGCTGAAATAATACAGAGCTTGTGGTTAATGCTGAAGAGGGTATTCTGTCCCTGATGAAAAGCAAGCACTACGTGGCTGCCTGTGAGGAAAATTAAATAGAATGCATTGGCCGGGAATCGAACCCGGGCCGCCCTCGTGGCAGGCGAGCATTCTACCACGGAACCACCGATGACTGCTCATGACGCGCTTGTATAAGCAAAACGTCGCGGGGCGCGTTTCGCAGCAAGGATGTTTTGATATTGTAACAACTTCTAAAGTACTTATTAAAATGAAAAAACAGTTAAAGACAGTTTTGATCTACATTAAATGGCCAACGTAACTAATATTCTTATTTATATGTTGAGAGTAAGGGATAAGTAAAACTTAAGTCGGCACAGTTGATGTGTGAACGGCGTGATGTGTCAACAATTAAATGCGTTTTTCTCTAAAACTATTCGCAATTTCGAAATAGTTTAAAAAGCAAATTTTATCTTCGTTTAACGTAGAAAATTAATAAAGTATTTTAAAGGATAAGGATTAATACCATTATGGAAAAATATCCCTCACAATAAAAAATATATTGAAATTACTACTTTTAGACAGAAATATGATCACTACACGTTATCCTTAAAAGATAAAAATATGCTCTCGCGGAGTTTTTTGTAGATCTTATTAAGAGGAACAATACTCCAGTATCTTTTTTCATGTAGTACTTACCATTAAAGCAGCGCATGCGCCAAAGTGTCTCAGCGGGTAGGACTTTATACACATTTATCGTATTTATGTTAATTTACATAAGAATGTACAAATAATAAACTATATATAAACCTTCCCTGAAAAATACTCGACCTAATGGTGAAAACCGCATAAAAATCCGTTGGGTGGTTTAGAAGAAGAAGAGTTAGAAAGTTCAGACAGACACGAAAAGCGACTTTGTTTTATAAGATATCTATATATATAAAAGGACTTGTCCTCACTGACTGAGGTAAGACGCACGCACAGCCGTAACCGCTGTGCGTAGAAACGTTAAATTTGGACAAAAGTTTACTTTCGTAATCTGGATATCCACTAAGAAGGGATTTTGAAAAATTTTAACCCTAAAGGGGTGAAATAGGGGGTTCAAAGTTTGTATGGAAAAAAAATTAAATCGGCACCGATTTTATAAATTTTAAATTTAGATTTTTAAAAGTATTAAATTGAACACGTGTTTCATCGTTTTCTAGAATTCTCCCCCTAAGGGTGCAAATAAGGGGTTGAAAGTTTGTATGGAAAAATCTTTAAATCGCCACCGATTTTTATAAAATTTGAAATTTAGACTTAAAAATATTTCATTGAACACATGTTTCATGTTATTAGAATTCACCCTTAAATAGGCAAGCGAAGCTGCGCGCGTCCGCTAGTAGGATATAAAAGGACTTGTCCTCACTGACTGAGGTAAGACGCACGCACAGCCGTAACCGCTGTGCGTAGAAACGTTAAATTTGGACAGATGTTTACTTTCGTAATTTGGACATCCACTAAGAAGGGATTTTGAAAAATTTTAACCCTAAAGGGGTGAAATAGGGGTTCAAAATTTGTATGGAAAAAAATTTAAATCGGCACCGTTTTTTATAAAATTTTAAATTTAGATTTTTAAAAGTATTTAATTGAACACGTGTTTCATCGTTTTCTAGAATTCTCCAACTAAGGGTGCAAATAAGGGGTTGAAAGTTTGTATGGGAAAATTCTTAAATCGCCACCGATTTTTATAAAATTTGATATTTAGACTCTTAAAAATATTAAATTGAACATATATTTCATGGTTTTCTAGAATTCACCCCCTAAGGGTGCAAATAAGGGGTTGAAAGTTTGTATGGAAAAATCTTTAAATCGCCACCGATTTTTATATAATTTGAAATTTAGACTCTTAAAAATATTTCATTGAACACATGTTTCATGGGTTATTAGAATTCACTCTTAAATACGCGAGCGAAGCTGCGCGCGTCCGCTAGTCCCATATATAGCAGGATGGGCAGAGGGTACCTAGTGTAAAGACACTATATGTATATACGATTGTAAAATAATTTAAATAAAATTATAGAATTTATATATACTTTTATTGCACTTAAAAAATTACATATAAGTAAAACAAAATTGAAAAATTCGTTAACAATGGTGGGCTTATTTCTAAAAGAAATCTCTTCCAGCCAACCAAAGGAAGTGGATATGACTGTCCAACAGCGGGAAGAGATTACAGTGCAGTTTTAAAACTGAGCTATATCTAAAATTATGTCATCAAATTATCTATCTCTCTATTTTAATAAATTTTTTTCTTAACGCTGTATCCCGCACACAGCAGGATATGTAGAGGAAACCCAGTGTTAAGATACTCCGTTCCCCACTTTCTGTCGAAGCGAAAAGCGAAAAATATAAATAAATATTTCAATTTCTCGAGTGGGGATTGTGGGTTACCACAACCATCGCGATAGAGTCACACTCTTGTGCCGCTGCGCCACGACTGCCTATTTTTTTAGCATAATTTATATAAGCACTTGAATCATTATTACTAACAATTGTTATCATACTCGTAGATACTGCTATCAAATGTCATTACGATAAAATATTTAAAAACAGTATTGTAGATGTATTCAAATAGTAATAATGTGCATAACGCTAAAGTTATTTATTTGGCTAATAATTTGTATTCATGGAAACTTGGCAGGAAAAATACTTGGAGTGTTTCCGACACCATCTATAAGTCACCAAGTAGTATTTCGTCCAGTAATGATAGAACTGGCCAAGCGAGGCCACGAAGTGACTGTGATAACTCCTGATCCAGCATTTCCCAAAGGAAGAACACCACCAAATCTTACAGAAATCGATGTTCACGATATATCTTACGCTCAAGCAAATAAAATGTTTGAAGAACATGGAAATTTGAGGGATCAACTGAAATTACTAAGTCTAATGCCTGATTTTACACTGAATCTCTTAATTGAACAGTTAAAATCTACAGCAGTACGAAAGCTTCTAGATGATAAAAACAGAAAATTTGATTTAATATTTATTGAGTCATCAGTGAGGCCAGCGTTGGTATTTTCATATTTTTATAAGGCACCTGTTATTTCATTTAGTTCAGTAAGTGGTATTTTTGGAAATTTCGAGATGATTGGAGCATCTACAAATCCACTTGTTTATCCTAGTGCTATAAACCAAAGAATTTTAAATTTAACAATTTGGGAAAAAATTTTTGAGTTAAAACTTTATTATCAAACGCAACATACATTTTTAGCACATGAGCTTATAGAAAAGGAAAAATTGAAACCTTATTTTGGAAACAATATACCAGATTTTTCTGAATTAGAAAAGAATGTCCATCTCTTGTTTTTAAATGTGCATCCTATTTGGGATTTTAATCGGCCAGTCCCATCAAATGTTGTGTATTTAGGTGGCTTACATCAAAAACAGCAAAACCAATTACCCCAGGTAATAAATTTTACTTATAGTAACGATATGGTACTTTTTATAATAATAAATTATTTTACTTAAATAATATTACCTAATACTAAGTCATTTTAAATTGCAAATATACCTATGCATTTTTTTAAAAAAGTGAGAGATAAATATTAAAACATAAAAAAGCTGGATAATACCGAGCTGTACTTGTACTGTAATACTGGCTTATACTGGCTGTACCAATTTCAGGAACGTAGATCATCGGAAAGTATACTTATAAAATTTGATACTTAAACTTAAGTAGTTTGTGTGCGTATGCACTCATTTCCCACTACTTGTCAAATTTCATAACTGTAGGTTTATTGCAAACATCCTATAGGTATTGATTACGCGGCAAATTTTCCTGCGCTTCATGGGACCATCGATTTGAATATTTCTTATTAATTTAATCTTAAAACTACCACGCGATTTTGAGATAAATGATCTTAACAAACAGAGAGACAAATAAGAAAGTGCTCCGATCCGTTTTTATCTTTTGAGAAATATCAAGCATCTTTTTTTACAGTTGATGATAAAATTCCTTACCTAAAAACATATATTTTTAAAATAACATATTGTTAAGCTAATAGGATACCTGAGGTGTCTCATTTAATTTCAGGATTTCAAAAGTTATCTTGATTCATCAAAACATGGCGTCATTTATGTAAGCTTTGGTACAAACGTCAGACCATCTTTATTTCCACCAGATAAATTGAGGATATTCACTCATGTTTTTGCTAAGCTGAAATATGATATTTTGCTTAAATGGGAAAAAGATGAACTTGCAGGACTGAGCTCTAATGTAAAAATATTGAAATGGATGCCACAATCAGATTTATTGCGTAAGTAACCTACTTATATTTTTTTTACTTAAGAGGTTGGTTTTTATGAAAAACAGATTTTGTTTTATATTAAGACCCTGGGGCACTAGTGCACCCCATTTTGTATTTTATGAATATAAACTTTCATTTTAAATAAAAATAACATAGATATTAAGTGACTCCGAGTATTTCTTAAGTGACTCTCTCTAATATAACGCAGTCAAAAGATATAATGAGCAATTATGTATCAGGGGCCGCTAGTAAAAAATAAAATAATGGTAATATTTTCCATTTCAGGCCATCCAAATATAAAATTATTTATAACCCAAGGAGGTCTACAATCGACAGACGAGGCTATAACAGCCGGTGTACCACTTGTTGCTATACCCATATTTGGTGATCAGTATTTTAATGCAGAACAGTACGTTCGTCTTAATATTGGAAAGAAGCTACACTTTGAAACTTTAACAGAAGAAACATTGACAAATGCTATACAAACTGTAATTGACGATAACAGGTACATTTTTTATTATTTTTTTTTTCATTTTTAATTATAACATCTTATTTAAAGACAATAAAAAATGTTTAGGATCACAGAAAAGCAAGAATAGGAGAACGTGCTCTATTAGAGGCTCTGAATTGTTTATATTTGCATGTGTATCGTAGCACTATTTACCTATTCAATCTCACTGTACTCTAGAAAAGGAGATTAAAATTAAATAATTTATAAGTGGTGCGAATATGCTTTTACTGTAACGAGTCGCACGTAATATTTCATCTTGTTCGTTCTTCGATCCCCGGGCCCCAAAACCTACGTCCTACGAAAGAGCCCCACTTTCAAGTTAGTGAGTAGGCATACTGTCTTAACTACTTTTTTAACTAATAGATCTCAAAATTTCAGCTAAAATGCTATTTTGCTAAAATGAGTTAGGTGTGGCAGGTCTTTGGTGTAGATACTAAAACTATTTCGTCATTCGATTTTTTATGTAAGCACCAATGTTATGGTCTGTAACCATATATGTTAAAATAATGTAAAAAAATGCTTTAAATATAATTATGCTAATAATTATATTCTTTTCAGCTACCGGGAAAATATTGTAAAACTTCGTAACATAATGCAGGACCAGCCACAGTCGCCGCTAGAGCGCGCGGTGTGGTGGACGGAGTATGTGCTACGACATGGTGGAGCATTGCATCTCCGAACACCAGCTGCTGACATGCAATGGACCGAATATTATGAAATAAATTTAATATTAATTGTAATAAGTATAATTTTAATAATCAAAATAATAGTAATTGTTACTTTATATAAATTTATATCAAAACTTAGAACCAGCAAATTGAAGGTAAAAAAACATTAAGAATTAATTAACGTATTAGTTGAACTTTGGTTGTATTGTAAATGAAATTTAAATAAAAAATACATGTAATTTTTCATTTGTCTATCTGTAATAAAAACTGTGATAATTAATCTACTCTCTATCCTGTTTCCCGTCAAATGAATTCTAATTATAACGCATCATTCATTTTTATTCATATAATTTTAGATTGCCACCACTAATTACTACATTGTGTATGGAAGCTTATTTAAAATTGTTTTTCGTTCACAATTAACTTGATGTGTATTATTTTTTTTACTTACTTTCAGAATAAATATATCATAACTATCATTTATAAAATATTAATAAAATAAGTAATTCTTCAATCAATAAAATCTTTACCAGGAACCCCGCATAATTTAAACAGGTCCCGACTATTAATCTTAATGAACTATTAGGCTTGTTTCTTTACCTTCTATTTTTATGCAGTCGTGGTTTTTGTTTTTTTAAATATTTTTTTATTACTTATTAGTGATTTAATTTTGTACACTTGTTATTCTTAGTGCGAGTGATTATAATAGATTATAATAATTATTATAATACCTTTTCACGCGTTTGAAGACGCTGGTGTACGGTAAAATTCTAATTGAGTTTATTATTGCACCTTGCATTTGTGATCTTTGTATTAATAAAAATAAAACAAAATAAGCCTTTATTGCTGCAAACATTTTACAATATGGTATGTTCTTATTTATTTACCGATTGTACTATCCTATTACTATCTATATATTTGATTTTCCTTAATTAATCTATGCAAAGACGATCGGCTTTCGTCAACAGCTTGTCTTCCGACATAGGCCTCCTCTAAACGCTTCCATTTCTCTCTATCTCTCGGTATCCTCATCCATTCTGTACCAGCTTCTTTTTTAATATCATCCTCCCAACGTTTCATTTATTTCTTTTCCCAATTCTGGGGTACCACTCTGTTATTGTTTTGGTCCATTTCTCAGTTATTTCTCTCAACATATACCCTGGTCATTTCCATTTTAAAGTCTTGCATGTTGTTTCTGCGTCTCTAATTTTTGTTATACTTTTTATTTCTTTCAGCCTTTCTTTATCTTCACGCCAATTACACTTCGCTCTATAACATTTTGGCATACGTTTATTTTTTTCATTAGTTTTTCTGATCTTTGTATTAATCTTATTTAAATAACTAAATAAAATAAAATAAATAGTAAAACGTTATTGGTGAGGAGCGACTTTATTATTTACTATGACTATGATTAAATTATATTATAAAACCAACTGTTCAAATACAATTCGTTGTTATTTAATCATGTTTCTATTTGAAATTAAATAATAATTTTAGTCTATTTAAAAGCCATATTCATATTGGGAAACATTTTAACACAAAAATATTTACGATTCTTATTCATTGATTTTCAAAGATATTAATGTGAAACAAGTAAAAATTTACTTTTTATATATGGCTAGGTAGGGACATAGTTATGTAATATCTATACATGTAATAAGTCTGTAAATTCACCTCACCTGGCGGGATTGACTGACCGCCCAGGCGGCAATTGCTCATCCCTCTTTTCCAATTCCTTTCCCTACTCTAAAAAAGACAATTTCCCCCACCAGAGAGTAGCAGCAGAGCACAAATAAAAATTTCCTTAGCCCAAAGAACAAGAGCATATTTATAAGCGGTGAAAGAAACCAATGGCCGAGGGTCTACTCTGACGCCTTATACATTGTCATTCGCGGTGGGAGGAAGAACATTGCTAGATATATGTCAGGTTATTCAAATATTTCTCTTATCTTATCTTTGGTTCGTTAATTCGTTCGAATTCCGTTCCGTTCGGTTCGAAGACCGTTCATTCGTTTGAACTAAATTCTCTTTACTATTTTACAAACGTATAAAATTTGAAGGTAGCGGGATTTGAACCCACGCCTATTGATTTTCGGACGGTTTCCTAGTGGCACGGGTAAGTACTTTTCTTTCTTATATGCGGATTAACATTTTTAAAATGTATAAAATAAATGGTCTTTGTTTATTTATTTCAAACGAGTCTGGGAGTTTTATCGAAGTGGCGTCGTGTTTAGATTCGTAAAGAATGTTGACAACGATTTTGTGCTCCTAGGAGAGCTGCGAGGAAAGCAAAGCTTGGTCATCCACCTTGGTTACCCTGAGGATCACTCATACGGCTCAAAGCCCTCTAAGAGAGAACACAGCCTTTAGTAATAGCCAGAAATAAATATGTATGCACCCGGAAAGAATAAGTAATATGCTTTTGCTCGCAGTAGAACAGTGTCAATTTCGCCGAAGAGCTTACCGTGCTCGATACGTTTCCGATTCATACACACACTTGATACCTTTACGCGATCCCGAAATATGTGATCTTAGCAGACACACAGATGGGTAACTAAATGATCCCATAAGGCTTCCATTTTTACCCTATTGAGGTAAGCCCTGCCCTAAAATATGGTAGTTCCTTAGATGTGTTGATTTAAATATTATGACATGTGACATTAGTCACATGATATTTGAATCATCTTAAGTGTTCTTATCCTATTATTACTCACATATCATTATATTTATACATATATACAGATTTTCGTACATATTGTCTACGAGCTTTGCATATATTAAGAGGTTCACCCCCTAAGGATTTACTCGTATTGTATGTACAATCTAATCTGTATTTTATTTCTTTTTCGTTTCAAAATTATTTATTTTAGATATTTTATTTGAAAGGGATCGGTCTTACTCGCACTAGACCATTTTATTTTATTTAGTATCTGCAAATAATTTTGTTGACAGGCATGAATAACTAACAAATGAATAACATTTAAGACTTACAGGATATTAAAAACTTCAAAATTTCAAGAAAACGAAATTATTTTCCCATTTATGTTTCAAAATATGCACGAAGAATAGCCACGCGTTGTTATTAATTTTATGTATTAATTTATTTTTTACATATTATGTAAATTTTACTAGTTAATACGTTATTTAATATTTTTAAACAACAACAACAATTACTTGTGACAAATGGAAAAAAAAGCTATTCGGATCCCATAGAAATTTCGACAAAACTGTTTTAGTGGTCCTCAGTACTAATAGAATCAGCATTCTTTTCAGATTTCTGTGGTGGCTATTCTTTGTCTGTCAGTGAGTCATATAATAACGAAAGAGTTTTTATTTGTCCAGTACATATTATTTTAATATAAGTTTTGAGATTGTACCTATATTGCACTTGTAGCACTATTACAATGCATTATTATTATCACAGATACTGTTATCATATAGCCACTTAACTGTTCTCTTATAAAGGACCCCGGAACTACTGAAGACAGTTTTACAATTACTTGTGTTATAATGTCGACGACATTAAAATTATTTATTTGCTTGCTAACCTTTATTTATGGGAACCTGGCAGCAAAGATACTTGGAGTATTTCCAATTCCATCGATAAGTCATCAGGTAGTGTTTCGTCCTGTTATGATAGAATTGGCTAAACGAGGCCACGAAGTAACTGTGATTACTCCTGATCCAGCATTCCCTAAAGGAAAAGCGCCGTCAAATTTTACAGAAATAGACGTTCATGATATATCTTATACATTATGGGACAAGTTTATTCAAGAAAATAGGAGCATAAGCGACCAGATCAAATTAATGACTGTTATACCTGACTTGCTATTGAATGTATTTGAAGAGCAACTAAAATCTCCTGCAGTACAAAATTTACTAAAGGATAAGGATAGAAAATTTGATCTAATATTTGTTGAAACAGCATCAAAGATAGCGTTGATATTTTCTCATTTATATAAAGTGCCTGTTATTTCATTTAGCTCCTTAAGTGGGATTTTTGGGAGTTTCGAGATAGTGGGCGCACCCATACATCCACTTATTTACTCTAATCCACTAAACCAAAGAATTTTCAATTTAACAATTTGGGAAAAAATATCAAATTTGCACACCCACTTTAAATCAGAACATATTTTATTAAATAAGGAGCCTAAAGAAAAGGAAACACTGAAGAAGTATTTTGGACGTAATATTCCAAATATTTCAGAATTAGAAAAAAATGTTCACATGTTATTTTTAAATGTGCATCCTATATGGGATTTTAATCGACCAGTACCACCAAATGTCATATATTTAGGTGGGTTACATCAAAAGGAGCGAAATTCTTTACCGCAGGTAAAGTGTACGTTAAAATTTATGTATTAATTATTATAATTTTTTTTTTAAATTGAAAGAAATATAAATTACAATTTATGTTTTGTACTAATAAAATATCGAGGAATGTAAATATTTTCATTTATGCAATATTTAAGTAGCACAAGAAACACTTTGTATATTTCACAAAATGTTTGTGAAATCCTCCGTTTCCCACTTTCTGCCACCTGCTGATTGGAGGAATTCAATGCCGGACTTTTGTCTTGGTGCCCGGGCGAAGAAACGAAAATGTAAATAAATAATATTACGTTCCCTCGAAGGGGTATCGAAACCACAACCTTCGCGTTACAGTCACACCCTTGTTCCCCTGCGCCACGACGATCTTATTATAGAATATTTCATATAACAAACAAAATTATTTAAATATTTATATATTTTCAGGATCTAAAAAGTTATCTTGATTCCTCTAAAGATGGGGTTATTTACGTAAGCTTTGGCACAAACGTTAGACCATCTTTATTCCCACCAGAAAAATTGCAAATACTTATTAATGTATTCACCAAGTTGAAATATGATATTTTATTTAAATGGGAAAAAGATGAACTTCCAGGACGCAGTTCTAATGTGAAGATATCAAAATGGCTTCCACAATCAGATTTATTGCGTAAGCAGAAATTTGTTTTTTCAGCAGTTTTATAATGACAACTATAATTTAATATTTTTTTTTAAATTGACCGTTTGTAAGTATTTAATTTATAGGTATATTTATGAATACCTAGTTTGGTTGAAAAAAGAGCGACGAAATATTGGATAAGTATCATGAATTGAGTCTAAATATAAACAGGAATAAGAAAAGTCAAAAAGAAATGATGCCAAATTTCCCTGATGAACATAAAAATATTGATAGAAAATTGGAAATAATATAAAACGATATTATTATTTTAGGTCATACAAATATAAAGCTATTTATAACTCAAGGGGGTCTGCAATCAACCGATGAGGCTTTAACAGCTGGTGTACCACTTGTCGCTATACCCATGCTTGGTGATCAATGGTTTAATGCTGAGCAATATGAACACCTTAAAATTGGAAAGAAACTACTCATGGAAACTCTTACAGAGGAAAAATTAATAAATGCTATTCATACTGTTATTGAGGACAATGGGTACGTATATTGTTCCAAATAATAGTTTTATCTCTACAGATTTTGCTAAAGTAGTATTACGTTGAAAATTATCATTAAATGTATTGCGATTTTTTGAGGGTTTGTTTCATAAATATTATAGCTAAATGTCAATACCTAGATGATTTTATTGGCTTCACTATTTAGATAATATTGCTCTACCCAAATATTCTTTTTAGTGTATTCCAACATTATTTTTCGTTGATATATTCAGCTACATAAGAAATTAAAACGTTGTGTCGATTAATTTAGGTACTCGTTCTTTTAGTAAGAAAATTGAAGAGTTGCTTGGCTTCCTTTGCCTATTTGAGTATAAATAATTATTCATATTAATACTTGATTATTAGAATCTTGACACAGAATAAAAAAATACTGACAAATTTTACCTATTTGCTTTCAGTTATCGTGAAAATATTGCTAAACTTCGTAATATAATGAACGACCAGCCCCAACCACCACTACAGCGCGCCGTGTGGTGGACAGAGTATGTTTTGCGACATGGCGGAGCTCTGCATCTTCGATCACCAGCTGCTAATATGACCTGGGCGGAATACTATGAACTAAATTTAATATTTATCCTATTAGGTATAATAATTATAGTCAAAACGATAATAATGTTTGCTTTGTACTATTTTATATCAAAATTTAAGTTAAGCCAATTAAAAGTTAAAAAAAATTGAAAATTTGAAAGTGAAATCTTATTTTAATTTCTTGCATTTTTTAATCTAACATCTATCATCATTTCACATATTTCCTATAAAAATATATTGTTCTAAGAAACTACCATAGTTACTTTGCATAAAACCACCTGTGTTTATTGTTATGTACAATAAACACAGATGGTTTTAAATTTCCTTAAAATTATTTGAAAAACCATGAAGTATCTAACAAGATTTAAATCTTTAAATATATTTAAAAAAATAGTTAAATATTATTATTTGAAGGATGATTCACCTTGAAATGACATCAATATGTACAACACATTGTTATTAATAGTATTATTATATATATTAGTATATTATAATGGTATGTATTTTTTCAAATATATATGTATTATGTTTATGTATTAGAATTTAATATGACATGTAAGTTTATTTACACCACCCGCTCTATTTTATCACAGATTTCCTAACCCAAAGGTTGTCTGGTAGAAATCGTTGATTAGCGATAAGGCCGCCTTTTGTGTGTCAATTGTTATGTTTTTGTCGTTTTTATATTCTCCTTTTTCTTCTTAATGTATAATTGTGCACAATAAAGTGTAAATAAATAAATAAATAAGATTTGGATGTTATAATGAGAGAACCCGGGCCTCCCGCGTGGCAGGCGAGCATTCTACCACTGAACCACCGATGCGTGTAAGGCAGGCGGGCGCGGCGGACGCATGGCGAGTGGCGAGCCGTTTCGCAGCAAGGATTTTTTTGATATTGTAACAACTTCTAGAGTACTTATTAAAATGAAAAACAGTTAAAGACAGTTTTGGTCTACATTAAATGGCCAACGTAACTAATGTACTTATTTATATGCTGAGAGTAAGGGATAAGTGAAACTTGAGTAACATACAGCTGATGTGTCAACGGCGGGATGTGTCAACAATTAAATGCGTTTTTCTGTAAAACTATTCGCAATTTCGAAATATTGTAAAAAGAAAATTTTATCTTCGTTTAACGTAGAAAATTAATAAAGTATTTTAAAGGATAACGATTAATACCATTATGGAAAAATATCCCTCACAATAAAAAATATATTGAAATTATTATTTTTAGACAGAAAAATGATCACTACACGTTATTCTTAAAAGATACGAATATGCTGTCGCGGACTTTTTTGTTGATCTTATTAAGAGGAACAATATTCCAGTACATTATTTTCATGTAGTACTTACCATTAAAGGAGCGCATGCGCGAAAGTGTCTCAACGGGTAGGACTTTATACACATTTATCGTATTTATGTTAATTTATATAAGAATGTACAAATAATAAACTATATATAAACCTTCTACGAAAAACATTCGACTTAATGGTGAAGACCGCATCAAAATCCGATAGGTGCTTTAGAAGAAGAAGAGTTAGAAACAACAGACAGACACGAAAAGCGACTTTGTTTTATAAGATATAGGATAATATAAAATCATCTGAATCGGGGAGATGGAAGTCACTTATGGATTACGAAATTATCTAAAAAATACGATTAAATAATACGATTTAAACGTCTATCTGATTTAAAAAAAAAAAACATAGTTTTCGAAGTGCACTTAAGCAACATAATTATGACAAGCTACGTTCACAATCAGTTGTATGCGCCTGTACACTGCAAAGGAATATTACTTTTCAATGGTCTAAAAATGTGGTGACTTTCTTGGAGTTTGATATAATATTATGCCAACTGATAGATGCACTTAAACATGCACATGCATTTAAATACGACAACTTAGGCGGAAAAAATAAATAAAATTCCAAAACAAATAAAATTTCCCTAAATAATCGTATAGGTATACACAGGAGAAAATGCGGGCGGGCCGGAAATTGAAAATAATTGTAATATCAATACTAATGTAAAGTAAGTAGTAAAGGTCTCAATAATCATTACGATAAATTTAAATTGTCTTACTGTCTCATTTGCATTATATCTATCGCAGAATTCCATGTCTCATATACTTTAATCTAGTCCATTTAGAGAAAACCTGTAATAAGGTGGAAGCCATTATGTAAAGTAGTGTATAAAATAATAAGCGTAATTGGCCAAATTATTGCTTAATAAATTTAAATAAATGAATTCAATTAAACTTATAATTTAAACTTACATGTGCCAATAGAGCACTTACAATAAAAGGTGATTTTTTTTTAAGAGAAGGTTTTTTTTTTGCAAAGAAAAGTTTTTGTTAGTTAAGCTAAGATTATTGTTCTAAATAAAACGATTATAAAATAGGCCGAAGCTGCAGAACTTTCCTTGCTAACAAGGAAACTAAAATATTAAATCTTTCTTTTCTTCAAAAGAGAATTGAACCTACAACCTACCTTATTTAAAGCCGCACGCTTGGGCGTCAATGCTACGACGCGACGGCCGTAACATAATTCTTAAAATAGGAAATTTATGATAGTGATTATTATCTATATACGCATAGTTTTTATCATTTGTAAAAATTATATTATTAAAAATTTACATACTAATAATAAATTATGTAAATTACGACTAATTATTTATAAATGTTAAATATATTTAAAAAATATTTTTATAATATTCTACCTGTATTGTGTGCAAGATATACACTGTGTGAAGCTAAAAATCACATATTATTAGTTTTTGAATGCCTCGATTTAGAATAGTCTCGTTATATTTAAATTACTTAAAATAGATCGTCACTAGTAAAAAGGCCCGTTTTTTATAGGTATGTAGGTATATATAATTAATTCAATTTGCAAAAAAATATTCATACTTTTTGCATATTAACCTTGATTTTTTGTGCTAATTTCGCATGAAGAAACAAGGAAGTGTTGTATCATCACTAAAATTATATTAAATTTTAAAAGTTATTCTTGTGTTTCTCACATTAACTTAAGGCAAAAATGACTTATCATTCACATTCATTCATTCATTTTAGATATAAATATGTATATAAGTAGTTGGGACGCTTTACGTGACCAAAACCAAAAAGATTTCATATAAAACATAAATTCGTATGAATTTGTAATCGAACCTACAATAATCGCTTGTGGTTGTTTTACTCAACAATTGCGCTACGGTTGTCATTAGATAAAATAGTATGAATAAGAAACTGGTCTTGCTCTGTTCTTGTAAGTTGTGTTATATTAAAAATAGATTTGAAATAAGGTATAGTCTTTTCAACCTTGCATTTTAGTAATAGCTGCGGTACTGTCAACATATAGCTCTTAACTTATTTAAAGTGTAATTTTACTTGTGTTTAGAATTTAATATTTTAGTAAGAATACAAAAAAACAGTATGTACAAAATAATATTTTTAGTTTTATTCGTTATAAGTATAAGTGAATCGAAAAATATATTAGCTGTGTTCCCGACACCGTCAATAAGTCATCAAATAGTTTTTCGTCCTCTTATGCTGGAATTAGCCAAACGTGGGCATGAAGTGACTGTGATAACACCAAATCCAATATTCCCTAAAGGAGGAGCTCCTGGAAATTTTACTGAAATAGATGTTCATAATATTTCTTATACTATATGGACTGAGTTTGTAGAAGATATAAAAGGTAAAGCAGATGGTCTCGCTGAACAAATGAAATTAGCTTACGATCTATTAAGAGTAATTTTTGAGGCTCAAATAAATTCACCAGAAGTTCAAAAACTTATATCTGATAAAAAGAAGAAATTTGATTTAGTATTTTCTGAACATTGTGTAAGATTAGCATTGAGCTTTTCCTATTTATATGACGCCCCTGTAATAGAATTTAGTTCGTTGGGTGGATTAATTGGTGGTTACGAGTCGATGGGCGCTGCTTCACATCCATTGATCTATCCTACGGCATATCAACAAAAAATTTTTGAAGTAACAATGTTGGATAAAGTCTATGAAATAAATCTATATTACTCATTTCATAAGTTTTATGATGAATTAGAAATTTTGGAAAATATGTCATTGAAAAAGCTTTTTGGTCCTAAAACTCCAACTTTGGCTGAATTAAAAAAAAAAGTAGACATGCTGTTTATAAACCTTCGTCCTATTTGGGATCGCAATCGCCCTGTACCACCTAATGTTTTATATTTAGGAGGATTACACCAAAATCCACAAAAAGAATTACCTGAGGTAAATTTTTATAATATATTATTTAAGTCATTTGTACTATATTTATATTTTTTTATATATTTAACACTCACAATTAAAACACTTTAATTTCCTGAGATCAGTCGTGGTAGCTTAGTACGAGCGTGTGACTCTAAAAGTTCAATTTTTACTCGAGGAAATGACATATTATATATTTATTATATTTTTATTTCTTTAGTCTGATATCGAGACAAAGCGCGGTGTTGAGTTTCGCTACTACACAAACAATACTTCCAAAATTGCAACGTCCTATATGATTTTTTTTACTTTAATTTGGTCAATTCAGTCCTTATTAATACACTTTTTTATTATTTCAGGATCTAGCATCGTACCTAGATTCATCTAAGAACGGAGTTATCTATGTAAGTTTCGGTACAAATGTGAAACCATCTTTACTACCTGCTGAGAAATTGAAGATATTTAAAAAAGTATTTTCTGAATTGCCGTACGATGTTTTGTGGAAATGGGATAGCGACAAATTTTCGGATTGCCCCAAAAATGTTAAATATGCAAAATGGTTGCCACAGTCGGATTTACTCAGTAAGTTTCTTAAGAATAGATTTATTGATTTAGAACTGACAAGACAAGTGCCCTTAAATCTGGTGATTATGGATGCAATCCCTACTGAAGAAAGAAATATTTCCGTTGATCCTTGTAACTTAAGCCGGAGGAAAACGGAGAACGAAGTGTCTTCATTAAATTCTCTTTACTTACTTCTTCTGCTTGCTGTATGCGGGTTAAGTGTAAAAAAAATCTTTAAATTATTCGTATACTGAACACCTGTCTGAGTAAACAAAATCCTATCTTTTATGCTTAATTTTTTGGATTTTTTTATTTTTTTATAGCGACTTCTACCGCTTGGACTGTACGATTATTTATTTAACAAACTGATTGCGTTCTTGCTTATCTATATATATAAAAGGACTTGTCCTCACCGACTGAGGTGAGACGCACGCACAGCCGTAACCGCTCATGGTAGAAATGCGAAATTTGGACAGATGTTACTTTCGTAATCTGGACATCCACTAAGAAGGGATTATGAAAAATGTTAACTCTAAAGGGGTGAAATAGGAGTTGAAAGTTTGTATGGATTTATTTTTAAATCGCCACCGATTTTTATAAAATTCGAAATTCAGACTCTTAAATAGATTTCATTGAACACGTGTTTCGTGGTATTTAAGAATACTCCTCCGAAGGGTGCAAATAAGGGGTTGAAAGTTTGTATGGAAAAATCTTTAAAACGCCACCGATTTTTGTAAAATTTTAGATTTAGACTCTTAAAAATATTTCATTGAACACATGTTTCGTGGTTTATTAGAATTCACCCCTAAATAAGCAAGCGTAACTGCGCGCGTTCGCTAGTATTTAATAAGGACATAACCGGTAAAAATATTTTTTTACATATTAGAAATGTTTGCAGTTATCAGTTTTATTGACCATTATTTATGTAAAATGGTATACGTGTCTATTTTTATTGCATTTTCACCTATAAGATTTCACCTATGAGAAGGTTGTGTAGCAACATATAGGCTGCTAGGTTAGTTTGGTGCTCTAAGTATATTATTGCTATGTGTATACTTTTTAATCGACTACAAGTACAACGGTTGTGCGTTCGATTTCCACTCGGAGGAATGAAATATTTAATATCTTCGCTCTAATAATAAGACAAAGTGCAACGTCTAGTTTTGCTCCTCATAATGTCTCGAAAATTAGTCTGTGTGCTGAGAAAATAAAAGATGTGAATGCTAAAGGAGAATATTCGAAATAGGTTGGCGGGATATTGAATTTTTCGTCCATTTGTCGCGTATACACTTAATACAAAATATAACACATGGATAACATTGTCAGAAATCGACCAATTTAAATTGGGACCACATGGGAAGCTACAGCTTTCATACAAAAGAATCGTCAAGAATCATCAAAATCGGTTCACCCAGTCCAAAATTTTGAGATAACAAACATAAAATAATTATAATAGTTGAATTAATAATCTCCTCCTTAGGGAAGTCGGTTAAAAATAATTCTGAATACATATATCTAGTTCCTGATAATTCATGTAATTGGGATATATGTTTTTGGCTATTTTTGTGCTTGACTTGCTTATGGGTTATTACCCATACCTTACCATTTAGTAATAATACTTTCCAATGCTATATGCACGAATATAAAATAAGTGAATATTTTGAATAATTTTACCCACAAATGTTGAATTTAAAATTTTCATTTTAATCTGTTTTTTTATCTTTAATCAATTTATAAGACTTAATTAAAACGAAACTTTATATTAATTCAAAATAAGCAAAAATATTATCGACACTGATTAGTGATTAAGCAATTGCTTCTGGTGAACGAACATATCAATTTCGCAACTTCAATACCTAAAATAGAAATCCCGTCACTTTCCGTCCCTTTAGGAGGTTCGAGAAATCCTTTCTTAGTGCTTCCGTGTAGTGTACAGGTCAGGTATCTAGGTAGAGTAAAAAGCATAGGGAAGACCTTAGAATACGTTTGTACATTGTCTTTTAGTTACTCGGAAGCAAAAGAATTTTATATATATCTATGTATATTTCTATCTCCTATGTCTCTCTCTCTATCGTATCCTACATGTCATGGCCGCCCGCCGCACGCCTGGGAACTTAGTGTTAAGACATTTCTGTTCCCCTTGTTCCACGTGCTGAGTAGCGTAATTCAGCGTCGCGCTTTGCCCTGCACTTTTTACCTCATTACTAGACTCGATGTATATCACTCAACGAGTGATAACTAACAACTATAGAAATATATATTATATAAATGTAAACACCAGTAGTACATTTTATAAGTGTGTATCTACATACTATACAATTGAATAAGTATATTGGTACTAAAACATAAAAAACTTATGACATATTGTTAAAGTTTACATTGTTTTTTATTACATTTTTGATGACAGTATTGTTTTTTGGTTTAAATCCACCTTAAAAATATCCGTCTATATTTCTTATAAATGTATTTTTATTTGCAGCCAGACTGAAAACGTGACAGTTTGCGAATTTGACTCTTTTTTTCAGGAATTCATGGGGCCGTAGATCTAGGTATATTGTTTGAATTTAAACTTGATATCTTTAAGAGTTCCTGAGATAAAGGCTCTTGACCAACAGATAGGCAGACAGACAGACGGACAACAAAGTGATCTTATAAGGATTCCTTTTTTCCTTAAAAGGTACGGAACCCTAAACACTAGAAAATAATAAAATTTGGTTTCAGAACATAAAAATATCAAGCTCTTTATAACACAAGGTGGTCTACAGTCGACTGACGAGGCCCTAGCTGCAGGTGTTCCCCTTATCGGAGTACCGATGCTTGCAGATCAATGGTACAACGCGGAACAGTATCTTATACATAAAATAGGCTTAAAATTAGATCTGGAGACGTTCACAAAAGAAGAATTAAAAGATGCTATTAATACGGTTATAAACAATTCAAGGTAATTGTAAAAAACAAGAGAGTACTGACCCCTACTCACTTAAAATTTTATTTATACTTTTTTAATGTTTAATAATCCCTCACTTATCAAGATTAATTTTGAATTATTAAACAATAATATCGAAATCTTTACATTTATTTAAAAATTAGTATTAAGTCAATTCTATATTTAATCATTTTTTTTAATAATAAAAAGAAAAATATACGACAACAAACTGTACGAACCGTAAATCTGTAGAGTTAGAAATAATAATCATAAAAAAACCCTTTCATTATTATCTTATTACAGCTATCGTGATAACGTGATAAAGATACACAAAATAATGGATGATGAACCACTATCACCGTTAGAAAAGGCAGTGTGGTGGACAGAACACGTACTCCGACATAAAGGTGCTTCACACTTGAAAGCCAATGGCGCTCATATGCACTGGACAGAGTATTACGAAATAAAATTGATATTATCACTTCAAATTCTTATAACAATCTTCCTACTATTTTTGGGAATTTTAATATATTATATAGGCAAAAAGATTACAAATTCCAGAATAAAGATTAAACTATTGTAATCTTTTTAGATTATCTTTAATTTATAAAATAAAATAAAAATGTTGAAAATATAGGATTTTTTTTTATTCATTTTCGAAATCCACAAATTCGATGTCAAATGATTATATTCAAAATAAAAAGTTACAGCCAGTCTTGGTGCAGAGGCACACGAGTGTCACTGTAAGCACGATAGGTAGTGGATTCGATTCCCATTCTAGGAAATGACATTTTTAATATTTTGATTTCCTCACTCTTATAATACGACGCATGCACACATGAGTTGGGTGTTAAATTGAGCTGAGTAAAATCTCCAGAATTGGATGAAAATATGGAACGGAGTGTTTTAACACTAGGCTGCCTACCGTAGTGTATGCTAGATACAGCGTAAAGATGATTTTTTTTATTAAAAAGTTTTTGAGTCTTAATCTTCATTAGTTTTGATATTTTTAAAAATTGGCAAAAAAATAGTTTAGAAAAGGTTATTTTAAGAAGTATGTTATTCACCAATATTTTAATACATTATTTAAAAGTTAAATAATTTTACAAAGTTTATTATTGAATAATACTTATATTTTTTTACAAAGTATATTATTTTTAGTACCGCTTATGGTAATTAACTTAACCTATTTCAAAAAGAGAGCACTAAGTTCCTAAGATAGCCTGTTAAATATGCAAATTTTGTGGAAAATCTTAAAAAAGGGAATATAAAGCAGAGTGTACCCGTATGTTAGATGTTAAGTCCTCTCTGTCTAACCCACTATACTCTATAAGAGAGCGTCAAGCTGAAATGAAAAGAAAAGAAGCAACATTAAATAAAGAAGAGGGAAAGTTGTAAGTGCTAAGCCAAGTGCCATAAAAATTATAAGTTGTGTATATTCTGTAAAAATAAAAATAAAATAATAAAAATTATTATATAATGTATGTGACCAATTGAGAACTTTCTCCGGTTTTTTTTAGAAAAAGGAGAGTGAAAGAAACCGGGCAGATATCTACATAGGATAGCGCTTGCTTATTTATGTCTTAATATAGTTTTATTAGAAACTTGACCCCAATGAAGGGTATCAATAAATTTTCATTGTGAAACAAGGCTAGTGGTATTCGATGTCGTTTAAATTAAGAGAAATACGCATATAAGATATGATAGTATGAAAATATAATACTCTTTCATTATAATAATAATGAAAGTTTATTATACTCGTATTACCGGTGGGACGACCGCCTGCCAGATGGGCTGACGATATGAAGAGATTGGCGGGAAGCGGATGGGTCCGAAAAGCTGAAGATCGAGTTGGTGGCGAGAATTGGGGAAGGTCTATGTCCAACAGTGGACAAAAGATGGCTGTTGATGATGATGATGATGATAATAATAATCATAACGATGGTGAGGATAGTCGTGGCGCAAGGGCATAGGTGTGTGATTGTAAACTCGACAGGTCATGGGTTCGATACCCAGTCAAGAAAATGAAACCTTTACTATTTTCATCTTCACTCTGGTATTCAGCAGTTCACTGCTCGACTATCCGCCTCATTTATCAGATCTGGCCCCAAAAGACTTAATTTTGTTTCCTCATCAAAAAATTGCGCTCGGAGGATAGATATTTTGTCATGAAGAATTATTTTTCATAGATAAACGCAGAAGAACATCACTAGAAGATAGTAAGATACAAAGAGAGTTTGTGTGTTGAAAAATAAAAAAAGGCTTCTAATTTGGTTACGTCGGCAATTCTGTCCTTAGTCTATTAGGAGACATTGTACGAAATACTAAAATAAAGTTAGTAAAATTATTTGTTTTCGTTAAAATTTAACTCTTTTTCAATATATAATTGACGGAAAATTTAATTGTCTGCTTCACCTTCATCATATCACTGAGTATGTACATAAAGGATTGTGAGAATTGTGCCTAAATATGTCACGTCATTAACTTCGTTTTTACGAATATATTAGGGACACAATGCTCATTGAACTACTTAGTTATGTGACCTTGTAAAAAATATTTTTAGAGAATGTAATAAGAATAAACAATAGTTGTAACAAGCGTACCAAATTTTTCACCTTGGCTCTATGTGTGTATGTTTTTAATTTTACACGTTGTTTTCCATAGCAGAGTAGGTGACCTAGTGATGAAACATTACGTTTTGGGGTAAAGCTGAGACTTCACTCGAATCCGAGAAATTACTGGTCAAGTTGAGTGACTCCCAAAGTCAACGACGTCTTTTGTCTTCCTAGAAACTAGAATTTAAAATATTTTTTTTTATTATTCTCTCAGTCCACCTGTAACTCTTAAGCTATTTTAATGGTAAATTCCTAGAAAATTGAAAACATGTGGTCAATTTATTAACATTGTACAAATTTTATAATGGTAAATTATATTGCTTCGCATTATTGCTACAAGTCAACATAGGCGGACCTTATTCGGCCGCATTCCCAGATATCCTGGCTGGTGGAGAATGTTTATAAACTAACCTTTAAGTCGCAGGGTTCCTGAAAATTAAACTCAGTTTTTATAGCTTTACGATGTCCTACAGAAAAACCTATGAACCTAGTGATAAGGCACTCTGTTCCTATTAAGACACATTCGAAATCTTTAAGAATTCCTTAAGAATTGCTTGTTGAGATTGTTATTGTTTTAATTAAAATAATCACAAAATATTTTTTCTTTTTTAACTTTATTGTTTATATAATTATACTAATTACAAAATTCTTTTTCACAGAAATATACATTTTATAGAGTTTTTTTTATTAACTATTAAAAAAAGCAGTTAAAGCTGAAATTGTAAATTTTAATAAAATCCCAGGCTCAAATTATGCCTGGGAAGATTCGCAATGATCACTTTATGCGTAATACATGTATATGTAATTGATATAGTGTGTACTTTTAGATTACTTTGTCAAAGATAACGAACTATGAAAATAGTAATAAATTAAACAGAAGTGCATCTACATAATCAAAAACTGCGAATAGTTGACTGTATGTACATGTTTAATTTTGTCTCCATCAACGAAATTTCGTAATTTTCTATTGTCGATTTCAAAAATATAGATAAATATAAATTTAAGTTTATGTAAATGTTAATGAAATAACTAATCTATTTTATTACTTCACTAGCAGACCCGCGAACTTCGTATCGCCTTACAGTCGATTCTTTTTTTTAATATGTATTCTACTATTCGGGACACCGAGTCAGCTAGTAAGATAAAAAAATAAAGAAAGTTGATAAGTCAACAATTATATAATATCAAAAAAAAAACTTAAATCACTTTAAATTCTTGTAATATTCATTAAAAATTACAATAAAAATAACAATTTCCGATATCTTATTATGATACCTACTTATTATATTTCATTTTTACTTATTCTAATTTCAGTTTCATTTTCATTGTAGTACTTTATGGTATCCGTTATTTTTTGTTTGGTTATCTGGCGCGTAAACAAACAGAGCAGATGGTTTTCCAACACGGGTACAGGCAACATACAACAGACCACGCAAGAAACATGAGTTTTCTATATTAATACCACAAACACTTAATAACGGCCCCTGGGATTTGTTTATAGTCATTGCGAAAGCAAGCCGTACTGGAAACTGTAGTCTTTTAAGCTCGTATGGTATGTCAGTCGAAATCATTGGGATGCCCCGCATCATCAAAAAGTCTTCTCCTTATTTATTTATTTATTTATTTATTTATTTATAAGGCCCACCAACAATTGATACAATTATTACATGCCATTAAAGAAAAAACAAAGTAAATTATTTCTAATTGCTCAATTATTTACAGGTAAGCTCCACATGCAAAAATAAATTCAACGATAACAACGAACAACAACTTAAAAATAAACACAATACAAAAAAATAAATAATAAATTACACACAACTTATACATTATTAAGATAAAAAACAGATTCATATATGCATTAATAAACTATTCACTTATTCTATTTTGTTATACAAGTACGAAAAAAAAACAATTAATAATATTAATAATTTAAGGTAAAAGACACTTAATAATAAATAATTTTTAAAATTGAAATTAAATTAATGGTACAATCAATTAAAAATTAAATAAATTAATAAAAT
>HE670517.1:13132-165937 GCA_000313835.2 Heliconius melpomene melpomene | reverse complement strand
ATAAAATAAATTTGCTAAGACTTGTAGTCGCTATCTGGTACTGGTAACAATAAACCTGCTCTATGATATATTTGACCTTGTAACTGTTGAGGGAAAAATGTATTGTAATGCGTATGGGCTATAATAGTTATGATTAACATACATGCAACTGCAGATACTATGACAAAACTTAAAAATTAGCATTACATTTTCCCGAACTGCTTTTGTTACTCCAAATGAAGTCATTTGAAAGCAGTTGTTGTATTGTTGAATATCTTTTAAGAAGTGTATATGGAATATGCTCCTATTCCTAAAACCAATAAGTACAATGGCTCTGGAGGTGGAAGTTACGCTATCAATTTACACAACACAATCTATTGGCTTTATTTCACAATAACAATTTTTAAATTTCAATTTTTACAATAACCTTACAATATTGGCTAACTGAGTTGATAGGTCCAATAGCAACACAGCTGTAGGCACTGCTGGCATCAATTGATATATATAACAAAAAGGAGCTCGATTCAAATTTGCACCATTATCAGTAGTAGTAAACTATCGTACTTTACGGGTCTGTCTCAATCGATTTTTTCACGTTCATTGCAATCTTCACGTTCTGGGCAGTACGATTAGATTCTTCTGCCTAAAATTTGTCCACTGCCTTATAGAAGGCATATTTAGTAAGTCACAAATACACAACACTTTATTAATTTTATAAAATTTGTGGCTTTTAGATTTAATAATGTAGATGCACATTTACAACAAAGAGACTTTTACATTTCAAGTGACATTTTACCATAGAAATATTGACAAATATTGACATTAAAAGACTGAGATCCCAGGGCCCCCAGACCTACATCATTTTTAGCAAAGCTGAAATCTAATATGTACTTAAGACTGTATGCATACTCTCTAACTTAAAAAAACCTTCAGAGATAGTGCCAACTTAAAGCACACTTCCAGTTACATTAATATAGAAATTCTCGTTTTTATATATGTTTTAAAGTAAAAATGTATATTTCACATTCTTTCACGTGGACCTTTACTTCTGCCAAACTTCCTAAAGGTTCTTTAAAATTTAAATATATTATTTACGGACTATTTAAAGATCCCTCATATATAACCAGATCAATCCGATGGCTTCATCATTTGCCCAGAAAGAGATATACCGTTATTTTTTGCTACCTTTTAAAGGATCCTATTTTCGAATTAGTGAGTAAGCATATAATATGTAAGCATATGTCTTAACTACATGTAAGACTAATAGTCCTGGCGACTCTGGGATCTGGAGCTATAATATTTATACGATACTAACGTCAGTCAATTGTTTTGCCTTCCCGGAGTCCAGCGACTAACATTTAAACTTTATAGTAAGGTATTAAAGTCCAAATTGACTTTTAAGTATTAATACGGATCTTTTGTATGGGAATGTAGAAAAGTGTTGTTTTTATATCTTTTCTGGCAATTTTTTAAAGTTGGATCCAATTTTTTTTATTTCAACAGAAAATGCTCATCACGCTGAATAACTTTTCCTAAAGCGTTGTATTGATATCTCTTATAGATTAGGCGGGCTGCTAGGGTTTCACATCAGGTATTCGGGCTATCAAAATAAATTATAGCCTATATGTAGGCGAAGACTAATGGCTATGCGACAAAAGAAGTTTCATTTAAATCCGTCCAGTAGTTTTTGCGTTAAAGAGTCACAACAGACAGACAGACAGACAAGAATTCCAAAAATTATATTTTTCTCTTCTATTAGTTGTATTAAGTCCCCCTGAAGTGTTTTTTAGTTTATATTCAATGTACAGATTTTACCCCCTTAACAGTTTTATTATATATATATATAGATATAGATTATTGTATCAAAATGTTAATATACAAGCGTACTAGGATGCAATGAGTAGTATATTATTGCTGAATACTAATAATATACTTGAAATATAAACGAACTAATAGGAAGTAAGATGCATCAGTCATGGATTTACTTTCTTACATACCTAATTATCACACTTAATTATTCAATATATACATATACTATGTGCTTGCTTAAAATTATATATAAATATTTTTAAGTCCTGTTTTAGTAAAAAATGGAATTAAAAATAAAAATATATCAAATATCTGTTTTAGTTCTATACTTATCAAGTATAAGTGAAACGAAAAGTATTTTAGCCGTGTTCCCTACACCATCAATAAGCCATCAATTAGTGTTCCGCTCGCTTGTCCAAGCATTGGTAAAAAGAGGGCATGAAGTGACTACAATAACAACAGATCCAGAACATCCCAAGGGAAGATCCCCTCAAAATCTTACAGAAATAGATGTTCATGATATATCATACAATATTTGGAAACAATTTGTAGAAGGAACCGATAAAGGCACTGCAGACAGTCTTGTCGAACAAATCAAAATGGGATATAGCCTATTATCGCTAATTTTCGAAGCGCAAGTAAAAACTCCTGAGGTGCACAAACTTTTATCAAACAAAGAGAGAAAATTTGATCTAATAATAATGGAACATTGTGTAAGACTCGCCCTGAGTTTTTCTTATGTATACGATGCTCCCGTTATTGAAATTAGTTCTATGGGTGGATTGGTTGGTACATTTGAAGCTGTTGGCGCCGCGTCACATCCACTCATTTATCCCTTGTCGTTTCTGAAGGGTTTTCATAACTTTAATATATGGGATAAAATATTGCAAATAAATTTATACTACAAGTACAATAGTTTTTATAAAACGTTGGAAATATCGGATAATATGATATTAAAAAATCTTTTTGGTCCAAATATACCAGATTTGGCTGATTTAAAGAAAAATTCACACGTTTTGTTTTTAAACGTGCATCCTATTTGGGATCTTAATCGTCCTGTGCCATCTAATGTTGTTTATTTGGGAGGAATACATCAGAGACAATCAAAAGAATTACCAAAGGTATTATTTATTTTGTAATCATGAATATTATTGAAGAATAACTAGAATAATAGATTAGCATATTGTGATAACAATAAATATGCATTGAATATTTAGGAGATTTTATATTTATTTGTTTTAAAATATTTTTTTTTTATCACTATTTCCGATGAAATTACCAGGAAAATGAGTGCATTATTTATATTTTATTCAATGCTTTTATCCCCAGATATATATGGACATTTATTGTTAAATAAATAAATTTATTATTATTATATACCACGAATATGATGACGTACCTGCTTCAATTTCAGAATCTTAAAAACCATCTAGATTCCACTAAAAATGGCGTAATTTACATAAGCTTTGGCACAAATGTGAAACCATCTCTACTACCAGCCGAAAAATTGAAAATATTTACAAATGTCTTCTCGAAATTGCCATATGACGTGTTATGGAAATGGGATACAGACAAGCTACCAGACTGCCCTGAAAATGTTAAAATTGCAAAGTGGTACCCACAATCGGACTTATTAAGTAAGTCCTAGTTTTTATTTATGCAACTATTAAGCTACTCCGTTTAGAACAAATTTATCTTCGTTAAATATCTGTTTTATCGTCAATATAATTTTTTTGTACTATATATAGCAGGATAGAAAGTAGCCAAGAAACCTCGTATAAGACGCTCATCGTCGAACATGCGAAAGATAAAAAAGGAAAGATAATATTATTATTACTAAGTAATTAAAAAAACCTTAATATTTGATACAAGTGACCTTTTGCAGAACATCCTAACATCAAGTTATTTATCACACAAGGCGGTTTACAATCAACAGACGAAGCTATAACTGCGGGGGTTCCCCTTATTGGAGTACCGATGCTTGCTGACCAGTGGTACAATGGTGACCAGTATGCTAAACATAATATAGGCCTAAAACTGGACTTGGAAACAGTTACGGAGAAAGAATTATTGGAAGCCATCGAAACAGTTGTTAGCAATTCGAGGTATAAAATGTTTTTGTTATTCCCTTGTCATATCAAATAAAAGAGCTTGTTAAAATATATAAAATACTCGAGGACCCGGACGGTAGCTAAATTTGCCTGTGAACTGAAAAATGTAGACAAGCCGTACTAAGTACGTAATTTCCGTAAAAGTAAAAAATATCTTGCAATAATAGCAGAATAACTTCTATTTCTATCACCAAGATCCTTCTTTTACTTAATCCTGCGCTTTCAAACTGCACAATGACATTAATGACAATAACATTAAGCGGGAAATACAGAGAAAAGCCAGAGATTATTTTGTATGAATTTTATAAGTTCATACGAACAAAATTAATTATCTTTTTAAGCGATTTTTAAAAAGAAAACTTGAGTAGTTTAAAGTTAAATAGCGATGATGTTTTTTGCTTAATGTATTTTAAATGTTTTATGTTATAATATATACGGAACTCGAATTTATAAGGTTTTAACTGTTTCAGGAGATTTACAATATACAATCTAGATATTTGCAGTCAATTAATAACATTTTTATTACAGTTATCGTGAAAACGTGTTGAAGTTACGTACTATAATGAATGATCAACCACTATCACCGCTGGAACGCGCCGTGTGGTGGACGGAACACGTACTCCGACATAAAGGCGCTTCACACTTAAAAGCCAATGGCGTAGATATGGATTGGACAGAATATTATGAACTTAAATTAATATTATTTTTTGTTCTAATATTGCTTATATCGTTATTAATGTTAGGCCTAATGATTTACTGTTTTATTGTGAAATTGAACAAAAAAGTCAATTTAAAAGTGAAAAATAATTAATATTTTTAAATAAAGTATCCTGAGGTTAGTCATGGCATATTTGTCTGTAGACGCGACCGGTTGTATTCGATCGCTACTCGAGGAAATGAAATTAAATATTTAATATTTTCAACCTAGGAACCTAGTGCTAGGACATTTTCGTTCCCTTTACTTCTTTCCACAGAATTCTGTAATAATTGGGAGTTGAGTAGCGCAACAATATTTAATTTCCTCGAGTGGGAACTGCACCCATAAACAGTCGGCTTTACAGGAACACGTTTGTGAATCTGTGACGCAACTGGGGTCTCTTAACAAAATTAAATATATATATATATAGTATAATTATACATAGGTAAAAAATAATCGAATCCACAAACACTTGGCAAAAGGATGGCATCATTCTTTTATAGTAATTAAACTATTTTTCTTATAACGTCACATACAATCTTCCTAGAATTTAACGCTCCAGCAGCCACGCTCTGTTCCACAAATTAGTTCGGATCTCTGGCGACCGAATGTAGATTTATTTATCGACTATCCAAAACAGATTCGGCCACATTGGGAATTTTTGAAACTATTGCTATTTAAAATCGTTTGTAATTATACAATAGCTTAAAAGTGTTGTTAAAAAATATATGTTTTTTATTGTTTATCTTAGTGTTATATTTGTCAGTCATTTATAGTGAGGAAATGATAACTCTGGTAACAAGACAACATGTGGCGTTGAGTTCCGCGACTGAACACGCAGTCCCGATAATGGGGTCTATTAACATAGGGTCCCCTTTACCTACCCTGCTATATGTGGAATAAAGCGTAAAGCTAGAAAAACAACATTATAAATCCACTATAAACCATATACCTAGTGGAAAGTTTCAAGCAGCCAAGCATATAAAAACTAAAACGTACTAAAAGCTCATTCTGCCCTTAATTTCAGTTTAATTCTCGTTCAAAACTCGCTCAATAAAAATTCTAAAAACCGCACCGTACAAAAAAATCAACGCTCCACAAAGGGGAACTATAAAGAGCACCATGAAAAGGATTAAGCCAACTACGGCTGGTTGAGTCGCTTTGAGCTTATTTACTACAAAGGCAGAAGAGATGATTTCTCTTGCATAATGTGAATTTAATTAGGCTCATGAGAATTGTCTTGAAATCATGACATTGATTTATTGTACTCCAAGTAAAATGTTAGTGAAGGGTCCGCACACAGCAGGGTAGGCAGGCACCTGGGAACTAGCATCTCGGAGCATTACGTATTAAGTAGCGGAACTCAACGCCGTGCTTTGTCACGTTACCACAGCGAGTAAATAAAAATGTCAAATAATTCAGTTCCCCGAGTGGGAGTCGAACCCACGGCCGTCGTGTTCACATTCAGACGCTTGTGTCTCTGCGCCATAATGTTATCTTATACTATTTCCATAATGTTATTTCAATTTATTATCTTATTTAATTACATCTAATTATAATGTTATTCCGCAATATTTAATTTAATGATATTAATATTTACATTTCAATATCATACGAGTAAATAAAACCTACCCGTATTATTTTAAAGTAAGCACATATTGACATTTTCAGAAACAGAGATAATTATGTTTATTTTATTTATACTGCATTTTCTTTTATAATAATAAGACTGCCTTTTTTAGCTTCACGCTATATTCCGCACATAGCGGGGTAGGCACAGGGAACCTGGGAACCCGATATTAAGACATTCTGTTCCCCAATAAGGCAGTTCCAATCCCCACTTTCTGCCGAATTATTGAGGCATGTTGAGTGGCGAAATTCAACGCCTTTTGCTTTCATACATTTCATTCCCCCAAGTGGGAATCGAACCCACAACTGTTGTGTTCACTATTGCGCGCTTATGCCCATACACCACGGGACTCTTTAAATAGTTTTCTATATTGTTATTTTATTTCAATAGTGTTGTAGTCGTTAGTTTATTTAAAAAAAAAAAACTTGCCCATTAACAGGGTAAATCTGGGCAAGTGATAATCGAATACAAAATATTTTGATATTTAAGTTTTAAATATATTAGTTACATTTTTTTTTCATACATCTCCCTAATAGGGAGAGGAGGCAAAGAAAGTCTGATGGTTAGAAACGTTCGTTCTTCGCTTTCCGCCCATTTTAAAGGTGCGTTCAGTAGAGGATCTACGGCACAAATAATGATCATTCATGAATGACAAATGACACATTCTAAAATTCCGTGGCAATTTTGACCCCGGATACAGTGAATTATGTCGAAACTGTATATTTTATCCTATCAGAGTAGGGAAATTAAAATTTAAAGTCTGCTGGACCAAAGTTAATTGATGTTTACGCCTTGTTCACTGTAAATAATTATATTATTAATAATCTATACTATGTTAAAAATAAGCCAAAAAATTGTATATATTTCTTAAATGGTGAAAAAAAAAATTGCCTATTTAATTGACAACTTGTCCCTGGATATTCAAAAAATGGCTGGGACTTTATATCTCGTGCATATTTCATGCGTTAGTTTCGTTTAAAAATACCGCAGTGAAAATGTTAGAAATTCAGGAACTTTACAGTAAAAATTGAACAAATAAACAGTGAACTGACTATCACTTACTAGAACGAAGCCATTGTTAGAGTTCTGTAGAATGATTCATACTCCAAACTCCATATCATAGAAAAATGAAGAACAAAATGATAAAACATTTACCGGTAAAAGCAGTGACTTTCCCACATTAAAATTTCCATTGAAAAAGCAATATATTTTAGTGGAAAATATTCTTTACACATACTATTTCTGACCTCACTTTTAGTTTTTCACGAATTTCGGGCTAGTTTTGTTTAAACTTAGTTATTTTAACTAAAAAAAATCTTTGGAAAAATTTTATTACGTTACAAAAATCAGTTGATAAGTTTAGTTATCCTAAAGAATGGATGTATGTATGTTTGTTATTCTTTCACGAAAAAAACTACTTGCATCGAGGATTGTTGTTATTTTAATTTATATTGATATATTCCACCACATATTGTATTCCAATACTTAATAAACTAAATATGCTACAATCAAATATTTTCGTGACCTTTCCCTCAAAGCTAGGTAGGTAGAGGGAACCCAGTGTGAACACACTCCATTCTCTATTTATAAACTATAAATTATTTTGAATTATCATTAGTATGACAACGAGAGCTTATTCTTGTATCACTAATGGCCTATGAGACACTGTTTTAAGACATGTTATTGTTACAGCAATAGGAAATGTATTGACAAACAGATATGAAGTATTTACTATATATTAAAACAATTTATTTTAGACTTTATTACCTTAAAATAAATGTTATTATCGAATGTGTTATTTGCTTAGTGTTAATGCGTATAGTGTATCTATTAATTGCAAGCTCTTATGTTATTAACGTTCTCATACAAGACGTATGAATATGGCAATGATATGATAATTTGTATGTATTCGTATATTGGAATTGATTTTAGTAGCTTCACGCTGTATCCCTGATTTGGCAATAGGGAACGTAGTGTTAAGACACTCCATATCCATTAAGCCACTTCCGTTCCCCGCTTTTCGCTGGATTCTGGAGGCATTGCGTGTTGATTGGCGAAACTCAACGCCGCGCTTTGTCGCGTTACTAGAATAGCCCTATTCTATATATATAAAAGGACTTGTCCTCACTGACTGAGGTAAGACGCACGCACAGCCGTAACCGCTGATGGTAGAAACCTTAGATTTGGACAAAAGTTAACTTTCGTATTCTGGACATCCACTAAGAAGGGATTTTGAAAAATTTTAACCCTAAAGGGGTGAAATAGGAGTTCAAAGTTTGTATGGAAAAAAATTTAAATCGGCACCGATTTTAATAAAATTTGAAATTTAGATTTTTAAAAGTATTTAATTGAACACGTGTTTCATCGTTTTCTAGAATTCAAATAAGGGGTTGAAAGTTTGTATGGAAAAATCTTCAAATTGCCACCGATTTTTATAAAACTTGAAATTTCGACTCTTAAAAATATTTTATTGAACACATGTTTCATGGTTTATTAGAATTCACCCCTAAATAAGCTAGCGAAGCTGCGCGCTTCCGCTAGTTTAATATATATAGATTATTTATCTACGCAGATAGTTCATGTTTTTGAAAACAAATTTAGTATAAAAACATTATATTAATTTTTTCAGTAACGATTTCGTTAATTTAAATTTCATAACTATTCTTTAGATTTTCATATTTTTTAAAGAGTAAAAAAGATAGAAAGAAAGACCTTAGAAACGCAATCGAATCTACAATCACCGAACTATTGGAGCTATACTATATTTTATTTGGAGTACATTCAGAAGGAAGAACCAAAAGCAAAAATAAAGAAAACTTAGTCAAAAAAAGTCTTACTACTAGGTTCCCTCTGCCTACCCTTCTGTGTGCGGGATACCGCGTGAAGCTGTTTTTTATATATAGCTTAATTATACGTAAATATGGTTATAGTATACAAAAGTGAAGGAGTTTCCTTTTCTCGCCCCTTGTGCCATGTTAATAGTAAACAAACACTTCCATGTAGAATATAATTTTACTCGTACACTGAAGGACCTTAGCCGGATAGACGTTGGAAGTGTATAAAATTATACAAATTTCCTTTTGTATATGAAATTTCAGGCAAATTATTATTATACTCAGGATATTTAAACTTTTTTTTATGTGACCTTTCTGCAGTATCATAGACATTGTATTTTAAAGGTCAATCTTACTAATTTAGATTTAAATGAATAAAATAAAATTATTAATAATGTTTGTTGATTGGTAGGTTATTAATTCTTCTGGGCGGGAATCGAATCCACAACAGTCACGTTTACAATCAGTCGATATTCCTTATATTTATTGATTTTTTGTCAATAACCAATATTTTTTCATCATAGAGGCCTAATACAATTATTAATTAACGTTTGTATAGTAAAACAGTGTATTATATGTACATATAGGTATATTAAGGCCGATCTTTTTATCTTTATTCAAATGTACTCGTATATAAACATTTACATTTTATACCTCGCGAGGGTACACCAAGAATGTTTGCCAAACCAAATTTCTGCCGAAGATCGCCAGCGGGCTCTCGTAAATATGTAGGTAATAGGACAATAGGGCCAGTACACCTAATACGGTCTTTGGGATCGTTTGATAAAATAAACATATTTTAGTAGGCTTTGTTTAAAAAATGTTATTTAGATAACACGATTAATGTTTTATTTATTTATTCGATATAAAAGCTTTACCTTTTATAGCGGAGCGTTAAATAAAATACTTTGAATGAAGACTAGCGGAATTTAACGCCGCGTTTGTCCTATAGGAGCAAAGAAAAAAATAAAATATAATTATAGCTCGAGTGGGTATCGAATGCACATCCATACCATTTACAGTCAATCGCTATCACACTGCGCGCTTTTTTTTAGCTTCACGCTGGGAACGAACTCGTTGCCATTACGACGTTTCCGTTCTCCACTTTCTGCCGAATCCTGGAGGCATTGCGTGTTGACTGGCGGAACTGAACGCCACTCTTTACCTGATTGCCAGAGCGCTAAGAGTTGCACGCTTATTCCCCTGCACTACACCTGGTCTCTATCTATTCATCTTACTATAGTACTTTAGATAATTGGGCAAAGTACTAATGTATCAAGCATACTAGCATCTTTCTCTAGAGAATTGTAGAAACTGTTTCATACTTAAGCAGCTTTAAGTGCAATGGATCTCGGTAAGTATTTACTTCTACGAATAATAATATATATATATATATATATATATATATATTATGTGTAACAACAATGTTTTTAAATGGTATAAATAAGTTTAAGGCCATACGACGCAGTGGAACGGCTTTTGATTATAAACGCGACGTTCGTGGGTTCGATTCAAACTCGGAGAAATGAAATATTTAATATTTAAGAAAATAGTTCTTGCTCTGGTAACGAGGCAAAGCGCGGCGTAAAGTTTCTCCACTCAACATGCATTGCATCAAGTATTCTTCGGAGAGTAGAGAACAGGGGGTGTGTCTTAACAATAGGTTCTTAGGGTCCTTCTGCCTACCCTGCAGAGTGCGTGATACTGAGTGATGCTAATAAAAGAAAAGTAGTAGTAGTCGTAGTGTCTTAAAATTAGGTTTCCCTCTGCCTACCGGGCAATGTGCGGGATACAGCGGGAATGGAATGAGTTAAGACCATGTTCTCTCTGCCCTCATTGCTATGTAAGATAAAGCGTAATGCATGGCGTATCAATATTTCGTATTTTCGTGTAAAAGAGAGCAGGTATAGGTGAAAAGTCAATAAAAGCAATGGCATTGTATCAATCGATATAGTTGGTTACCCTTTCAATAAGACAACTGGTTTTATTGGGGCCGGGGCCGAACTTACAACCATTGAAGTGACACGGTCCCATGCGTCACAATGTATTTAAAATCCTGTGTACCACAAGTTTACTACATAAAAAATAATACAAAAATTCTAGACCTAGTGTCATCCACGAAGCCGCGCCCAATTTTTTTCATGCAGCACAGGGAGATCAGAGACAGGGAGGAGTCGTCCGCGATTGCATGCACACGAATAACGAATGTAGTCCATCCAGAACGGACATCGGTCAAGTAGAGTAACAGTCCTGCCTTCCTGACGGCTGCCAGGAATGTTACTCTACTTACATATATGTACAATTTTTTCGACATTACTAGAAAATTGTGTTGTGAACCAATAAAGAAGTATAATTTTAATTGCTTTATGTAAAATTATGTAAATTTAAATAAAAAGAACAAAACCGATATAAATTTTTATCACACACACGTTTCTTCTTTGTCCTAACTATTAACATAATACTAAACAGTATTATTTATCAATACGAAAAATCTTATCTTTTAAAATACAACTAAAATAATTTCTTATAAATATTTTTTAATATATACAAAATTATTCTTTATTTATAAGAATATTATTTTATTTAATACCTACATCATTAACTTCAGCCATAATTTTAGCCGTCTTTGAATAACCTCAGATTGAGTATTGTAAAGAATTCAAATAAAGCCTTTGATCTCTAATGATATCGGCTCTATTGAAAATAACCTTCGTATATCTACGGATCATAATACGGAAATCGTTTAACGGTTTTAATGTATCGTTATACTTGAGGCATCAGTATTAAGATGTTGTACACAATGGTTGCGAGTTCGATGCCCGCTCAGGGGAATTTATTATTTTAATTTTCACGCTTTTACACGTAAAAGACGAGGAAAGAGTGTCTTATCAATAGATTTAAAAAATATGTTCACTTGATTGGACGAAAAGAAAAAAATAATATTAAAATTAAATATTGAGCACGAAGCTAAAAAAATATGAAATATTACAAATGTATATGTATTTATTATAGTTTTCAGCGATATAGTAAGGCTTTATTAAGCAGAGGGAACTTGGGAAAAAAAATAGACAGCTTCATGCTTTTTTCGCGTAACAGAAAGAGGGAATCTAGTGTTGAGACACTTCGTTCGCCATCTTCCACTTCAAAATAAAAACAGGAATTAAATATATAAAAATATATACATAAATAAAAATCAAAGTATCGACGCTAGTATAATTAAACTATGGTATCGAACATTGTTATTAATAGCTTCCTTCCGTCCGTTCTACTTTTCATTTTTCCCGCTTTAAGGGAAGTGTAAACTGAAAAGTAATTTCCTTTATGTTGGTAAGAACAAGATTAAACAATATTGATTAAATATCAACATTATTTACCGGGGCTAACTTTGGTTAGGTTCCCAGGTTCCCTTTACATACCCTGCTATGTGCGGGGTACACCTTGAAGTTAAAAAAGTACCTATAAAACATTATATATTTCCTATTACAGATTAAAACTCGAGACGAGATATTATGTGCTGAGTGGCGGAACACAACGCCGCGGTTATCGGTTACCACAGCTTGAAAATGAAAATAATTTTATCTCGATCATGACGTTTACATTTATATGCTTTTTAAAAGATTACAAGCGTATTCATTTAATTTAAATTATTAATTTAATAAAAAGATACAGGTCACTTACAATATAATTAATTGTTAATTTATATAAAAATAATTTTATTCAAGGTTTAAGTGGGGCAACGTTCGAGAGTTGTTATGTTGACCCAAAATTGTATATATATATTTTTAATTTATATCTGCTGTCGTTTCCCCTTGTTTATTGAACAAACAATTGTAAATAGCACAAGCTGATTTTATTCATGACACTTTGGTATATATTTTTTTTAGCTTCACTCTATATCTCACATTTAGTAGGGTAGGCAGAGGGAACCTATTGTTAAAAGACTTCTTTTCACTTTAGGATACTTAGGTTCCCTACTTTCCGTCGTATTCTTGAGGCATTGCATATTGAATACTTCCTTGAATTAAAGTCTTAAGTCCAGTTTGAATTGTTTGTACATTGCACATTCCTAAAAAATAATTGTTAATCGGGATTACGGGTGGGAAATGGAGAAAGGAGTGTCTGAACACTAAATTAGTACAATACATTAGTAAATACTATCATCAGGACGGAGAAATCCATTGACCAATGCACACGTTTTAATTGAAAGCCTTTACCGAAAAACCGATAACCACTCAATACGAGTGTTCTGTGACCGGACTCTGGATTCGGCGTTTCTCTAAGCACCAAAAGGATCACTTATAGCTTTGCATAGGTTGCGGAAACAAAACACGTCTATTTAATTGATAGAACGTTCCAATTTAGTGGGTAGATTGGGAAAGGGAATATCAGATAGAAATTGTGAGCTTACTTGAATATGGTCGGTAGTTAAATTTCTCGATATGCGAGTAAATTATCAGGTTTTCTTTGTATTTGCATATTGCAAGGTAGCCCTAGAGACCCTAGTGCCGCTGAGGACCTATTCGAGAGAATTCGTGTTGACTGGCGGAGTTTAACGCCGCTTTCGTATTGCAAGCAATTGCCACGTAATACAAGGACTTGCTAATTACTGTTCAATATATGGGATAGTAAATGATTTAATGGTAGCGTCGCTATAACGTAATATATGATTTTGGATCAAATTTAACATGCAAAATTTTCCAGTTTAGTTAAATAAAATATTAACTACTTACTTACTATCGTACATTCAAATTCTATACTCAAATAGGAACTGAAGTCATTGAGTTAGGAACATCGATAAGCAAGCAATCTCATACTTCACAGAGCATCATGGAACTTTGTATTGTCTATGTGAAAATGATGGGTATATTTTTACTATGCGTATATTATATATTAGGAATGTGTAAAAAATAGTAGATTAAGAAAATCACTCATTTAAGTAAAAAAAAAAAAAAATTTGTAAACAGAATCACTTTCAATTAAGCTAAATATTCATTTATTTTATGAGTATTTTTTATAACTATACGAGCGCAGTAGAACAGTGTGTAACTGTAGGCATAGGCTGATGATTATAGGTTCTATCCTCACTCAGGGTAATTATTAATATATTTTTTTATAATTTCTTCAATCTCGTAGACGCAGTGTGGGGTTGAAATTCGAAAATTAGGCAAAAAAGAGGCACTTAACATTAGGTTTTCTCTTTTACTTTTTAAGTTTAGAGCTTAGTAAAAAATTAAATCTAAAATAAAAAGTGATGTAAAATACAAAATATTGCTAGCCCTTACCATACAACACAAAGAATTACTAACTACAGTTTAATATGTGAAGATATATATACATACGTACAATATATACAAAGATAATTCCGCTAAATAGAAACATATCGGCCTTTCCTAGCCTATACAGCTACGAACCCACAATACCCCCATATTCAGTATTTTAGGTACTTAATTGGCTCATATTCTGCTTTAACCAGACCATTATACGAACCTTTCCAACTAAAATAAGAAATACACAGAATAAATGTTTTACCTAACTGAAAGTCGTTTAGTTCTTTCGCAATCAAGTAATTTTTAAACGATTTTTTTTGAAAATTCCTTTTATTTCTAACCGAAAAATATTTGTAACACAAAATATTTCCGTGTCTTCGCTCTGGTGCCGAGGCAAAGTGAGGCGTTGAGTTCCGCCACTCAACACGAAATGCCTCCAGAATTCGGCGAAAAGTGGAGGATGGAGTGTCTTAACACTAGGATCCCACTCCCTAACCTGACTTCCTTACCATCTTACCAGACCGGGCAAAACATAGTTTTTTAGCCTCCCCATTCTTATCTGGCTAGACCCTTTAAAGTTCTATTACAACTCTTAGCAATTTTTTTTCCACTATTCGAATATTTTTTGAAGTTAAAAGAAATAGTGAGAAATTGAACACTTCTTATAGCTGAAAATAAATTATAAAGTTATCGCTCGCCTTTTCAAATCTGAAAATAGTAGGTGCTTATTTAATCCAAGTAGAAACAGCGTTCTATCGTCTATATTTTGTAAGAAAATATTGTAGTTTTAAAACTTCTTATATGAAGTAGTTAATAAATTATTTTTACATATAAAAAAACTACATTTGAGGCTGTCGTGGCCCAGGGTTGCGATTGTAAACGCGACGGTTGTGAGTTCGATACCCACTCAGGGGAATGCAATATTTAATAAAAGGATATCTAAATTTCCTCGCTCTGGTAAACTAAAAGCACGCACACACGCTTGTGCCCCAGCGCCATAACTGACTTCAAATAAATTAAGATTTTTGTGAAAAAAAATAAATACTTCAATAAACAAATGGGAAAACATTTTAAAACAGAAAAACAAAATGAAATTACGTTCAAGAATAAAGGACAGCGACACGTAAAGAGCAGCTTTTCTTTTATACCCGTTTCATAATTTCCTTAATCGGAGTCGGTTCATTTAACAGTAATTAATTTAGATCCGAGTCAACGGTGGAGAGGATTTCAAGTGGTTTTCAATTTTAATTTAATATAAAATGGAATTATTGTATTACAGCTTTAGTATTATTTTTTATCTTAATTAGTATCTTACTTACTACTTACTACGGTAGATTCAGAAAATATGTATTAACGTATTTTTTTAGGGTAGCGTAACTCAACGCTGTGATTTGTTTATATAGACTGGAAAAATATCTGTATCACAAATCTTTAATTTTTTAATTCTTTAATTCTTTAATTTCTTTAATTCTTTAATTTGGCGGAAAGTGAGAAACAGAAGTGTCTATGGAGACGGATTTTCTAAACACTATTTTCCCAGGTTCCTTCAGCCTACCCCGCTGTACGTAAGATACAACATGAGGCTATAAAAAAAGAGAGAAATATAAGAAATCCAAAATGGCCACGAGTATCGTAATTCGTAACACTTGGCACTGCGAGCTCCGTCTATTTTGTTAGGAATGTACCATGAAATTGTGTTCTTGTAAAATATACAGTGAGACGCTATTACAAAAGTTTTCAAACAAATTATTTTTGTTTGTCTAGTCCATTGGGTTTGGATAGTGTTTCTTGATATTAACTCAGGGATTGCACTTTACCTGATTAGTATACATATTTGTAAAAACATACAGTATATATTTTTTTTGTGAGTGTGTTCTTTCCCGACTGCTAAGAAAGGGTTATGGTTGTATGTATGTGTGTAATATTCTTTATTTTCATATCTCCAGAACCGCTGAAAGATAATTGAGGCATCCGCTAATTAAGGTATCGTTAGATTCGTCTAAACCGCCCAAGTATTCTTAGATAGGTGACGTTAAAAAAATCATGGAAGATGTGGGGATCTATAAGCCCAATACCTTCAATCAATTAAATCTTTACTAGGAACCTAAACACATGAACATAAATAATAAATCTATGAATAAAAATGGCATCTCAAGATCGATCTCAGACTTGAGAGCGATTTTGAAATATGGATCTGGGAGAGGATTTAAAATGAAACGAGTCCATGCAATCAGAGTTGCAGACGATTAGTTGTTAGAGGTACTACAAACATACATACATATATAATGTTCTCTTACATGAATACATAACAAAATCTTCTACAAAAAACAGATTGTATACTGTTTTAGCATAACAATAACGTTGTGAGCCCCTTCCAAAATAAATAAATTTCCATTGAAAATGAAAATCGAAACTTGATACGAACTAATATGAAATTGATAACATCCGCTCTCAGATAATAGAATTGAACCTCTCTTCAATATTTTGGTCACGAACCCTTCGGGAGTAATTTCACTTATAAATTATGGGATTAAATTTAATATCATAAGGATTTTCAGTGTTATTTATATAGTGGTTATTATAATTATGTGGACATTATTATTTAGTTTTTTTTTAATTGAATATTTTATGAGAAGAGGCCGTCATGGCGCAGAGGCACGGGGCGTGCGACTGTAACCGCGACGAGGCTTCGATTCCCATTCGGGGGTATGAAATATTTAGTATTTTCATTTCCTGCTTCGTTAACAAAGCTCTAGCTTTGGTAACGAAGCAAAGCTCGGCACGCAATGTCTGGGGAAAGTGGGGAACGGAAGTGTCTTAATGTGATTGGAGTATCTTAACATTCCCCAGGTTCCCTTCAGCTTTGTGCGGGATACAGTGTGAAGTAAAAAAAATCTCTCTCTGCCTATCTACCTGCTGCTATTGAGAAAAAGCGTAAAGCTATTTTTCTCAAATATTTTATTACTAAGCAATTTTGAAGCAGCTCTCACTATAAATTCGATAATCGGAGGTGCCCCACTTGAAGAAATGAAAGATTCTCATTTCCTGCTCTGCCACTGAAAAGAGTGCAGCATTAAGTACTCAATTCGCAATATTCACCACTTAATATCTATCGTATTAGTATCTAATACAATATTGGGAAATTTTGTATACCGATTACATCAGATTACAAAAGGGAACTTAAATAATTATTCATAACCCCAAGTGGGAATTGAACCTACAACCCTTACGCTTCCTGTATAGCTACAATGCTATAAATTTACATAAAACACTTTTTTTTAAAGAATTGAGGAATTATTGGTACTTTATCTCAAAATGAAGTACAATTCCTCGAGGCAAGGTCTTTGTGTGCGCTCGCAAACACGGCGCCATATTGCATTCAATCATTGGATTTTAGTTAACAATCGAATTTGTTTACTATTCCCTTTATTTGTATTGCTTGTTCAAATGTGAATATGACCAATTCTATGTAAAATTGACTTCTTAATGTACTATAATCAAAGGAAAGTCTTCGTTTTATGTTTTAGTTTATTTTGTCTCTAGTTCTCTGTTAAAATTATAGCTGCATAGAAACTTAAAAGTTAAAAGTTGTAACAAGCATTTAAATTTTTAACGTGGTAGGATAATAACGTAAAGTCTTATTGACTAGCTTATTTCAAGGGCGGGCTCACTATTTTCCTTTTTTTATTTTCAGTTCCTGCATAACAGCGAAGGCAGAAAGAACCATAGTTAACAAGTTGAAATCGAAACAATGTGTGTAATTTTGTAAAATAAAAAATATCGTAAATATTTTTAATAAAACGTTTTATCCTGATGGTATTTTTTTAAGTTAGAGTTAGAGTTAGAGTTTTAAGCTGAGTTAATCCTGATTGTCATTAATATACACTACTCAAAACAACACTAATGCAATTTATTTAAAGGAAACCAATTACTATTTAAAAAGTAAAACTGATAGTAATATTAAATTATTTTTGTTCAAATAAACTTTTTTAATTTACTTGTTTTGAGCATTATCCCACAAACTTGCTCAGTGATATTTATTGGATCCTAAAAATGTACTATAAATTTAGTCCCTTAAGCAAAAGGAGATATAAGTGTGAAAATAATAATAAAGGATCACACTTTTAGTGACTTTCACTAAGGTGTCGAGGCAACACGCGGTTTTAAGTTCGGTGAAAAATGGAGAACGGAGTGTCTTAACAATAGGTTCCCTCTTCCCACCCTGCTGTTTACATGATACAGCATAAAGCTGATTACATTTAATTTGATTCCAATTTGACTTACAACACTTTTGTTACAATTGCAGAATTTGTCCCAAATTTTATTACCACTACAAAAAGGGTTTAGGCAGGACGAAAATAGGCACATTAAACGAATGTATACTCGGGCATCATCTGCTCACGTAATATATTAAAACAGAATGTCACCAGATTATACAAAGCCTATCTAACCTGAAGTAAATACCTGTTTAATATAATAAAACTAAAGTAAGCTTCACGCCACGCTTTACCTCGTTACCAAAGCGAAGAATTGAAAATATAAATTGCTTCATTTCCTTAAGTGGGAATCGAACGCACACCTAGTCGCTCGCTTGTGCCCCTGATCCACTAGCCCCACTGGCCTCTGTGGTGGATCCTTTTTTATCTTGGTCCTTTCCATCTACAATTACCTTGTTTTACACTGTTAAAATTTTTCAGGCCACCTTTTAAATCAAATATATCAAAAGTTGTATAAGGTATAACCGCAGTGTTTTTGTATAAACACTGATGGACGATGTAACTATATGGATATATGTTATGTACATTCACTGTACGGACGTTCATGAAAAATGATTTGTTTCGCTGCAATACTTTATTGACGTTGACAACGTTATAAATTCTCCTATAACGATGTCAGTGATTGTTGAGGTTTGATCAATATTTTAGAAAAAATAAAGCTACAAGAATTACTGGAAAGCATGAAGCATCACCATCTATCTACATCTTATTCATTGATACATACAATATCTTTGCTGTAAAGAAAATGAGCTCAAATACGATAGGTACTTCTCTGAAGCTTCAAACGGCTGAACATACCCGTATTATCTTTAATCATGGCTAAATAATAATACTACTAGTACTAAATCAAAATTTGGTTCATCCCTTTAGGAGTTACGATGTCACAGACAGACATATACACATACACAGACGTTATACCACGTTTATAACACGATTATTTTTTCGTCATGGGATAAAAATAAAATAAAACGCAGATAGTACTATCGTATTTACAGTCAAACGTTGCCATTGCGCCACGATGGTTTTAATTTATGTATTAAAATAGTATGAATTACAATTATAGATATTTATATAGTGAGCTTGATAGACATTTCCATAATTCGCAGAAGCGTATTAATGGGAACGAAGTGTCATAACACTAGGTTTCCAGGTTCAATCTGCCTACCCTGCTATGTGCGGGATACATCGTGAAGCTAAAATTATTTTATACCACATTTAGGAAGAAAATATATTTAATCTCTCTCCTCTTGGACTAGGATGGTTTTCAAAAGGCGCGAGTTAGATATTTTTTTTTATTTTTCAAAAAGTATTTGAATACAAAGCAGAAATCTACTCCAGAACCGTCGCATACACAGTAAGACATTGCTCCACTTAGCCAATATGGCCTCATGTATATATATACATACCCATATATGGCTTCGAAACAACATAATCCTAGTCTGTTTATATACAAAAGTTAAAGTCACATTTACAGGGTTAAAGTAACATTTCAGTAGTTAGTTACGACAGTTAGGGTAACGATAGTTTAGTTCCAGGGTGGGGATTTATTGACGGTTAAATCATTACTAATTATTTGCTGCGGGTAGCAATGATTTACTATTAATATGAAAAAATATACAAAAAATAAAGAACTCGACTGCACAAAACTATAAAAAGAAAACAATGACTAATAAGTTTATTAAGATTAACAGTCGGGATCCATTTAAATTTGGCGGAGCCTTGTGAAGATATAATTGGGTGAATATTGTTCAACCCGCAATTGACTCCGAGTCGACTGATCAATCCCAATGAACTAGATGGCTTGTTTTTTCAGGATTTTCAGGATTTATTAGCTTAGCGTTATTAGGGTTAAAAGAAAGAAAGTTTCACAATTACTTATTTCTTTGCAGAAGTTCCTTGTATAGGGAACTTGAACGCACTTTTTTTACTTTCTGTTACTATAATAGTAATAAGAGAAAACTAACAAAATACTAAGAACTATAATATAGCCGCTCCCCCTACTGACTAAAGCTAAAGATATTATATAACTTTTTTTTCTTTTTATCATCTACGCTTTGCAACCCAACAGATCACTATGATGCTCGAGTAAATCCCGATTTAGTACCGTCGTCTCCTCTACTAATATGAATGTGACAATTTTGTAACAAACCCTACTCTTCCCTCTTCCCTCTTCGCTATTCTCTTCCCTCCTCCCTCTCTTTTTCCCTCTGCCTACCCTGCTATATGCGGGAGTCAGTATGAGCTAAAAACATATTAAAAAAAAAACAAAAATGATCGTTTGTGTACGTTAATAAAAAAGTGAACATTTAAATAATTTGACGTTCGACTGCAGTTTTATTTTAATCCATTTAGTGTGGCAATAAAATACAAAGATCTAACACAAAAAACTGCTACAAAATTGTTAAAATAGAAATGTTTTTATAAACGAGCAACATGTATGTGTGTTTTTCTACCAATTATAAATATTGATATTGGTAAATTATTCTCACGAATTGCAAGCGATTTATATATAAAAGTGTGAATGCAATTGAAAAAAAAACTACATGGTTATAAAAGTATTTAAAATCATATAAAAAAATTAACTTAATGGGATTCAAACCTCTACCTCTCGGGAACCGACTAAGTTGTTGTATGTCATGAACATTTGTTGTGTCGTTTTAATCTATACTAATATAATAAAGTGGAAGAGTTTGTTTGTTTGTTTGTTTGAACGCTAAGATCTCTGGATCTACTGGTCCGATTTACTTTGTTTTTGTTTTGTATGAAAGCTGCATTCTTCAGAAGTGTTATAGGCTATATAACATTACATTACACATATAAACTAATATATTTTAAAGTACTTTTTAATTTGACATGTAATTTATTCTGCCATGTTAATAACAACCATCGCGTCGCTACGCAACCGTTACCGCGACATTTTGATATTCATCCTTATGAAAATAAATATAATAGTCACTTTCAACATTTTATCTAGATTGAAATTATAATTTACTGTATAACATTCTAATAAATAATTAAGGAGATGTCACTGATTCGGAATGACCTAGCCTTCGGGCGGTATAGTATGAGTATGACCGACGCGAAAATATTCTTATAGTTCAAGCAGGCGTAGCCGCGTCCGGGTCCACTAGTAACAATATAAATTTCTTAGTCTTCCTGCGTCTATTAGATGGTTGGGAGTTCGATTTCAATAAAAATGAATAAATCGTATATTAAAAAAAAAACAATAAATTTTTTTCACTAACACTTCACTAATTATGAAAAAACAGAAAACCTGAAATAAAATACAAACACAAATTATATAAATGTAAATATTTATATATCAAAATTATACAAACAATAAATAATATTAAACAAAATCCACAAATTATAATTTATAATGGTGCCCCTATTGCGGACTTCCCCGCTCATCAACCGTTTCAACATAGTAGTAGTGGGACGAGGGTCGCCGCCCGGACAGTTTGCGTACATCATGTTACGTTCACAGTCCTTGGAACAAAGAATTACTTTAATATATACATATATGTATATCTAGCTGAGACCGGTCATGGCGCACAGGTAAAAGCGGGAGAATAAGCGTGACAGGTTGTGGGTTCGATTCCCATTGGAAAATATGAAATATTTAATATGGACCGTTTATTTTGAAAGCGGTGTAAGTCCATTTTTGAGAAAAATGAGCTATCACGTAATTCATGCTTAATTTAATGTAATTTTTTTTATATATAACTAGTCCGTGTTTAATTTCTCAAAAAAAACCCATGTTTTGGACAACTTAAAATCGGTCGGTAAATGAAATTGCATAATCATCGACATACTAACCTTTAATTTTCTCCAAACAAAAGAAAATGGACTTACACCACTCTCAAAATAAACGGTCCATATATTAATTTCCTCGCTCTGGTAACGAGGCAAAGCGCGGGGTTGAGTACACACGACTCACCTCCAGAATTCGGCGGAAAGTGGAGAACGGAAGTGGCATAATAGGAGCCTCCTATGCCATGCAAAGGGGAATAAAATATGAAGCCGAAAATATTATGTATAATTTATACATTGCGAGTGGTAGTCAGTGTCTTTAAGATTTCCATACTATCTATTGGGAATCAGATAATATTTTGACTAAAAATATAATCATTGACATATTCTATTTATTGGCGTTTATATATTTTACTTTATAATATTACTTTTAATATTCTATCTTTTGTTTTTCTATCTACTATAATATATTTAATTATAATATTTTCCTTCAACTACTAGAAAAAGCAATTAAATAATAACTATACATTCATTTATAGCTAAAAAAACAAGAAAAAACATAGGAGAAGAATGGATAAACTTTAAGAAAGCTGTTACTTTGAAAGTTCGTTGCTCTAAAATAACTTGAGAACTCATTTAAACTTTTTATATTAAATTAGGAAAATTGTTAGTGATGTGACAAATTGATATGAATTCTTTATGAGATATGCATTACTTATTTAACATTAGTTTCATTTTGCATAATCTAAATTCCGCTACAAAATGCTTTAAAATGAGCGAAAATCTCGAGCGATTCTCTCTACATACATAAAAATTTATAAATATATCTAAATACCTGATACACTCCACCCTCCGATACGATAACTGAAAACTTTTGCAAAGTGACCGCCTGCTCGTGGGTACAAAACGTGGGCTTCATGAATAAGGACTCTAGTGTACATCGTCGAAAGAGAGCTCTCGCACTATAGAGGTGATATATTTATTTATTTAATAATAACATAACACTAACTTAACAATAAATAAATACAAAAAAATAAATGAAACAAATGAAAAATAAGGTGTAAAGGCGACGTTATCACCACAGATGATCTCTTCCAGGCAACTCTTACCATAGAAAAGATCAAAGAACATATTGATATTGGTTGGCGTACAAATGATAGTTGATAGTAAATATAGAAGAATAGTCTGGTTTTAATTACACGAAATAAGCTTAAAAAATTAAGAAAACACACAAAAATATTACTTCAAAACAAAAGTTCAAGGCGCCCTGTAAAATGTCTATACATGCACAAATGTGTAGTTGCAGCAGTGTCTTAATGTAAACGCGACGGTTGTGGATTCAATTCATACTTGGGGTAATGAATTATTTTTACTTCTGGCGGAGGTATTCCACTCAATAAGCTATGTCACGGAATAAGCGATCTTAACACTTAGGTTATTCGGCCTTCCTTGTTATCTGCGGTATTCGGCGTGAATTTAAAAAAAAATGTCAAATCGGTATTTTTTTCTGTATTTTTACTATTTCTTTTTCATTTTTAAAATTTCCAATATACATTTACTGCCAACAAACACTTTATTGCCTCAACATTGACAAACTACAAATTCTCTTTGGCAAAAACATTTATGAAACTTGAATAAAACATGCGCTCGGTGCGGTTTTTGATGATCATTCGGTACCGAATTTAAAACATGTTCACATTTAGATAGCAATTGAATAAATACGAGTTAAAGCAAAATTATAAATATGAAAATATTTATTTAAATTAAAATTTTGGAGGAGCCCAAGCGAGTGACTGTAAACGCGACGGTTGTCGGTTCGATTCCCACTCGGGGAATGATATATTTAACATTTTCATTTCCTCAGATTAGTAAGGAAATATTTGTTCAATTCAAACGAGCGAAGCCGAGAGCAGGTCGCTAGTATTATAATATAAGTATATAATACGAAGTTACTTTAACAAAAATATTCATACAAATCTAACCAACAAAGGTCAAAATGTACAGCGTAGTGCGTCCATTCCTGCGTTGTATTTTTCTGTTCCTCAACTGCATTCTTAAAGGCAATATAGCAGGATTCCCAGGAATCTGTCGAGCTTTCGACGCAAAGGGGCAGCTCTTCGTACCCTGTAGATACAACTTTTCAAGTGTTATCGAGATATTTATACTATAAATAAGTTGTGTACTATAAATATTTGTATTTTTTTTAATATATACCTATTTAATATATTTATTTTTTTCATTTTCATTGGCCTATCGCTAAATGCATAAAAAAGAAATTTATCCATTTATGCATTTAGCGATAGGCCAATGCCTTAGCTATAGCTTGGACATTTTCACTCACTCTTTTTTTACTTTAACCAATTTAGAATAATTTTTACCCGACTTCGGCGAGGAGGATTATGATTTTGAACGATATATAATAATATGTATAAATATTCATTTATACTCCTGTAGCTTCTAAAATACTTATGTATTTAAATGTACAACCGTCGTTGACGATAAACAGAAATTCATATTCCAATTAAAATTTTTGTATTGTTATTTTATTCAGCAAAAAAAAAATCAGATTCTATTTATGACGGCGACGCAAAAAAAATTAAAAACAACATTTCTATAAAAAGACCGTTTGTTAAGGAAATGTTGCAACAATCAGGTAAATTGGCAATTACGAGAAAAAATACGTTTGCCGGCCTTTAATTTGACGTCATTTTTTTGTAACACTGATTGCTGACCAAGAAAAGCGTGACAAAAGTAAGTAACAAGCTTTAATTTTAAAATTTAGATTAATAAATAAAAAGGTTTGCTTAAAAAGTTTATAACTGTAATTTGATATGGTCGCGCGGCGTTGAGTTTCGTCGAAAAAAAGTCCAAAATTGCGTCCAATTATTATCGAGACATTACCTGTTCGCCTGCAAGAGTGGGGAAAATTATTTAAATCATCCCCCAAGCTGAGATCGAAGCCACAACCATCCTTCATTTTCCTCCCAATTTTCGAGACTTTACAGTGTTTTCTCTAAGAGATCGAGGGAACTCTTAATTATTACTAATTAAACTCACGTATCAGAAACCAATCGTCATCACAGACGTTGTTGACGACGTGGATGTGACCCTTTATACTCTCTTCATTGAAATGGCTTTCGCTCACGTCCGAACAATCAGCGTTCCAATCTATAGCGCAGTTGGTTAAGTGCTTAATTGCTCTGGAAAATATGTAAGAACATTTCTTTCTTTATTTATTTTTTTTACAAGAAAAGCAAATAGAATTCCTTATATTTATTGTTCTTATATACCTTTGCAATACATTATGAAAAAAATATAAATGTTACAGTAAAATAAAAATCATAACAGATAAATAAAAATAGTTCATTCCCAACAAGTGTAAATGCGTCACAGCAACCTTAATTATATAAATTATTTTTTTTATTACATATTCATATAACATATAGCGTGTTATATGAATACACTCTAATTAGTCTTTTATGGAAGATGGCTATCAGTTATATTTTTAAAGAGTTTAAAAAGAAGAAGGCTTTAAGAAGAAATTAGATGAAAAATGCTTCTACTTATCTATATATATAAAAGGACTTGTCCTCACTGACTGAGGTAAGACGCACGCACAGCCGTAACTACTACGCTGATGGTAGAAACGTTAAATTTGGACAAAAGTTTACTTTCGTAATCTGGACATCCACTAAGAAGGGATTTTGAAAAGTTTTTACCCTAAAGGGGTGAAATAGGGGTTCAAAGTTTGTATGGAAAAAATTTTAAATCGGCACCGATTTTTATAAAATTTGAAATTTAGATTTTTAAAAATATTTAATTGAACACGTGTTTCATCTTTTTCTAAAATTCTCTCCCTAAGAGTACAAATAAGGGGTTGAAAGTTTGTATAGGTTTTTTTAAATCGTCACCAATTTTTATAAAATTTGAAATTCAGACTCTTAAACGTATATAATTAAACATATGTTTCATGGTTTTCTAGAATTCACCCCCTAAGGGTGCAAATAAGGGGTTGAAAGTTTGTATGGGAAAATTCTTAAATCGCCACCGATTTTTATAAAATTTGATATTTAGACTCTTAAAAATATTTAATTGAAAATATGTTTCATGGTTTTCTGGAATTCACCCCCTAAGGGTGCAAATAAGGCGTTGAAAGTTTGTATGGAACAATCTTTAAATCGCCACCGATTTTTATAAAATTTGAAATTTAGACTTTTAAAAATATTTCATTGAACACATGTTTCATGGGTTATTAGAATTCACCCTTAAATACGCAAGCGAAGCTGCGCGCGTCCGCTAGTCCTATTATATGCGAGAGACGTATGAAACAAAAAAAAGTGAATAAAGAAATTAACTTACCTACACCAATCATTGATTTTCGTTGGAAAAGGTGGTGCCATCCGACTAGAATTATATATGAGTGCCGCTTCATAAGTACAATTTAAGGCATATTTAGAGAAATCATCACAATTAATATTTTTAGCGGAGACATTATGTATTGACAACGTGGTAACTGGTTTGAACTCGTAGTCTTCAAAATTTATTTGTGATTTCCTTGATATCGCATTGTCATAGTTTAAATCTAAGAAAAAAACAATAAAAATAGATTTCTATTCTGTTAAGTAATAATCTTTTAACAAATGAAAATTAACATATTATGTTAGGCTATTGTGGATAATACTCGTATATATACTTATTTGAATTTTAATTTGCTACCATAACTCAAATAATAACTTCTAAGCAAGAACTTGGCTTCATAATTAAATTAAAATAATATAAATTATGAATCAAAATAAATTAAATATTTATTTAAGTGTATGTGCAATGATTTGACATCTCTTCACAACAAAGAAACGAACAAAATGGGGAAACAACAAAATATGGATTATATTAACACCAGGTTTCTAAATTCTCTCTGCTTCTCGGCTATGTGCAGGATACAGCTTTAAGAAAAAGTAACAAAGAAGAAAGGTTTCTTTAGAATAGAATATACTTTATTGCACACATAAAAGAAATATATAGAAAGAACAACATAAATAAAATTTAAAGAAAAACACGTATGCAAAGGCGGTTTCTTTGTATTTATCCTGGTTAAAAGTGACTGTGAAAGTGAAAGAAACTTTGCCAGAACAGTAAAAAAGAGGCACATCACGAAAAACATTTACATCAAAATGAAAAACTGAATACATACAAATATTTATATACAAAAGTAAATAATTCAATGAATTACTTACAAAGCCCGTGTATGAATTGCAAGATAATTAAAAGGTACACAATACATTTCATTTTCGTTGATACATTTATATTTCAATAACATTTTCGCACATGATTTTGACATATGAATAAAATATACTTACGTTATAAATTGCAACTTTATTGACATTTGTTTAATTATTATTTTTAATCTGTGAATTTTGATAGTGATCTTCTTTTTTAAATTTTGTTAGTGATAATATTATTCTATTGTAAAATATTAATTATTTTTTTAATTTTGATTTCACTTCCCAAGACGAAGTGCGGCGTTGAATTACGCCAATTAACACACAAAGGGAAGAGCAGATCGGAGTATCTTAGCATAAATTTCTATGGCCTGCTATAAAGGATAAAGCATATTTAAATAATTATATATCTTAGTAAACTGTGTGATTTAATTATTACTGTACATTTCGACCCTTGACGAACTCTTGGGCACCGTTCTAGTCTCATACAGTTTAATTATTAATTAATTTTCTAAAATATTTGTCTTCCCAATCCATCCATCTTTAGTATTATTCAAATTTAACTAAAATATTTATACATTACTCACGTATTACAAATTCTACTCCATTACCTATTCTCTCAATATCAATTGTCATATAATTAACTCAATTTGAATAATATATGCCCACTTAACAGTCCACTACTGTGCGGTTTCGTAGAAATTTCCTTCCACGCGCCACCGAACTGTGGAATGGCCTACCCGCGGCAGTGTTTCCAGGTCGGTACGATATGGGTACCTTCAAGAAGCGCGTCTATCTCCACCTCAAAGGCCGGCAACGCACCTGTAGCTCCTCCGGTGCTGCACGGGGTCGTGGGCGGCGGTGATCATCATCAGGTGACCCGAACGCTCGTTTGCCTTGTCCTTTTTCATAAAAAAAAAAAAGAAAAATGTTACTATACTTCTACCTCAAACTTAGCCCTATAGTAATTTCTCAAAGATAGATACAATTAGCCGAATTTAAAACTAACTTAATAACCTAATTTACTGCCCCTATAGTGATATTTTAGGAACATATAATATTTTTAAAGTGTTAAAGATTCTGCATAGTAGTGTAGGCGAAGAAAACCGTGTCAAGACACTCCCTACTCAATATCCGTCCAATTTTCACGACAGCGTGTGCAGTGTAATAGTGTAGTAGCTCTCAAAAATTCAAATATTACAAAAATATTTAGATTTACTTGGTAGACGGTTGGTACTCTCGTGGGAATTTCAGGATAAGAAAAATCTGTTTATTGTAATTTCTCACTTCGTACCAAGTTTCATAACTGTATGTTCACAAGAAGTAGGTACCCTATAGGTTTTAGTTACGCTTAAAATTGATGCTTAAATGACTTTTTGTTTGTTTGCCTCAAAGAAACTGGGGGCCATCATCAGAGCGAGACAGTACTTTACGCCAAAACATCGCTTGGCCCTGTACAGGACCAGGCCTCATATGAGGTACTGTTCTCGTCTCTGGGCTGCTGCACCCCAGTAGACCCATTTGATTGCATACAACCTAAAGCCGTTCGAATCATTGGGGACCCAATGATCTGTGAAAGCCTTGACAGCTTTGCGTAGAGACGTCTCCTTGCGGTGCGATCTGTTCTAGAGAACTGTTTGACCTGTTACCTGCCACCGAATTTTCTAACCTGGGTACCTTCAAAAAGCGCGTCTCTACCTTAAAGGCCGGCAATGACCCTGTAGCTTCTCTGGTGTCACACGGGGTCGTGGGCGGCAGTGATCACCTACCATCAGTTGATCCGTACGCTCGTACGCTTTTCTTTTTTTTCCATAAAAAAAGAAAAATACCTACGCGTGTGCAAATTACAAAAACTTATTACCAACCTCTAAAGACCAACCTTGAAAAGGTTAAATATGTAGAAAATATTACTTTTTAAACGTACAATGTAAACCCTCAAAGTTACAAGGTGTAAGCGTAATTTCAACTTTGTTCGTGTAATGAGTGCGGTGTCCGTTACAAAAGCATTGTCTCTTGCGGTCGGTATTCGTATACATACGTTTATATATATGTATGTATAGGTATATGTATGAAATGATGATTTCATTTGACCTTTTGTGAAAAACGCTAAGCGAGTTTACTGTTCTGTTTGCATATTACTTTTAGGTTATAATTTAATCAGATTGCTTAAAGCAGCTTTATTTTTAACTAGTTTTTAACTTCGGCTTCGTCGAAAGGGAATAATTAAGAGTTATGTATATATTATGTATGATGAGAGTTATGTATACTGTACAAGCCATTGAATTTGGATTCAATCCTCATATAAGGGACGATCGTATTGAAAACATTTTGTTTAGAGTGTCTTAACACTAAATTTTCTCTACACACTCTGCTGTAGGCAGAAGATGTGTAAAGCTATATTGCACAATACGAAGGCGGAAGAAATAACATACAGACTTGCGAGTTCAATTCCCATCAAGGAAACCTTGTATATTTATCTTTTTACTTTCCGGTCTACCATAACGATACATACTAAATTAAAAGTTAAAAGATTAAAGCGGCTTTACGACTTAGCGTAATTGAATGTGGAAAATTATCATAATTTTATATGAAATCCAAAAGAACCAGGAATGAGGTTAGTTCCTGACATGAGGTGGAATCTCATTATCTTGACGTTCCTTAGCCTAACAACATATGCTTTGCTTAATATAAAGGTATACACAGTAGACAATACAAACTAAAACAAACGGCTAAATTACATTTGGTAACTCTCTGCTCTTTCCTAACGTCGTCGTTTGTCGAAATGAAACGACCTGAAATGAGCTCCTTAACATTATTTTTATTTAACTTTTGCATATCAGAATAATCGTAATATTTCAATTAATGCAAGTGTTGCAGGTTCAATTTACTTTTAACTTGGTAACTTTATTGAAAAAATCTTACAAAATATGCGTTATTAATATGCCATAACAGTTCCACGTTTCTCTTGCATAGCAGGTTAGGCAGAGAGAACCTAGTACTAGTACCATACTCCGTTCAATATATTCCGCCCAATTTTCGAGACATTGCACGTTGAGTGTAGTATTTATTACTTCATGTGGGAATCGAACCTACAATCGTCTTGTATACAGTCAGACGCTGTGCTACTGTGCCACAGTGATCCCAATGAATTTTCATCCAATAGTTACCAGCTTAAACATAACAAAAAAAACTTAACGTTGAATTTAATCATGCTATTTACTTAATTATATATTCAACTAGAATTGTATGGGAATGTTTATGACTAACACTCGACTATAACCATTTTCTAAGTGGGACGTGTTCTGCATAATTTTGGATTTAACAGTTTGCAAATTTAAAGGGAAATGCGGCAGGCTGGCTGGCCAGGCGTCAGAGAGGTGCCGTTTACACTTAAAAGATACGATATTTGTTTAATGTTTTTAAATAAGTTTTTCTCTTACTGTAGGAATTTTCTGATTTAAGTCTTCAAGAAACTTACAAAACACAAACAAACAAAATTTTAGCAGTTTCAGCACTTTCTGCTGAACTTTCTTCTATAGAAGTCACACCGTCACAAAATTTTTATTTAGATTGTAATATAATTATATAGACTGTATATATGTATAGTATATTTAATAATTTTAAATATGATGTGTTTGAAAATTTTTAAATTTCTTCCTTCATGAAATAAAGCTTAGTATATTTTTTTTTACACAATTCACGCGAAAAGGTGGAAAGAAAGAGATTATTTTCCTTTCATTAATAAATTAATAATGATTTTGTGCATTTTTAGTATCGGTATAAATAACATTTTTGTAGCTTCACGCAGTGTCCCGCATATAACAGGGTAGGTGGCAGGGTAGTGGCAACCTGTCCACCAGTTTATTCCGCCAATTTTAGAGAAATTGCGTGTTGAATGGTGGAACACAACGCTGCGCTCTGTCTTCTTTCTACAGCGAGAAAAATGAAAATCACGTTTATAATTATTACGCCAAGATGTCGTTATATTTTTCAAATACTAAAATAAATAACGTGTTTATAATTTCAATCCACAACTACAATAAGAAACTTATATAAAACACTAAAGTTGCATAAAATGTATGAGATCTTGTATAATGGTTTCAGTATTTTCTTAAACTGTCAAAGGCAGAGAGAGATCAGTGGTCGCCTCTAGAGGTTTATTATAATGTATTAGCTAACATTTGTTCGGGACAAAGATGTTTGCTGATCCAATAGTAAATTTTAGTAAATAATAGCTTTACTATTTTATTTTCTAGAAGCGACGTGTCAAAATGATTTATGTAAGTATTTTTTTATTTATAATATAAATAATACGTTTATATAATATTTTTTACAGCTTTGTACTTCTTTGAGTATAGCAGGGCAGAGGTATCCCATTGTTAAGACACTTCGTCCCAGATTTTCTGCCAATTTTTTTACCCTGGATAATAATTTTCCTTACACTTTCTCAAAAAGTATCGTCCAAAATACATGCTTCTTAATGGGAACGGAGTTAGATAATACTAGGATCCCAGGATCCCTCTGCCTACCCCTGTTATGTGCGGGATACAAGGTGAACTAAATAAATCATATTTTTTCAAAACGTCGTGTGAGCATATTAAAAACGGTTCACGGTGTACTGCGAACGGAAATTTTAGATAGCCAAGTCTGTCTGCACGTCGATTACGTAGAAATTAGCATAAATAATTAACGTTAAGAAGTAAATTAAGGTTGCATCAGTTTTATTCTTATTGAGGGTTCCTTTTCAGGTGTCCCACGATGGGTATCTTTTTACGAAACTTCCGGCGTTTATATATGTTTATATATATTTATAATTTGTTTAATTTTAGATAATATTTAAGATTCGTAGCAATATTTGGAATTTAAAAAATCATGTTTTTTAGGTGAGGCAAAAGGTGAGAATTTAATATTTAGGCAGTTCCTCTTTTACATTCATAGACCGTTAATCCGTCGATCGAGTCATACACTATATACTAATCCAATATTTTCTTCTATACATAAACATTACCTATATATAAACAGTTGCCATCGTACATAATACTACGTAAAACCTAATAACGTATTCCTAATGTATATATCCTCAAAGGACATCAAAGATCATGATAAAAGGGCCATAGGTTAGAGAAACAACATTTTAATGGACCCTATTCACTTCACGTATCTTAATATACTGCTGAGATGTCCGTGACTGGAAACAAGAAACTTTAGCAAATAAGCGTGGTAATATAGTGAATTAATTTAGTCCTAATAATATGAGGGCAAATCTTTTATATGATCCGCATACTTATCAATATTCGTAAAATAAAAATGTAAGCCAGAGCGGGGAAATGAAAATATTTCATTTTCAAAATAATATTTGAACCTGCAACCATCGCGTTGTAGTTAGATATTAAGTATGTGAAAAATATATATTTCTTTAAATACTTTACTAGTTTAGTTTTACAGATTTTTTTAATTTTTAGTAGCAAACAGGGTTAACATCTAGAGTCAACCGTAAATATTATAGTCATTAAAAAGCCAAATCCTTTTAGAAGTAACATAGAAATTTAAATAAACGATCATCCTTCCTATCTTTTTAGAGGCAATCTCATTTCTCCTTCTACTTGTTACTCAAATATTCATACCTCACTCTGAAGTTGCTAATTAGTCCTTCGAGATGTGCGAATTAAAAATGTATATTTTAAGTCTGCGGTTGCAAAAAATTACAAGGCGAGAACGTTTCTAATTTGAAGTTTGCATTGGGCATATAATATTCATTATGAAATAATAGAAAGTTTGTTTTCTTTTTAATAAAGTTACGTTAGTATTTCTTTGTAGTAGTAATATTATATGGAAGTAGGTTCCTTTTAATTAGGTTAGAAAAACACCAACACTCCACGTAGAGGGAAGGAGAACTAATTTTTCCGAATGGGGTTCGAACCCACACCCATCACGTTTAAACTCAGACGCTACAGCACTGCACCATGATGACAATGGACTAAAATCGTTTTTGCTAAATAAAATGATATAATATATATTAATAATATATAATAATAATATATAATAATAATATATAATATAATATCATTCATTTTTCTTAACATACGAAACATGTGAGAAGAAAACTAAATAAATTCCTGTCTTAAGCATTTTAACTGTTAGCTTTCCTTAAATCGTTACAATTTATATATTTTATTATTAAATAATAAGATGTAAACTTAAATTATCATAAAAACAGAACTTGAAGCATCAAAATTAAGCTTCAAACTTCTTGTTTTGATGTTCACCCGCAGTATACCATCGTATAAGCGTCTCGTGCAAAATAATCGTATTCTCGCTTCATTTGCTCCTTCCTCCATGTAATTTGATGTCGTAATCACAACGCCTGGATGTACTACGTCGACGAATTTTTAAAGAAAATTTGTCTCCACCCTGGAATTAGGTGTACTGGAAGTTTAAATTGATTTAAATATAATTTGTTTTACAAATATGTTGTGTATAAAATGTGTAAATAATTTTGCTAAATTAAAATTAAATCAGGTTCACGCTGTATCCCGCATATAGCAGCGTAGTCAGAAGGAACCTAGTGGTAAGACACTCCGTTCCCCACTTTCCGCCGAATTCTGGAGGAATATCACACTTCAGGACAGTCACACTTTGTGCCCCTTCGCCACGACTAGCCTCAAAATTTGGCAAATGTATATGAAATGCTATGTTTTACGCTATTTCTGGTATAGTTAAAGCATAAAAAAATATATGTATTGTATTCGAAAAAATGTATGAAGATGTTCTAAATCAAAATTAAATCAAATGAAAAAAAAATTATAAGTTTATCTTTTTTTTTCTACACACATTTTTAATTTTTTTTTCAATCACTTTTGGTGTACCTAAAATCTGGTAAGAATAAAATTATAATTGTATTAGGTCATCTTCACAAAAGGAAATCGGTTTGTTAGATTACATTGTATATTTAGTAATAATAATGATGAATACATAAATCGTAGTTGAATTGTTTGGCATCAATCATGTTTTTGGATGTCCTATAAAAAACTATAATTTTTAAGTCACGATTCACTCACGAAGAACCTCGAGTATATATATTTATTGTAATAGCTTTAAGCAAAAACAAATAGTAAAAAAATATATTCCGTCAGTCGAGAATCGCTCCTCAGAAGTTTATAAGAAAACAATTTGAACAATATACGTTTTCCGTTTCTCATTTCTACACGATTATCCCCAAACACTAGTACAGCGAGCGTCAGCAAATTCACTTCGATCCCTGCGAAACCGAATTTGGTAAATTTGCGTCCATCAGAATGACAGAATTGACGTGATGGCACGAATATTTCACAGGCACCCAAGTAAGTATGTAAGGATACATACGTTACTGGAATCTGATTAGAAATAGATATATTTCCTTTTGTTTTATCTGAGGACTTATAAGAAAATTTTTGCTAGGAATTTTTACATATGGATTTTTTATATTATGCGGAGCGAGCTGAGCTGATGAATAAATGTATTGTATCCAAAGTAATATAATAGGTAATTTTGTGGTAATAATAAAGCCCTATAATTCGAAGAGCGTTTCATACACAAACAGGGCAACAACGGTGTCTTATTTCAGACATGGCTTTATCATCCCGAAACATATTTTTTTTTGTAAAGTAATAAGATACGGCTTAAAGATAAATCACGTTATTTCGATTGTTTCACCAGAGTAATGTAGGGATCTCATAGTTTATTTTGCGTATTTTTTTCAAAACGATTATAATAATAATCGACATCATAATTTAAAACTTCAATTTCAATAATAATGAATTCAAATACATATTAATATAATTGATGATTGAATTGACTATATAACGCCGTCATGGCGCAGCGGAACAGCGTGACGTAAACGTTGGTAAACCAAGGTTGTCGGTTCGATTCTCATCAGAAAAAAAATAGAATATAAGACAAAATAGAATCTGTAAAGTAAAATTATTTTAGAATAAAATTCATCTAACTACTCCGTTACAAAGTTTCCTTTTGTTCGTTTACTATGGCCCAAACTTTTGGACACTGAGTAAAGTTGAATGAAGCCAACTGAACGAATTGTATTGCATTGAATATAATTCACTGTGAATTTTAAGGGTGAATTCTTATAAAAATTGTATCATTTTATTTTAATTATTTTATAATTTTTATATAAATGTTACCGACATTATAATGTATTTTTTTAGTTTCAAGTCAGAAAGCCTTGTTATCTCCAGAAAAGTAGCCAGAGAGAACGGAGAGCCAAACCCTAAGGTCTCTGCATAACTCTTTCGGTTCATTCACTCTCATTAAGTTCTTCGTAAATGCGCATCCAAGGTGTCTTCATGCTTTTTACGTGATCTTCCTCCAGTATCATTGATACTGGTGGATATACTCGAGTGGGAATCAAATCCACAACGTCCCACTGCTACCCAGACGGCATTACCACTACACAAATATAGTAATTTATATTAAAATAGCCTAATATTTTCCAAGATATGCAAAAATCCAATGCACAATTGTTCATCCGCATGAATTTTGAGGACGAAACGTTTGTTCATTTGACATTTTGAACAGACGTGACTAGAATACGTTTCAGTATTGATTGGATGACACCCAAGCGAATATATTTTTCATGTTGGGTACAAGTTATGCAGTAAAATATTGACACGGGTCAATGATATGATGATGTAAAATCAAATATAGATGCTTTATTAGGTAATTTCGTTCAATTTTTATTACAGCCACGAATTTTATTAGTATGCATTTGTTTAGTAAAATATAAAAAAAACTTATATAGAGACAATTTTTTTTATTTTGCTAAGATTTTTCTCCATTTGATTAGATAAAGAAAGTAAGGTAGGTACAGTATGCATATTATTTTTAGGGTTCCGTCCGACAATAAAAAACAGAATCCTTATCGGGTGACGTTCTTGTCCATCTACCTGTAAGTCTGTCAGTATGTATGTCTGTTCGTCTGTCTGTCCATTTGTCGACTCAATTCGCTTGAGAATCGGATTACCTCCCTAATCAAGCTAAAATTAATATCAAACATTCAAGTCGACGATACATTGCTAACTAGGTTTCCAGGTTCCCTTTGTTTACCTTACTATGTGCTTAATACAGCGCGAAGCTAAAAAAGAAGATTTATTTACGTATGCTGCATTTTGTATGAAATTTGACGCGTAATCTAAATCTATAGGGCACTTCTCTTGGACCTATGTGGCAAGAAGTGAGAACTTACAATACAAACAAAGGTGAAATCATAATCGTTTTTCTTAAATGTTAAAACACTCTACTAAATACCTTTATTCTAAATTTAGTTAACAAAGAAAATAAACCAACAAAACAGAATATTACAATTACAGTTAAACAAAATACAAATAACCACGTCAAAGTTTTATTCCTTATCGTACAAAACGATATGTGCCATATTTTATAACGATTGTTCCAATATGAATGTTTCTATACAACTTTGTTCGTATACGATAACGCAGTAAAGGGAAGGAACATTTCGAATTATGATTTATTCTATTAAACTTTGAAAATATTTTATAATGTACTGAAAATTATATAAGCTATGACCTTGTCCCAGTTTTTAAAAGGAAATAATTAAGAATTGTGTATAATAGTTCACACCACGAATTGATTAACGCGATATTACATAGGCTATAAATTAACTAACCAGCATAAAATAATTTCTTTCAATTCGAACCAGTACTTCCTGAGATTAGCGGGTTCAAACAAACAATCTCTTCATCTTTTTAATGTAAACTTAAGTGTAAAATTTCTTTTTATCGGGCAGAGAGAGAGAGAGAGAGAGACACTTAGGGACTCGCAGACAACATACTACGTACAGTCGAAACTAGCGGACGTTACAAAACTGAAACTGCCATATAGTATACGTAACTAAGAGGGTTTCAAATGAAATGACAGAGTTTCTTGATATTCCTAAGGGAATAATATAGAAAACGAAATTTTAAGTTTTACATCATAAAGTCCACGCAAACGAAATTGTGATCGGAAACTTGTAGTATTATATTCCCTCTTCTCGTTGTATCTGAATGGTATTTGATTTTTCTCTCTTGTAAAACATTGTTTGGGTAAATTTTTCATTCCAATACTTTGATCAAAACTACATACAATGTTGTTTGTTTCTAAATTTAATTAAAAAATAAAACAAAAATGCTTGTAATAAAATATAGCAATGTGCACATTGTGTAATTTTAATAAAGTAGGCGTCGAGTTCACCTCAGGTGATACTTGAAAACGACTTGGAATATACTTTATTAAAATTGCTTTTATACAATTGGAACATTCATATATTTTACTATAGCGCTAATGCCTCTCTATTTAATAGCAGACTATATAGACTTACATATACTCACTCTCCCGTATTTTAAAACTGTGATTGCCTATTAAATATTTATTTTATTGATAACGCAAAATTGCCAAATGCTTAGTGTAGATTATCAAGTTTTATATTCTAAACAAAAGTCAGCGGTTGGTGAGTCAAGAGAGTAGGGGGCTAAGCCTCCTATTTTTTTTATAAAAAAATCTTACCCTAGAGCTCAGTGTACTACAAAAAACGATACCAAGATAAATCATAAAAATATTTACATATGTAAGTAAGCGTTACATATTTTAATTACTTTAGCTTAATAATTTCACAATACAATGCACATTTACATTGATAAATATGAGAAATATAAATAAAAAATAAATTAATTCACTTACATGAGCAGTCCAAGTATTCACACATTAAAATGGCAAAAAGTGATTGCCACTTTTTTGCGACCAAAACACCAACTTTTATATATCTATATTGAAAATTATAACTATGTTATATATACTTAAAAACTAATTTATCTTAATGATAAATAACAACTTTTTAGCGATCGTACCAAATGATGTCATTTATTTAGTACAGAGGGTTTAACATAAGATAACTATGACTTGTTAGTTCGATTCCTACTCGGGGTAATCAAATGTCAAATATTTTGATTTCATTTCTTCGCTCTTCTTACAAGGCGAAGCGTGGCGTTGAATTTCGCCAGTTTTTGCAATATATGTGATACAGCGTAAAGAAGAAAATATACATGGAAAAATATTTTATTCAATTAAAATTAAAAATAATTAAAACAAAAACCAAACCTAGCATTTCTTAATCTTAATATTCGTTTTAAAATTATTGACAACATACTTCCACAACAAATACACTATGAGCATAAAAATAGCTGACATAGAAATTATCACAGATATAATAATTAAGACTAAATCTAATTCTAAGTACAGCCTCCAAGATATGTTAGCTCCAGCAGCTCTCAAGTGTTTTGCTCCTCCATGTCGAATGACGTATTCTACCCACCATACGGCACGATCCGCTGGCGACATCGGTTGGTCCTCTACTATGGATCGGATACGAAGTATATTTTCTTTGTAACTGAAACAGAAATCTGTTATTAAGAAAGGATTTTCATCAGTATAGAGAACTTAGTAATTTTTTCACGACAATCATCACTTTTTGCATATTATTTATTGCACGGGATATTGATACGTATTTAAATCCTAAACAGCCGACGATTGTTACTGATGCGTCACTGTGTGCCTTAGGCAGCTTCACGCTCCCGCATTCCAGGTTCCCCACTTGTTACCCAATGATCATATAATATTGTGCCCTTAGCCTATAGTTAGGATTTTTTATCACTAAATCAATTAATCTTACCTCTTATCATTAATAACTTTTTCTATAGCATTCTGAAAGTCATCTTCCGTTAGTAAAGCCATGTCAAGTTGAACACCGATACCATGTCGAACATATTTCTGTACGTTGTACCACTGGTCGCCTAACATTGGGATACCGACGAGAGGTACTCCTGCAGTTATAGCCTCGTCAGTGGATTGAAGACCACCTTGGGTTATAAAGAGCTTAACGTTTGGATGCCCTGAAAAATCTTTACTTAGATTATTTTGTTTTTACTATAAATGTATGCTTCCGTTTATATAATATTAGATAAATCATTATCATATTTGGCTTAAGAAAAATATTATACCTACATGACTAGCCACTAGATAAATGATAAACTAAGGTCACTTAAAAAATTGTAAGTAATAAATAAATATACGAGATTGATTTTTATCTAATGAGACAAACATATTGTAAAAAAATATATTTGTATTAATTAGTAAAGAAGGAAAATAAATGAAAATTGCGTAATATAAATGAAGAACGACAAGTGCATTATTATCAGCTTGCTCTTCAAAATTTGGGAAATAGGCAAAAAAAACTCATTGTTGCTTAAGTTATGAGTCAATCTACACGCAAGTTCCTGCACTCACCGTAACTAAGAGATGAACGAAGAACGAAGTGACGTAACATTACATATTCCGTCTATGGATAGATACACAAATTCTTTGAACTTACTAAGCACATCAGGCTGAGGAAGCCACTTTGATATCCTTATATTGTCAGATATTCCAGGTAATGTGTCGAGATTCCACTTCCATAGCACATCATAGGGTAGTTTAGAAAACACTTTAGTAATAACTTCTATTTTCTGTCGCGGCAAAAGCTCCGGTCGAACGTTTGTGCCTAAACTAAAGTAAATTACTCCGTTTTTTGACGAATCCAAATAAGTTTGGAGGTCCTGTAACAAGAAAATATTTTTTAGTTTCTAACGTACTGTAACGGTATGTAGTAAAGTGATCTTATAAGGGTTCCGTTTTTACCTTTTGCGGTACGGAATCCTAAAAACGAGACCGAGATCAAAATACTCAGATGGTACCAGAAGGAAACAGAGTTAAATTACTGTTTTTGTTAAAACTTTATCACACAATCATATTATTTAATGAGTTATTTGTTCCAACAATTCCTTAAATAATATTTAATTTATGCACAATTCATATTTATATACAAGTTGTTAAAACCTAATAATTAATAGTTAACTCAGTACCTACACGTTATATAATTCCAAATTTTGATTTGATGAAAATAGATTGTATAATGAAAGTGAACCACAAAGTGTAATAAAACGAAATACGAACTTATATTATAAATAAAGCAATTCCATTTTTCAAAATTTTGGTTATTTTATTTTAAAACTTACTTTTGGTAAAATTTGAGGCTGTGGTATATGTAAGCCATTAATATACACTACATTAGGTGGCACAGGCTGGTTGTCCACCCAAATTGGATGATTGTTAGTCATAAATAAATCAACGTTATTAAATAGCTCATCTGTAGTTGGAGTGTCTGGACCAAATATCGATTTTAACAATTTATTATCTTCTTCATAAATTTTACTAAACTGTCTGTTTAAATTCCATGTTTCGTATAAATCCTTCAACTTGTCTAAATTCGACATATTGTATATTTTCTGTCGTATTATACTTGGATATAAAAATAAGTGGGTAGGTGCTCCCAGCGCATCATAATTGTCTGTTAGACCGCCCAGCGAGCTAACTTGCAATAAGGGCACTTTGAAAATATGAGACAACACCAACAATGGTCTTATATAAGCCTCCACTAAAACCAAATCATACTTTTCTTTTTTCCTTATAATCTCTTTAAATTCTGGTGTCTGCACTTGTGCTTTAAAAACGCTAGAAGCTAATTTAAATATATCTACGATATTGTCACGTAAGTCATATTTACTTTCTTCTGAGTTTAAGCGTATTATTGCTTCTTTCCATATTGAATATGATAAATCGCGAACATCTATTTCTGTCAGATTCTGAGGTGATTTTCCCGTTGGATATTTAGGATCAGGAGTCACGACGGTAACACGATGACCACGTTTGATCAGCTCATCTGTCAAACACCGAAACACTATTTGATGACTGATTGAAGGTGTTGGGTAAACTGCTAATATTTTCGCAGGCCTGATATCAATAAATTGTAAAAAAAGTAAAATCGTAAAAAGTAATAATTTTAACATTTTATAGACAATCAATACACTACAAGTACGCAACGCTTAATGAAGTTGATGTATCCCCTACACAAATGTTTTATACATCTCGATTCTTACCGTATTCAATGAGTGTTGAGTCACGGTGACGCAGAGTACGAGTGCAAAATATCTATATATATAAAATCGAAAGGTCACTCACTCATCACGAAATCTCAGAAACTACAAGTGCTAGAAATCTCAAATTTTGCATAGGAGTTACTTATAGGACATAGGTGGTCGCTAAGACGGGAATTTGCAATATTTGACTTCTAAGAGGTTGTTTTTGGGGTTGAAAGTTTCTATGAAACTTCGTTACTACAAATGCTAGGAGTCTCAAATTTTGCATAGACGTCACTAGGACGCAGTCATGGAGACAGAAATTAATAATAACATAGCTCACGCGGGTGTAACCGCGAGCGGGCCGCTAGTATTGTATATCGTATTTATATTCGATACGATTGACTATTTGGATACCGAAGGGATTTAATTTCAAGAAATTTCATATTGTAAGTATTTTTAGAAGTTTATTTTATTTTTTTATCTTTAATGGGGAGTTTGCGATGAGAAATTTATTTATTTTTTTTATAAAAGTGACACTGCATATATATAACAATAAATTGTATTTATGTGGATTGGCACTTTTATAAGGTAACATATTTACTGAACATAACATTTATCGAAAAAAATATCCTGCGAGTTGCTTTAGGCTGTGAACTTACCATACCAAAATTCATTCTTTTTCGATTTTTATTTTTTTAAAAGAAACTATAATGAAAACCGGGATGAAACCCAAAAATATTAACCTGGATAAAATCACCTATAATCGATATGCTATAATCGATATGAATCGACTAACCGACCTATTTTTTTTTATATCTTTCATGTATAGAATCGACTTTTCTATCCTTTTTATTACAAACAGACATAATAATTTTAATTATAATTATTATAAACGTAAAAGATTTTGAAATCAACGTGATGGGTGGTGTCACAGGGTCTCACTGTAAATGAAACAAAGCATTCAGAAACCAGAAATGTACAGTGCTGTATGAAATATTGCAAATATTCACCTCACGCGTGTCACAAATGTCAAACGGACAAGTGATGACAAAATTCATTTCTCTTACAATTTCTACATCTGTGACTTTTGTGTGTGAACAATTTGATTTAATATTAGCTATTGAAAAATGTATCGTCTATACTATAGACTCTATAGCACTAGCAGTCTGCAACCGCTTTGCCCAAAAGTTAAAAGACATATTATTTTAAAGAACAATTCTACGTGTAGTACCATGTTCTTTTTCCACACTTGGGAACGAAAATTTTTTTTCAGAAAACGTATACAAATTTGAACGTAGTAGAATATGAATCCCCTCCCACTCTTTATTCAACATAAAGTCTTTACAAGTATTTGTATGAATTTATGAGTTTATCCATACATTTATTTCATATGTTTTTTGCGAGTATATGATCAAATTAAAGTCAATTCGATCCCCATCGGGTTTAAAGTTAGACATTGTCCCACAAAGCTCATTGACTTATTCATTCATACCATTTTGTCAAAATTACTTATCATACCAAATAATTAGCTTTCACATTATACATAATAGTATATATAAACTAACTAGCGGCCCGCTCGCGGTTTCACCCGCGTGAACTATGTTATTATTAATTTCTGTCTCCATGGCTACGTCCTAGTGACGTCTATGCAAAATTTGAGACTCCTAGCAGTTAGTAACGAATGACAAAGACAAATGTCATTAGTAACGAAGTTTCATACAAACTTTCAACCCCCAAAACAACCCCTTAGAAGTCGAATATTACAAATTCCCGTCTTAGCGAGCACCTACGTTCTATAAGTAACTCCTATGCAAAATTTCAGATTCCTAGCACATGTAGTTTCTGAGATTTCGTGATGAGTGAGTGACCTTTCGATTTTATATATATAGATAAAGAAACCAGAAATATATTAATTTATAACGACAAAAAACTAAAATGGTTTATGCCTATTCATATATTGGATGGATGATTGTAATTAATGTTCCAACAAATTGCACATCAGAAAACATTTAAATATATTTTAACGTTAAAATTAACCATATTCGCGCTGCGTCAAAAATTAAATAATTCATCAAAGTTGGTTGGCATGGTTTGATGCTGTTTGTTTATAAAAATATCTGTAAAAAATTTTAGGATCATATGAGATCAGGATTTTTATAAATTTATAAGTTATATTTGAGATTTATTTTTCAGATTTTTTCCTTCATTTGCATTGTAAGCTCTCTATAGGTGTTGATTACGAGGCGAATTGAATTTTGGGTGGGATTGGGTTGATTTTAAAGCTTAATTTTTTTCTTTGTTGAAAAAAAGTTGAGCGTCTTAAAACTAATTCTCAGCTTACTCATTCACTTATTCATATTTATTATATATAAATCGTCTACAAACTATGTAATAGATTTTATATGTATATATTTAGAATATTGGAAAAGGAGTTAGTTACCTAAAAGTAAGTATTCTTTACCGAAATAATTAAACTATCATGATGAAGATAACGTTTAATTATTTTTACTATTTGGTATCTTTTTATCTTATTTTTTAAACTGTAAAATACCGTAACGAAATTTTACATCGCAACCGCATCAGTAAATTATTTTCACATTATTAACGAAAAACGTGTTAAATCGTTTAATGGTCATACGTGACGAGTTGACGAAATTATATCAGGGCTGAGCTGTAGATTGATTTTATTTATAGATGTCCATACATTGTTGTTAATAATTATGTATTTAACACCGCGTTACTGTGGATGGAAGGTGTGGTGGAAATTAGCGCGTTTAACCCAACGAACTCTTCAAGCTTATATTATTAAGTAAAAATAATATAATGCGTATATTTCTTATTTACAAGGAAATCTTCATAAAACAAATGTCAAATTGTAATCGAAAGATTAACTCGTAGCATTACATTACGCTTGAGCTCGAATTGTTGAATTATTAATTTATTTAAGGGATATTAGAGTTGTTAAAGCGGATGTAGGGTAATGGCTGCCTCGTTCGATACTGGAATTTGTTAAAGGAGTATTCACATAATGAAAGGTAAAAAATGTACATTTTTATTTCATTTTATTATAACAATTTGAGATTCGACTTTTGGAGGATTTTTCACAGCTTCATGCTTCCTACATAACAGGATAAATAAAGGGAATTGAATGTTAGTGATTGTAATATTATTGATTTAATTTTAGAAATTTTAGGTTATTTAAAAAAAACCGTGCAAACGTGAGTCAGGCTCGCCCATCGAGGGTTCGATACTAAAATTGGAAGTATCGATCTTTTTCTGAAATTCAGGATTAGCTTAGCCAGAGCCCTTTCGTCTGATACCAAACTTGAACTAGAGCCTTTAATACCAAATTTTGCCGAAATATCTTTTTTTATTTTAAAGTAAATATAGAAATACGTTTCTTTTTTTAAGAAATAAAAAATATAATATTACTGAACACTTGTTTACAATATAAAAGGGTCTTAAATTACTTTGTTTACTTCTTTCGTTAAGACGGCATCAGTAAAGGTCTCAAGCTAAATTTATTTAAATGATGTTTTCCTTCCAGATTAAGTAAGTGAATTGTCTGTTTATGTACAAAGTTTTCACTGTTAATACTCACGTCATAAGCATTAAGTAGAATAAAATAGATGTGACGAATATATTTTTAGGACAAAACGGGACCCAGGCCAGGACTGCCTGTCTGTTCGTCCGTCTGTCACTAGGCTACATCTCAAGAACCATGACATTGAAACACATAATATGATGTATTTTTGTTGCGGCTATAAAAATAGATATTAAAAAACATAATAAAATATATATTTGCCATTGTAAAAGCCGTTTATGTTTACTTTTTAGTGCCCGAGTCCAACTTCCACTTGTGGCTAGTTTTATTTCTTTTTACTAACATTGAAACTAAAAAAAAATTGACGGCGTTCGAAACTGAGAAACGGAGTATTTTAACACTAGGTTCCCTCTGCCCTGCTATTTGCAGGATACAGAATGGAACTGAAAAAAAAATCATCATTAAAAAATTCAAGATTGCTGAATTCAAAGCTGCACCTTGTCGACAGACCTTAGAAATTAGATGTAAAACATAAATGTTTTCATTAATATTTCGCTTCTTAATGGTAGAATTTTATTATACAACAAAATATGATTATACATACACATAAATAAATGCCAATCATCAAAATGGTATTTTTTAATGTATTTAAAGTGTTATTTCGTACTTTCGGAATACCACTTTAAATAAGTAGTTAGTACGTTAAAAAATAATAACAAGTAGTTAGGCCTCGTGACTCAGGCGCTAAAGCATGCGACTGTGAACTGTAGTTGATTCGATTCCCAGTCGAAAAAATTAAATACTTATTTAATGTTTTCATTTCTTTATTCTGGTATAGTGGAAGACATTGTGTGTTGAGTGTCCCCATACATTTACATATTTTTCTGTTATTGAATCAAGAATTACTTAATAATTATTGCACCAAATTAACGATATGTATGTAGGTATACGAGTATGTAAAATAACATTAAAAGCCTGTCAAATAAAAGATCTGTTTCGTATTTCGCCCGAAGAATCGCGTCTGCCATTCCTAGTGACAACTTAGCGTGCGTGCTTGCGAAATTCCACGACGACGTGATTTATATTGGTATTTCAAAGAAAATCCCATGTTTTTTTTGTTTTTGTCTGTATGTGATGTGGATTATTGTAAAAAATACATTAACTTTCGTGGTGCAGTGGAACAACGTCTGTCTGTAAACATACTTATTGTGGGTTCGATACCCGCTTAGTGGAGTGATCATATTTAAATTGGTTTTAATTCTCACTCTGATAACGAGGCTAAGCGTGGCGTTGAGTTCCGCTACTGAAGACGCAACACCTTCAGATTTCAGCAGAAAGTGGAGAACGGAGTGTCTTGATGGGCAAAGGAGTATACACACAATATTTTGTTCAGACAGCCCAGCAATGTGCAAAAAACATGAAAATGAAAAGCAAATAATTAAAACCTTTATATTTTTCCTGCTTGATGATTACATTCCACTTGGCTTTGCTTAATAATAAGTTGTCTTTAGATACTCCTTGCCTCTTGGGAACGAAGTGTTTTAAAACTATGTTCCCAGGTTTCCACTGCTTATCCTGCTATATGCGGGATACCCTACTATGTGTTATCTGGATATTTCCAGAATTACCAGAGATTTTCAGAATTACGCAATACGTAATGGATTATTCGTCATTAACGTCTATCGATTCGTTTAAGACGAATGCTTTGCTACTTTCTCTACCAAGGAACCATGTAAAATTTAAATAGGTCCCGTTTGTTATTCCTAATATACTATTGGGCTTGTTTTATTTAAGATGAAATAGTCGGGCTTTATATTTTTTTTATTATAACTTTTATACAATATTTAGCATATTTAAACTATAGCAAACAAAATAAGATCAAATTAAATGAAAAATCTCTTGATAAATATGTTCAGTCTAGAACATAAATAAAGATGTGTACACATTTTTCAGGATGTATCACGATCATAAAGCCTGCTTAAACAATTTTGTAGCAAAGGTGCAAATAAATGTATTGAAAACTTCCAGGCGGCTTACTTTACAAAGGCGTTACGATTTTCATGTCTGTCGTTCTTTTGCGGTATGAGGTAATAATGTTTTAACCAATCTCATGGTATGCAAAGTGCGTGGTAAGCAGAAAATAGAGAACCAACAAAATAGAAAGTGGAAAACGGTATGTATTGATACAATGTCATTTCTGCCTATTCTGGTACATGTTGTTACATATACGAGTATACAGAATAAAATGAGAAGCCGTTTTTTAAAGAAAAGACAAGACAAATGAACATATGGGTCATCCGATGGTAAGTTATCACCACCGCCCAAAACCCTCTGTATACACCAGATGAGCTACATGTGGGTTGGCAGCTTTTAAGGTGGAGATTGAAGGATTAAATGATTGAAGGAGGGTCCTACGAAACCGCACAATAGTTAAGTGATATGATGTTATTTGAGTTTGCGACATACTGGTAACGAGGCAGCGCGCGGCGTTGAGTTCCTCTACGCAACACGCAATGCCTTGAGAGTTCGACGGAAAGTGGGAAATACAAGTATTTTAATGGGAACGAATTGTATTAAAACTAGGTTCCCAGGTTTCCTCTGCTTATCCTGCTATATGCGGGATAACCTGCTATGTGTTATACGACTAACGGCAGTACCTACCTTAAATCATCCAGATCACACTGCTATATAAAAAAAATAGTCGTCGCCTGCAACTTTGTTTACATAAAAGATACATACGCACACTAATCTATTATAACAATTTTAAAAAGTAAGGAATTTTTTTTTATATTTCTATGTATATTTTTAAAATCCCTCACACGTAACTTTTTTATGTAAATAGAAGAGTATTATAAAAAGAAAAAATATGTTGTTTACTGATGTGTCTGTATTTTATGGTTTAGTTAGCGAAATCTCATGTTCTTTCCGCGTGAACTTCATGTGTACGTAATGTACTCGTATGTAATTGGGCAGCGTTGTTTACGGCAATATTGTCACTGGATATCTTTATTCAAAATATATTCACTTTTCAATTGTGATCTTTTTTGCAGCTTTACTCTATTAAAAAGATATTTTTTTTAAAAAACCAGTTAAAAAATACAACGAGAGTAAAAAAACATGGAATAAAATTAAATACCACAAATATAAAAAAAATCACAGAAAATTCCTGTAAATTCCAAACAAACTAAAGCTATTCCTCTCTAAAATCACTAATCAATCTCCCATCATGACCATACTTGACGGTTAGATCCCAGTGTCCAGTCACGACCACTCAATGGGCATTACACACGTCTATGAATGCGATCATTTTGTCAATCTCCCGGTAATTTGTAGTTTATGTTTGTATATTGGGTAAGATTAAAATATCCATCCATACCTATATTATAAATTCGAAAGTAACTCTGTCTGTCTGTCTGTCTGTCTTTTATGCAATCAGGGCCAAACCTCTAATTTAATTGTGATAAAATACTCATATAGAGATACTTGAGGGTCCTGGGATGAACATAGGATACTTGTTTTTCTCATATTTGTAATATTTTCGATATATAAAAATATATTAAAATATTTATTAATTTGACATACAATTTATTCCGCCATGTTAATAACAACCGTCGTTGCTAAGCAACCATTTGCAAAGTTTGTTGTTACAAAACGTCACCCAAAATAAGCTTGCTTAACGCATCTCTCTATTGAAAACTGTGAATAATTTCATAAATATATTTAATAAATATTCTTATAGTTCAAGCGGGCTTAGCCGCGTTCGGGTTCACTAGTATCTCTATAAAAATCGTTTAGGCTAACAGACAACTCGACGGTTGTTAGTTCAATGTGGGGAATGATTGATTATTTTATTTAAAAAAATAATATAAATATGAAGTACGACGCGGTGTTGAGTTTCGCTACTTAACCCGCAGTGCCTCCAAAATTCGGCGGGAAGTGGGAGATGGAGTGTCTTAGCAATATGTTAAAATTAAACAATAACTAAATTTTTACTCCTTAAGACATAATATAGGATATAGCAAATACAAGGTACATCAATAGATATCTTCAGATAGATCTTGTAAATCGGTCCAGGGAGGATTTTATCTAATAGCACCTTGGATGCTGAAAACGAAAAGTGAAGTTAACGAGTTTTCTGTGTTACAATCTCGAACTCACCCCTGAACTACTGTACAACTTTGTTTAACAGGAAAACAAACTACTAGATGTGAAAATCTTAAATCTTTTTGAATACCAACATTCTTATAAATATTTAAACGAAACATGTTTACAATTACAAGAGCGCAATCTATATAAAATATCAATTGATTTTCATAACTAAAAAATAATATTGGAAATAGTACAAATACATTACTTACAATTACAGTACTTAGTAAGCATGTATGAATTCTTAGCATATGTTTTTAGGGTCCCATAGCCGAAAAAGTATAGATTATGAACCCTTCATGGGTGCTCCAATTCGCACTTAGTCATTTTTTTATTTTTCGTCGAACATGTCCCATACGAAAACATAAAAAAATACCGCTACTTCATAATACAGTTATGACATAGCATTTCTATTATGTGAGTGTACGTCAAAGGTCAGGAGATTACTTCTTTAACGTAACCTATCCTAGCCTTAGGTTATAAATATTATTTAGAGCGTCGTATCATGTTAAATATTATATTAATACTTTATAAATAATAATAACACAGTAATTATTATGTTTATACTTATATTTTTATATATTTTGACAGTGCAAAGTGGAGAAGGTTGAGTAGGAGGGCAAACCCTGGCAATAGCCAGGACTAATGCCAGGAGGAAGAAGAAGATTTTTATATATTTTGTTTTAAAGCTTATTGAAAAGTAATTGTTCATTTAATCGAGATACTGCCTAATGTCAGGATAAGTCTGCAGCGTTAAGACGCAATGTTAGGAACCGGAGAGTCTTGACTCTAGGTTCTATCTGCGTACCTTAATATAACAAAAAATACGTAGCTGTTGTTTTGTATATCCATATATAATTTAAATATAATATTAAAATAAATTTAGTTTATTTGTTTAAGCGCTAGGATCTCTGGAATTACAGGTCAGATTTAGTTTTATTTTTATTTTGTATAAAAACTATATTTCTAAGGAGTACCTACTATAAGCTATATAACATTACGGTGTAATTCTTAGCTAGCCTTAAATAATGAAATAATAATTATTATGAATGTCATCGAATTACTTAACCCGCGTGCGTTGCAGCAATAGTTAAATTAAATAAGTAAGTATATAAAAAAATCCGCGCCGTACATCGTATATCTATTTTTTTAAGATAAATCTTTGTCAAATTATCTCCTTTTTATATAGTCTAGTAGTAACTAAAAGTCCCTTCTAGCATATTAAAATTTAATACATCCGCCACTTGGACTGTACGAACAAATTTAATAAAATTTCCGGTAACGCCGGTGACCGTTTCTTTGAAATGTCAGTCGTCTAATAGTTAATGACCCAACTTGGTACTTGCTTCGCTTTTGGATTTTAAAGTTTTCGCTTTGACTCTTGATGTCAGTTTGTGAATGCTCTATTTATATGTTTTTTCGCCTTTTTTTGTTGATGTTTTGCTTAATTTTGTTCAGAGAGTAAAAGTGTATATATTTATTAAAATTATAAGAATCGTTAGATCGTTGTGGCGCAGCGGCACAGCGTCTGGTTGTAAACGCGACGGTTGTGGGTTCGACTTATTATTTTATTAAATTGTTTTAATAGTGTCATTTATTTAGTACACAGGACGTTGTTTAACATAATCATAAGATAACAATGACTTGTGGGTTCGATTCCCACCTGGAGAAATTTAATATTTAATATTTTAATACATTTCTTGCAACAAGGTAAAGCACGGCGTTGAGTTCCGTCAGTCAACACTCAATGATTCGAGAGACAGAAAGTGAGGAATGGAGTACATCTCTCATAACATGAGTTCTCTCTGCCTGCTCTATTATATGCGGAATACTGAGTAAAGTTGAAAAAAATTCTATGACTGCGCAAAACCTAACCTATGTGGAACTCGACAGAAACCTAACCTATGTGGACTTCGTTGACAGTGACAGTGACTCTCGCAAAAAAGTTTAAAAGCAAGAATAGAGTGACTAAAGTCGGTATGTAATGTTAACCGGGAAATAATCGGTATAGGAAAAATCCAAATTTCTAAAATCTCCAACTCAACAGAATATGACTCCACTGAAAAAATAACAAATACTTAATCATAAAACATAAACACACACGCAAAAATGCACACAAAAATACTCTGGCCAAAACAAAGTCCAGCTCTAGCGGAGCTAAACACGTAGGTATTCTTGGTATAGTTGGCGTGAAGCAGAAAATATACATATGTATATATGTATATACAAATACTTTATTCAAATAAAATTAAGAATAACTAAAACTTAATCTACGATTTCTTAATCTTAATATTCGTGTTAAAATTATTGATGACATACTTCCACAATATATACACTATGAGCATAAAAATAGCTGACATAAAAAATATCACAGAAAGAACAATTATAACTAAATCTAATTCTAAGTACTGCCTCCAAGATATATTAGCTCCAGCAGCTCGCAAGTGTTTTGCTCCTCCATGCCGAATAACGTATTCTATCCACCACACGGCACGATCCGCTGGTGACATCGGTTGGTCCTGTACTATGGATCGGAAACGAAGCATGTTTTCTTTGTAACTGAAAGAGAAATTAGTTATCTAGAAAAGATTTCCATTTTTAGGTGACAGAACTCCATGACGTGCTTTGAGTAACAGGGCGGGGAAATGAAAATAATTTAATATAATAATTCTCACCAGTAGGGATCGAATCAACGACCATCACGTTTATATTATACTTATTCCGACGCTGTCCCGCGCCACCCGAGTTCTAGTAATATTAAAAACTAGCACCCTTGAAGAGGCTTCGCCCGCTTCTTTTTTATTTAATTGTATTAGTTTATAATTGATTGGTTATTTTCGTATGGTTATCTATAGTATTATTACACATAACAAATTGATATTTATTTTATAGCACACTTACTAATATTCTTCTATAATATTGGGAGGATTATATCGGCCAATTTTACATTTAAATTATTTTTTTGTTGTTTCTCATGACTCAAACATTAGGGAAATTAAGTCCGTATTCTATAATTAGGATTTCTTATAAATAAATTAAAAAATATCTTACGTCTTATCATTAATAACTTTTTCAATAGCATTCCTAAAGTCATCTTCCGTTAGTAAATCCATATCAAGTTGAACACCGATGCCATGTCGAACGTATTTCTCTACGTTGTACCACTGGTCCCCTAACATTGGGATACCGACGAGAGGTACTCCTGCAGTTATAGCCTCGTCAGTGGATTGAAGACCACCTTGGGTTATAAAGAGCTTAACATTTGGATGCCCTGTAAATAATAATTTCAAAATCCAGAATCCAAATTTGTGTTTCATTTATGTTTGTTTAAAATTTAAATGCAGGTTTTATTATTGTATTTTGGCAAATTTCTCTAATCATTTATTATTTATTTTATTTAAAACAGCTTATAAATTATCTTACCAATATAACGTGAAATTGTTGTATTTTATTGAATTGGCTGAAATTTTGATCTCAATGAATAGCCTTTAAATCGATAATGCCATAAGAACGCAAAAGTAATCCACCTTAATAAATAAATAATCGTATATTACAATGAGTTTTCCCCTAAAAGTCATTGTAATACTAGTTTTCACGTTTCGGTCCCCAGTACAAAATATATTTTACATAACTCGAATTGATTAAGATGCGACGTTTATAGAAGAGCATTAGGTTAACGATCAATTGACAATGTATTAGCAGATATTACAGCGCTGTAATTATGTGTTTAAAAGATAGGAAGTTGTGCGTTCACCATTCAATTTGGCAGTTACATCATGTTATACTGATCTAAGAGACATTCTAACAAACTAGTTACGATGTCTCTTAGTATATGATATGTTTACATTATCAGTATATGATGCTATTGTAGTACTTTAGGTATATTCAGACAGACGTGAGCTACAATGGGCAACTCGTACTAGTCATTTCTTTTAATGTTTGCTTACACAAAATTTGAATTATCAAATGCTGTATCGACTGTCCACTTTCCGTCGAATTCTGGAGACATTACTTGTTGAGTGGCGGAACAATAGTAAAGAAATGAAAATATTGAATCTTTTATTTACCTGTCACACGATAGCGTAACATGTACTCACGTAAATATGTTAAGAAAAAATTATGATAAAATATCGGTGCTTACTTCCTTATTATTTATAAAAAGAATGGTTTGATTATTTTGTTTTTATTATAAATTTATGCTTCTGTTTATGTAATGTTAGATAATACGTTATCATAATTGGTTTGTAAAAATTATTATACAGTAGTTAAAAGATAAGGTAAGGTCACTTAACAATTTGTAAATAATAAATAAATAGACGACACTGATCTTCACCTAACGAAACAAAATTAGTAAATAAGGAACATAAATTAATTGTGTAAAATTGCGTAATACAAATGGAGGACGACAAGTGCATTTCTTTGTAGCATTGTCTATCTACTTAATATTCATGATTTGGGAAAAAGGTGAAGCTCTTGGCAAGTAATCACCGCTGCCCACTGAGCACGGAGCTACAGATGGGCCACACCCACCACAAAAAACTCAATCTTTAAGTAGATTTTCGAAAAAACCTGCCGCAGGCAGGCCATTTCACAGTTGCGCGTCGCGTGGAGGGAAGTTCCTACGAAACCGCACATATCTGGATCACACCATCTGGATAGTGGACTACCACGTATCCAAATGGTGTGATCCAGATAAATCTACACGGAGGTTTCTAGTTCAGAGTAGCTGAGAAATGGATAATGAAGTGATGTAACACTACGTTTTCCATCCTTAGATAGATACACAAATTATTTGAACTTACTAAGTACATCAGATTGAGGAAGCCACTTTGATATCTTTATATTGTCAGATTTTCCGGGTAATGTGTCGAGATTCCACTTCCATAGTACATCATAGGGTAGTTTAGAAAACACTTTAGTAATCATTTTTATTTTCTGTCGTGGTAAAAGCTCCGGTCGAACGTTTGTGCCTAAACTAAAGTAAATTACTCCATTTTTTGACGAATCCAAATAAGTTTGGAGGTCCTGTAATAAGAAAGTACTTTTTAATTTGTAACGTACGTTACCCACTACATATTTCTTTATACAATTTTGTTTAATTTAACTTTACACTTATTTCCATTGCATGGTATGCAGAGAGAAGCTAGAGTTAAGGTACTGCGTTCTGCGCTTTGCTCCTGGATTTTATACATTGCGTGTTGACCTCTCCCCCATCGGTCTATCAATCTTCTATATCCCGAATTGATTTTTGTTTTGATACATATTATGTAAATTATTATATATATTCCCCACTCTAGGAAGTGAAATATACGTTTACGTTTACATTTATTGGTGTCGAGGCAAAGGGCAGCGTTGAGTTCTGCCCCCCAATACGCAAAGCCTCCAGATTTTGGCAGAAAGTGGGAAACAGAGTGTCTTAACACTAGGTTTCCTCATTCTACCCTGCTGTGAGCGGGATACAGCGTGAAGCTGATTTAATTTATTTTTTATACAAATAAATTTAACGATAAAAATCAAATAAACCCTCTGCTTATTTTATTATTCAAATGTCTTATCGCAAGAGTAAATTAATTATTAAATTATACATGCAACTAAACTCGTATTTGCGAACTTTTTATATTCGTACGCTAACCTTGAGATATTTGAGATAAATAATAAAAATATTTTATCTTATAATAAAAACGACACTGAGATAGTGACAGTGTTTTTCATCAGTTATGTTTTATTTTACTAATTTAACGATTTCGTCATGAAATTGTGCAAATTTATGGTATTTTTTTATATGAAGAGATACAATTGCATAAAGTGAAATTTCTGTACTTGTTAAGACTTTATTAAATAACTATATACTCAAATAGGCAATCCAACAAATTATATTTAATTATTGTTAATTGAATCAAATTAGTTGTTGAAACCCAATAATTAATTATTAACTTAATAGTATATGTTAAATTTATGCTAATTTCGAAGCGACCTTGTATTTCAACAACGCATTTTTATTTCTCAAAATTTACCTTATTTTTTTTAAAACTTACCTTTGGTAACACTTGATGTGGTGGTATATGCAAGCCATTAATATACACTACATTAGGTGGCACAGGCTGGTTGTCCACCCAAATCGGATGATTGTTGATCATAAATAAATCAACATTATTAAATAGCTCATCTGTGGTTGGAGTGTCTGGACCAAACATTGATTTTAGTAATATATTATCGTCTTCGTAAGCTTTACGCAACTGTCTGTTTAAATTCCATGTTTCATATAACTGTTTCAACTTTTCCAAATTCGATAAATTGTATATATTTCGTTGTATTGGACTTGGATATAGAAATAAGTGGGTAGGTGCTCCCACTGCATCGTAATTGTCCTTTAGACCGCCCAGCGAACTTACTTGTATTAAGGGCACTTTAAAAATATGAGACAATACTAACGCTGGCCTTAAATACGCCTCCACTAAAAGCAAATCATATTTTTCTTTACTCCTTATAATTTCTTTAAATTCTGGCGCATTAACTTGTGCTTTAAAAACAGCGGAAGCTAATTTAAATATATCTACGAGACCATCGCGTAAATCATATTTATGTTCCTCTGAAGTTAAGCGTATTAGTGCTTCCTTCCATATCGAATATGATATATCGTGAACATCTATTTCTGTCAGATTCTGAGGTGATTCTCCTTTTGGATATTTAGGATCAGGAGTCACGACGGTAACTTGATGACCACGTTTGATCAGCTCATCTGTCAAACACCGAAACACTATTTGATGACTGATCGAAGGTGTTGGATAAACTGCTAATATTTTCGCAGGTCTGATATCAATAAATTGTAAAAAAAGTAAAATCGTAAAAAGTAATAATTTTAACATTTTTATTGGACAAGCCATGCGCTACAAGTACGCAACGTTTAATGAAGTCGATGTATCTCCTGCACAAATGTTTTATACGTCTCGTTTCTTATCGCATTCAATGATTATTGGCTCACGGTGATGCTGAACACAAATAACGGTGCCTAATATTTGGTATATAAGTTTGGTAGATATCTATTGTTTCGATATGAGAGAGATTCCAAGAGCCATGTAAGTATTTTTAGAGATTTTATTGTTGTTAAATTCCAAAGTCCAAACAAACAGCAAGTTAAACTATATCTAAATATAAACAATTGCGGAGTTGAATTCCAGGTGTAACCAAGTGCAAACTACCTACCTATCGTCCTACTAGGCTATAAGTATTATAATCTAAAAAAAAAATTATCTATCTATCGAAAAAATCTATAATAGCAACGAAGTAATCTCTGCTTTGTCTAGAACCGAACCCGCTTTTAAAATACTGGGATAGTAGATGTTCAATAGTTTCGTAATTTTATTCACATATGTTCATTCTATTTTAAAATACTTTAATTCTATTTTAGTTTTGCGTGAAGCCCTTCAAAGTACACTAACAGTATGGCTTACATCACGTACATGACATTTCAATTAAAGCCTCAGATGAGCTCAGTTCTCTTGGGGAATCAATAGATAAACAGAAGTATAGAAACTTCAATATTTTTACAAAGAAAGAGTATTACAACTATAAAAGGTATATTTTTTATTGAGAAGATTACTTTTAGGGAAAAGCAATGCTTATCAAAAATATAAATATATATTTATAATTTGGAATTAGTAATCTAGTTCCGTATTGGGAAGACTCCGAAACGAAACTGAGATTTAAATATATAAATATATTTATTTATATATTCGTCCTTAATTGCACACAATTATAATAAAAAATACATATACAAAAGGCGGACGTAACACTAAAGAGCTGTTTCTCTCAGGCAACCTTGTTATGTATGATAAGAAGTGTGCAGGTGTGCAGAAGTATAATAAACTAAATATTATAATATATACGTTTATGTACATCATATAAATATAATTATATTTTATTTGTATAGTTGTGTATTTATAATTATATTTTACGAATAATTTAGATAAATATAAGCTTTTAAATACTCTTTTACCCGGCGCTTGAATACTTCACGAGAATGAGCTCTTATTATGGGCTCGGGTAATTCATAGCATAAACTGACTCCAACTGAACTTTTGCAAACTCTTTAGTCAGACATGAACCTCGACATATGACGAGGTGTGGACAGCATACAATTATATTGGGAAAGCAAGGATCTATCATGGAAAAAGGGAAGGAAGCAAAAGTCAAAAGATAGATAAGTGGCGAAGCCTCTCGGGGACCGCTAGTCATATATAAAATCAATTCCAAATAAACACTTATCACTGTAGTGAATTTTCTTTCGTCGTAAATGAAAATCAAACAATAATGAAATACGTTAAGCATGTAATAGGGACTGGTGTGTAGTAAGGGAGAGAACAATATAACATATATTCGTATAGTTCATGCGGGCGAAGCCACTCAGAGACAACTAGTGGTATATAAAATCAATTCCAAATAAACACTTATCACTGTAGTGAATCTCATTCAATTTTAAGTGAAAATCAAACAATAATTAAATACGTTATGCGTGATATTGATATCGATATTTGCCACTATTTTATCTTTTTGCGTCATTATGGATTTAATGAGTATTTTATATCAATTATTAGGCAATTTTGATTTCAGTTTTGTTCCTTCTTTTTCACAATCACTTTTTGGAGGCTGTCGTAGCGAAGGCAGATATGTTTTATTATAAACTCGATAACTGTGGGTTCATCGCCACTCCACGCAAGGAATGTTTAATAAACGAGGTTCTTATATAATTGAGGAATTCTTAATAACTATTAAGTTATCATCCATTTGTCGCGCACATACTTAATGCAATTTTAAGATTTATGTGATTTTCTCATGCATAACTTTGAAAATAACATGAACCTCCTCTCCTAACGGAAGTGGGTTAAAAAAATTAAAAAACAAATACACCGACTTCATAAAAATAAAAAAAGTAAGCCGAATAGTTTATAAGGATTAACAGTTGGGATCCTTTTAAATTTTGCGGAGTTCCTGGTAAAGATTTATTTGGTTGAAGAATTACCTATAGATCCTGACTGTTAATCCGCTATGATATTTTTTTTTAAATCACCTATTTAAGAACACTTGGGCTGCCAAGATGAATCTAGCGATACAGACGTATGGAAAATTTATTAAAATAATAACATAAAAATCTAACAATTTTCACGGTTACAGCCAATGATAATAACACCATGCACATTAAAACTAATAGGATGTCAATAACAAAATATTCGTAGTATGTTATATTCCCTGCAGGTGCCCGAAGATGTTTGGCTCCACCATGGCGTATAACGTATTCAATCCACCAGATACTGCGCTGTAATGGCGACTCAGGCTGGTCACGTAAAATATTTCTAAATTTGACAATGTTTTCTTTATAACTGAAAGTTAAATTTAAGAGAGAAAATTTAAAAATAATAGCAACATTGGTTAAAAACCTTAAAAATCCCTTTTAATTTTTCATTTATTACTCAGGTCATCTTGACTTTAATTTGTCTTGATTCGCAAATAAATGATTTATTTCACAAATTAACTTCTACCTAATGAATTCTCCGAAAGCTATTTAAGATGTTCTTATTTACCTGCGGTCATTAATGACAGTTTCGATAGCATTAATCACGCTTTCTTCATTGAGATAGTGGATATCTAGTTGTTTGCCAATTCCATGTTTAACGTATTTTTCTGCATTATACCATTGATCTCCTAACAGCGGTATTGCAATTAACGGTACTCCTGCAGTAATAGCTTCATCTGTAGATTGTAATCCAGCTTGTGTAATAAAAAGCTTTATATTAGCATGTCCTGTAAATAGTGCAGTATAATATTTTTAGCATAAAATTTAATCAAATTAATTTTAATATATAAATAATACTAACTTAAGAGATCGGACTGTGGAAACCATTTTGAAGTTTTGATATTTTTAGCTTTTCCTGATAATTCATCGCCGTCGTCCCATTTCCACAAAACATCATAGGGAAGTTTAGAAATAGCTTTAACGATTATTTGTATTTGACTTTGAGGCATCATTCTAGCGAGTACGTTGGTTCCAAAACTTACATATATTACACCATGTTTTGATGAATCCAAGTATGACTTCAAATCCTATTATTAAAGCAAATGTTTAATCATTACCTAACAAAAATATGTAATGTTCAAAAAATTATAATTTAAAAAATACCTTAGGTAACTTTTTTTCAGGTAATTGATGTATACCACCCATGTATATTACCCCTGGTGGAACTGGTTGGTTATCTGTCCAAATTGGGTGTAAATTAATAAAAAGCATATCAACATTATTATATAAGTCACTCATAGGCGGTACATCGGGACCTAGTACTTGCTTCAACATTGCAGTTTCAACAGCCTCATTCAAATGGTGTGCATATTGAATCAAATAATGAATATAAATCATGTTTAATTTCTCCCAAAGCGTAAGATTATATAATCTACTGCTCATGATCTGAGGGTATATAACTGGATGAGAGGGTACACCCATAACATCATAATTATTCAAAGCAGCACCAAAAGAGCTCACTAAAATTACAGGCGCTTTAAAAATATCCGAAAACACAAGAGCTGGTCGCACTAGTGATTCAATTAATATCAAATCAAATTTGTTCTTTTTGTTATATATTAGTTCTTGTATTTCAGGTGTTTGTAGCTGAGAAGTTAAAATGTGGCTATATATTAAGAAACCTTGCCTTGCTTCTGACAAGGATGGTATTCTGAGTTCGCTAACTTTATAGTTATCCAAAAAAAATTTTTTCCACATATCGTAAGAAACGTCGTGAACATCAATTTCCTTAAAATTCGGTGGAGATTTTCCTTTCAGGTATGCTGGATCTGGTGTAATCACAGTAACGTCGTGACCCTTGTTAACAAGTTCTTGAGTTATCTTCCGAAATACAACTTGGTGACTTATAGATGGTGTTGGAAATACACCTAATATTCTTGCAGAATGTCCCTCCATAAATATATTTATTAAAAGTGATATAATTATTTTAAAAATCATTTTAACAAACAACAGATGTTAAGTGCCATAATATTACACTGTTTTAGTATGACGTACATAAAATATGTGTTTTGTTTCTCTTAATAAAATGATACTACTTACGATTAGATAACTGATAACATTATATCTATTTTATTCTATAAAGGTTTATAATATCTTTACATCTGCCCGAACGTGGTTTTTCATGATTAAATGTGGTAATATCTAAAAATATTGATTTAGAAAAATAAGCCTGTTAAATTAAGATAATGATGTTATACCTCGTTGATAAGCAATATAAAATTTCTCTGTAGAAAAAATAAAATAAAAGGCCGCAGTTTAGGTGTGAACTATGTAAATTATATGAATCAATTAAAATAACAGAATAATTATATTATGGTGTACTTAGCACATAACATCATCATTGTCTCACTGATCATCAAAATAGAACTAGTACCGCCCAGAGATCTAGAGAGGTGACGTTTTGTACAGAGAAGTAAACTATCACATGAAGGACATTCAAGATCTGGAATACCTGGTGACCTTGATGACAAAGTGTACGAGCTAATTATGATTATATTATAATACCTACGAAACATTCAAATTCAAAATGCCTAAATAAAATATGCCCATTATGCCACACCATTAGTTGTCACTCTTACATACTCTGAATTACGGCACTAAGAGTTCTGCTAAGCTAATCAAGTAAAAATCTACTTTCTGCCAAAAATAGTAAAATCGAACAAAAATTTCATCTAACAAAGCAGCCAAGTCTTGATGAAGATATTTATTTCTCTATAAAAAGTTATGAAATATCTAGATAAAGCCAAGCCAAACTTAAGGTTCCTTACTAGATTTTCTTATTAATAAAGTTAATTTTTTGGTTACTTGGCTGTTCACTTGTCAACGCGTGTTTAAATAACTTTCAATATTAACTAGTAACTACTAATATACGTATCTTGCTTGGAATTCATCGATCATGTTACAAATACAGGCGTTATTGTCACAATTATACTATTTATTTATTGCATGTATATTGATTGAAATAAATATGAATATACGAACATCACTAAAATATGTTATCTTTAAAGATTACGATATATTTATAAAATAGAATTAAGTTTCAATAATCATTTAGTTTCCGTGTAATTTTAATTTGAATTTGTTCGTCAAAATGATTATAAAACTTGTTATACTATTTTTAGTATCTGCTTTAACTAAAGTGCAAACCGCAAAAATATTAGCCGTGTTTCCTACACCATCTATTAGCCATCAAGTTGTATTTCGGAAGATTACTCAAGAACTTGTAAACCGAGGTCATGCAGTTACTGTAATTACGCCAGATCCAGCTTATGATAAAGATCAATCCCCGTCTAATCTTAAGGAAATTGATGTTCACGATATATCTTACGGTATTTGGAAAAAAATTATGGCAGAAGCTTTTAAAGTTAACGAAAATAATGTTTCTAAATTTAAAGAAATGAGGTTAGCGTCATTAGTGCTCTTTCACGTTTTTGCTGCTCAAATACAAACTCCGGAAGTTGAAAAGCTAATATCAAATAAGGACAATACATTTGATTTATTATATATCGAAGCTGTAATACTTCCTGCTCTTGTTTTTTCTCATATTTTTAAAGCACCTGTAATTTTGGTTAGTTCTTTTGGGGCACTTTTTAATAGTAATGACTTAATTGGATCACCGTCTCATCCAATTTTGTATCCATCGAATCTAAACAGAAGACTTTACAATTTAACATTAATGGAGAAGATAAGCACAATTTATAATCACTTTTCCATACAATATGCAAATTATTTAAATAAAATTGATGAAACTGCTCTATTGAAGCAAATTCTGGGGCCTGATATACCATCTATAAGTGAACTTTATAATAACGTTGACATGTTTTTTGTCAATGTACATCCCATATGGACAGATAATCAACCTGTTCCACCAGGCGTTGTGTACATGGGTGGTATTCATCAGTTAGAGGAAAAAGAGTTACCTAAGGTAATAATAAACAAAAAAATATATTTTTACTCGTATTAAGCAGACTAAGTAATATATATTTTATATCAATAGGATCTGAAGCTGTACCTGGACTCATCTAAACATGGAGTTATTTACGTTAGTTTTGGAACTAATGTTCTAGCTGGTATGATACCTACGAAAAAAATTGAAATTATATCTAATGTTTTGTCTAAGCTTCCATATGACGTTCTATGGAAATGGGACAAGGATGAACTTCCAGGAAAAGCAGATAACATTAAGCTTTCTAAATGGTTACCACAATCTGATTTGTTGAGTAAGTAGTATATGTTTGCATTATTTTTTGCATCCAGTTCATAGCAGTCCAGTTCAGGCAGAGAAAACCTGTGAATCAAATGTTAAAACACTACGTACCCCATACAAAACTTCAATGTGAGAAACATTCCACCGAATTATTGAAATATTGTGTGTTAATTGACGGAACTCAACGCCGCTCTTTGCCTCGTTAGATAAACCTCAGGAAATGAATACATTCAGTGTTTCATACTCCAAAGTGGGAATCGAACTTACAACGGTTGTGTTTACGAACGCTTGTACCCTTTCGTCGCGACAGCCTTGTGTAAGTAATTTTTAGTACATATAGTAATCACAATTTAGTTCATATAATAATATTCATATTATTAATTATAGGACATCCAAAAATTTTACTTTTTATAACGCAAGCTGGATTACAGTCTACAGATGAAGCTATAACTGCTGGAGTACCGTTAGTGGCTATACCAATGTTAGGAGATCAATGGTACAACGCAGAGAAATATGTTAAACATGGTATTGGGGTTAATCTAGATATTAATACATTTAGCACAGAGGATTTTAGAAATGCTGTTGAAGAAATTATTAATAACAAAAGGTAATCCTTGGATTCTATCTATTATTGTATTTTATTTTTAAATTTAATTCCCATTAAACACCATAAAATGCATCTTACAAATGTTTAAATATCAGTAGCTCTCCGCTGTATCCTGCATATAGTAGGGTAGACTGACGGGATGTGGAAACCTAGTGTTTAGTTACTTCGTTCTCATTAAGACACTTTAGTTTCTTTTCGCCGAACTTTTGAAGTACTGCGTATTAGGTAGCGGAACTCAACGCCGCGCTTTGCGTCGATAGCAAAACGAGGAAATAGAAATATTAAATATTTTATTCCCCTGAGTCAAGAGATGCAAGCCCGCAGCAGTCGCACGCTTGTGCCATGACGGTGGCAGCGGCGGCAGTTACATATCTTTGAAAGAAATAATTTACAGTATGGAATATTATTTTGTTATTATTTTTGTTCCAGGTACCGTGAAAATATTATTAAACTCCGAACTGTTATGAGAGATCAACCAGAGACGGCTATTCAGAGAGTAGTGTGGTGGACCGAATACGTTTTAAGGCATGGAGGAGCCAAACATCTTCGAGCACCCGAAGCTAACATCTCATATTATGAATATCTTGAAATTAACGTTGTAATAGTTGTTTTCTTAGTGTTTTTAATCTTATTAAGCTTATTCGTTATATTATGTGTATATGTTTTTAATTTTATAGGTAGACTAATGAAATATAAACAGACGCATTCAAGTAAGAAAATAAACTGAGATACTGTTAATGTATTAGCGAGATCAAATGTGTTTGTTAATGTAATTTTAATTATATAAATATACATAAATTAATTACAACTAAATCAGATTATGCAGAAACACGTGTAGATTGTGATTACTATAATATAATTTAAGTAAGCAATTCTGTTAATACTATAAATGATAATAAAGTCGGGTATAAGAACTTCACTAATGATTTTTGATAAGAAATGTTAATATTTTTTTTCTATTTTACCTAATTATTTGTCCACTTAATTATTTTCAATAATATTGTAGTATGTTTCGAGCGTGCCAGTTGAGCACAATTCATTTTGTCAATGTGTCATATATTTTTTTATCATTAATTTATCGTTTATCATAAATACCGTGTCGTCGCCGCAGTACAACGCTTGACGTTAGAATCCAACGTTGCATTTAACAATAATGATTTCGATCTAAATTTATCTGCTCTGCCACAAAATTAAAATTAAAATCGTAATTTTTTTTACGAAATTCTATATAAAAATTGGTCAAGTGCCAGTTAGATTAGCGAGCAAGATTAGATTAGCAAGGGTTCTATATAAATTCTATTTAACACGCTTTTAATTTCTTAACTTTAATTTTTAATTTTTTAAATTGTCCAAGTAAATGTTAAGCATTTTTATGGAATAAAGATATTTTGACTTTGACTTTGACAATTTTTTTCTTTATTTACATTGTAAGACCATTTAAAGTACGTAACATACTATATTTATTTTAACGAATCATAAAATATATACGTGAAAACTAAACTTCGACCAGTGTTGTCACAGATTGTACGTATTATGACAGATAACAAAATATTTCTTATCACCTTTATCGGTCTTTGTACTAGTTACAATATGTATAACTTAAAACTCATATGTTCATGTTTCATATATTACCTTATATATATCACGATGGCTGCAGGTCTTTTACAAAAGTTTTTCAATCATGGTCGTTTATCGTATACAGTGTCTGACTGTAAATAATGTTTTAAAGAATATTTTTCCCCGCTGTAGTGGACAATTTAACGTTTAATTCTTCCACTCAACACGCAATCTCCCAAAAAAATTGTGGGAGGTGGAGAAATAATATAATTTATTATTTAAGTGTTTCTGTTTTTTTTGGAATAAGACAAACAAGCGTATAGGTCACCTGATGATAAGTGATCACCGCCGCCCATGGCGTCCCCTATGTCACACCAGCTACAGGTGTAACATGAACATACAAATTGAAAGCTAAAGATTCAACCAATTCAGTAAAACAATCGTATAAAATAACTGTTACGGCAATTTGCAAATTTGTCGAACTCAGTTCTTCACACTCATTCACTCACATTCTTTATTTCACTACATTTTTTTTTATATGTTTTCTAAAAAGTATTGAAGAGATTTAAAATTTTATCGCTTTTGGGCCAAAATTAAATAATAGCAAACGCTTCAGTTAGAGAAATGTCTCAAACATCAAGAACAGGCGGCAGCATGCTCTCGCATGATATGATTACATACTGCTATTTCATTTTAGATGATAAGGCTTGTATTATGGAAGTACCTTGAAATATAAACACAGAAATTGTTACATACATATATTGTATTTTTAAAGACAAAACCACCAGAAAACAACCAGTAATTTTTCTAAAAAAAAAAAATTATGAAAATGATCTTCAACAAGTTTAGCACGCATGTAGAAAAGATTACTTGATATAGTCTACTAGTAATAATAAGTCCTTTCTAGCGTATTACAATTGAATATATCCCCCACTAAAGCCATACAAACAAATTTATTAAACTCTCCCGGTAACGCCGGTGAACGTTTCTTTGAAATGTGAGTCGTCTAATAGTTAATTACCTAACTTGGTACTTGCTTCGCTTTTGGATTTTAAAGATTCCGCTTCGACTTTTGGTGTCAGTTTTTGAATGCTCTATTTATATTTGTTTTTGTTGTGGTGATGTTTTGTTCAATATTCTCCAGAGATAGTAAAAGACATATATTTATTGAAATTCTAAGAATCCTGAAACCCAAAGCGCAGTGGTTCAGTGTCGAATTGTAAGCGTAACGGTTGTGGGTTCGACTAATTATTTTAAGATATATCGTGAAGACAAAAACAATTTATTAAAATTAATTATACTAACTAATGATTCGACATTTTTTGTGTTAAAATTAATATATTTTTAGAATTCAGAAAAGAAACCAGTCTTGGCGCTTTGCCAGAAGCATGCGACTAGTCACATATGCAATATAATATATAAATATTTAATATTTTTTGCTCTGTTAAAGATAAAGCACGGCCTTGAGATCCGCCTTGAGAATTCAGCAAAGATACTAATTTAAATTTCCTTAATTTTGTAATCTAGAGACGAATAAGCCCAAATATTTGCCCAAATATATTTGCCAAACACTAATAAAGTGATAGTACCTGAACTCGAATAACTTTGAGATGTGTGGGCGGTATACTTTAAAGTAGAGCTACCTACTCATACTTCATTAAGAAGTCTTCTTTGAGACAAATTCTATTGATTTTATGTCGTTAGGTGAATTATTTTAGAACTATAACAATATAATCAAGGCCGTCGTGATGCAGTGGGTGTGAATGTAAGCGCAATGGTTGAATGTACGATTCCCACTCGTGAAAATTACGTATTATATATTTTTATATCTCTGCTCTGGTAAAAAAAATCCGCCAAAAGCGGTGGCATTGTTAAATGGCTGTACTCGACGCAAATATTAAATATTTAATTCCCCTCATTGCTAATCGAAGCCACAACCATTGCGCTTACAATCGCCAGGTTGTGCTCTGTAAGCATGTACTCGTATTTAACGTGATATCCTTATAAACATCCATCAATTTGTGACTAAAGTAAACGTCAATTTTCTCAACTAAATCCCCCACGCTTACTTAAAACAAAAAGAAACTATAAAAACATATACATAAAAGATATATAAAATAATATACCAAGTTATATAAAAGTAAGAAAAATAGAAGTGAATATATTAGAAGAATATGCAGATGGATGTTCTACGAAAATGTACTAAATCGCGTAGTCTGAGGTAATGGTGACGTATAGTTATTGAGCTATTTGGTTACAATATTGTTTTATACAGATTTATGGATAAAGGAAGATGTAATAAAATAAGGAGTTCCTTTCTGGGAGGCATTGCTTTTTGAATATATTTTGTTATATAATAAGAAAGATGGAAACTAGCACAGAGATAATGTTGAGTTCTGCCGAGGGGAACAGAGGTGTCTTAATGGGAACGGAATATTTCAACTCAAGTTCCCTCTGCATAGGGAATACACGATGAAGCTAAAAATAAAAAAAAGGATATTGTAATATAGGTACTTGTATCCATACCTATATTATAAATTTGAGTGTAACTCTGTCTGTCTGTCTGTCTGTCTGTCTTTTACGCAATCAGGGCCAAACCGCTAATTTAATTGTGATAAAAAAACTCATATAGAGATACTTGAGGGTCTCGGGATGAACATAGGATACTTTTATTTCTCATATTTGTAATATTTTCGATATATACCAGTGTATTAAAATACTTATTAATTTGACATGCAATTTATTCCGCCATGTTAATAACAACCGTCGTTGCTAAGCAACGGCTTGCAAAGTTTATTGTTAGAATACGTCGCCCAAAATGAGCTTGCTTAACGTATCTCTCTATTGAACATTGAAAATAATTACATAAATATATTTAATAAATATTCGTATAGTTCAAGCGGGCGTAGCCGCGTTCAGGTCCACTAGTATCAATGTAATTTAACAAATATGTAAACAATCGTTTTGGTAATACCAAAATGTGGTCATAAATGAAGTCTGGCCCTGTCTTACTTTACTTGGAATTTTATGAAGATCACTATACACAGATATTAGAGGCATAAAGCTCTTTATATCGCTATAATAAGTTCAGAAAACTTGGTGTAAGAATTTTAACGGCTACGTGATATATACGTTTATTGTGGTACGTGATGGATTGGAAATTCCAAAATTTTGAGAAAATGGAATTTTGAAAGAATATTATTTTGAAGGTTTGCTTTTTATTATTTGTTTACTGTGTGAGATATTTTTTTAAAATACAAATTACTAGCGATATGCCTATGGCTTCGCCCGCTAGAAGTTCACGATAATTTATTCAATACACTGAATTACTTCTGTGTTCCAATTCTAATATTTAAGTTTACAGCGCACTTATAGTGACTACTTATATAATATTCTTTATTGCACTAAAAAAAATACATAATAAACAATATATAGACATTTAGTGTACAAAGGTGGACTTATCTCTATAAGAGATCTCTTCCAGTCAACCAGTGGAAGTGGTTGAGGGAGTAGCGAGCAAAACAAAGTACAATTTAAGAAATAAAAATTATATACTAGTAACAAAATACAGCTAAAATATATATATATACGTACATATATAAGAGTAAACTATTATAATACATATATACATAAATACATACATATACACACAAACATATAATACATATATATATATATACATATATATATATAATATACATACACTATATAATATATATATTAGAGATGAAAATGCGGTAATAAAGCTTAAAAATTGTTCAAGATCTACGTGCTTAGAGAAGCAAGAAAATATTTTTTTAATTTGGATTTAAAGGAGATTATGGATGAGCTTCTCTGGATGGATTTTGGGAGTTGGTTCCATAAGGATGCGGCATGGACTGAGAAGGATTTTTGCAGGAATTTGGTATTGCTCTTCGGAATGTCAAGCATCGGTATGACACAAGACCTCCTAGAGCGTGTAGGAGTGGGAAGTACGGTAAAGCGGGAGCGTAGATAAGAAGGGAAATGTTGATAGTTAAGGATTTTAAACAAAAGTGAGAGGACGTGCATATCTCGGCGAAGTCGGATTGGGAGCCAATTAAGCTGAGCTCGAAATTGGGAAACGTGATCGTATTTACGTAGACCCTTTGGTCTTGGCTTTGTCTTTACAAAGCGTATAGTGAGGTTTTGAAGTCGCTCTAGCTTGTTAAGTAGCTCCTCCGTCACATCTAAATAGCAGACGTCAGCGTAGTCAAGAATAGGCAAGAGAAGAGATTGCGCTAGCATAATTTTGGTTTTATGAGGGAGGAAATATTGGAGACGCTTAAGAGAATGGAAAGAGAAATGTATGCGTTTGCTGATGTCATTAATATGCGACGCCCAGGACATATTACTGTCAAAAGTTAGACCTAAGTTTTTAATTTTATTACAGTATTTAACTTCAACACCTGAATAAAGAATTTTTGGCGTTGAATCCCAATTTATTTTAACTCTAAGTTTATTACTGCCAATAATAATTGCTTGTGATTTTTTGGGGTTAACTAGCAATCCAAAAGATTCAGCCCAAGATTTTATAGCACTGAGATCTTTATTTAAGGATGCAATAGCCTTGGGGTAATTCGTTCAAGTTGCAATGACAATATAACTGCAAATCATCTGCATACAGATGGTAGGGAGAAGAAATGATTTTAGAGATATTATTAATGAATATAGAAAAAAGAAGTGGAAGTACTTATGGCAAAATTTCTAAAACTTGATATTATATCATCCTATTTAATACAAGATTTTTAGTTGGTTAATTGTAGAATTTTGAAAATAAATCCATTTTAAAATCCCGTCTCTGGTAGCACCTAACGTCCTAAAGAGAATTCATGTGCAAAAATTGAGACACTATGAATTAAAAACACACACACTTAGGGATGCAAAATGAAAGTGCATCCAAAATTTTTAACTCCTAGCACTTGTTGTTTCTAAAATTTTATGAAGAGTATGTGACCTTTCGTTTTTATATATAGATGCATAAATCCGGTTTTTAACTTTTTATTTTCCTTATGTTGTTAAAGCTGAATTCATTTCATTCTACATTATCAAAGAAATCTTAATTAGATATTTTTGTTTATCACGTACAACGGTCGAAATTTAAAACAAAATAATTATTTAAATTCCTTTACACAGCACGCTATATATTAAAAACTAGTGGGCCCGGACGCGGCTACGCCCGCGGAAATATTAGCCTAAATAACTAAAATAAATTAAAAAATAATAATAAGTGGAGATTTATTATTAGAAAAAATATCTGAGTAACCGAAATGAACAAACAAAAACAAAAGAAGTAAAAGTACCTAAAGTTTGCCGTGCGCGCGTCTTAAACATTTTTCTATATTAAATAATTATTAATTTTTGCGAACAATATTAAATAAAATCCCAAATGAATTAAATTACGATATTTTAAGTGTATAACATCGGTATGGATAACCAAACTGAGATAAATTAATTATAAGCAGCAAATAATTACATAGAAAATAATAGTAATTCGAAAATATATAAAAATTTATTTATTTTATTTCAAAGTCATCTGCCCGTTCGCGTCGGTCATACTATACCACTCGTAGGCTAGGTCATTTGGAATCAGTGACATCTCCTTAATTATTTATTACAATGTTATACAGTAAACTATAATTTCAATCTAGTTGAAATGCTAAAAGTGACTCTTATATTTATTTTTATAAGAATGAATATCAAATTATAGAAATCATCTAATTTTTGTTAATGTATACAAATCTATATCGGCGCGCGCCATGTATGCATTAAGCAAACTCACTTTGGGTGACGTTTTCTTAAAACAACAAACTTTGCAAGCCGTTGCTTAGCAACGCGTAGCGACGATTGTTATTAACATGGCGGAATAAATTCCTTGTCAAATTAATTATTTTAATATATTGGTATATATCGAAAATATTACAAATATGAGAAAAAAAAAGTATCCTATGTTCATCCCGGGACCCTCAAGTATCTCTATATGAGTATTTTATCACAATTAAATTAGCTGTTTGGCCCTGATTATGTAAAAGACAGACAGACAGACAGACAGAGTTACTTTCGAATTTATAATATAGGTATGGATTCTGCGGAAAATGGGGAACGGAGACACTTCGTTCTTTTTCGAGTTCCCTTTGCCTTCTTTTCCACATACGGCATCTCGTTTATAAAAAAATAATAATGTATACATATATATTTCTCTATCTTTTCTTAATCATCATACGTTATCATATATTACGTTATATTTAGATAACGATAGTTTATAATTTTATATATAAGTATATATGTACATTTTTATAATATATACAACCGTTTATCAGCTGATTTTATACAAACGTGGTTCTGCATTAGCACATTTCTGGTGTCGAGTTATTTTTTTTTGTTCGAAAAATGCACATTTCGATAACGATTACATACATATAGCAGATTCAATCTATTATATGTGCTACGAAGAAGAAATTGTTTTGCTTATAATTAAAAAAAATTAAAAACTTACCCGTTTCTATACTTGTGATTTTTTAAAAATGTTTCGAATGATTATATTAGTATCTGTGTGTTTCCAATTTGTAAAAAGTGACCAAAAAAGAATATTAGCTGTATTTCCAACACCTTCTATAAGTCATCAAGTGGTGTTTCGCCCTTTTGTGCTGGAGCTAGCGAAGCGTGGACATGAAGTTACAGTGATTACTACAGATCCAGGATACAAGAACGGACAAAGTCCAAAAAATTTAAGGGAAATAGACGTTCATGACATATCCTACGGTATTTGGACTAATTTTACGTCAGTTGAAAGAGGAACCACAGGAGGTCATGTTGAAGATTTAAAACTAGCATATGTATTACTAGCTGATGTTTTCGAAGCTCAAGTGCAATCTTCTGAGGTCCAAAACCTTATTAACAATAAAAATGAAAAATTTGATTTATTGATAACTGAAACTTGTGTAAGGCCGTCGTTGAGCTTGTCATACATATACGATGTTCCAGTTATTGACTTCAGCTCGTTTGGCGGAACAATTAATACTTATCTAGATCTCGGTGGAATAGAACACCCTCTTTTGTACCCAACTCCCATGCAACAAAAATTTAGAAATATAGGCTTATGGGAGAAAATATATCAAACATATATTTATTACGCTTTGAAGCACATGTATAGTCACTTAGAAATTAGAGAAAATAAAATGCTAAAACGCGTTTTCGGTCCAAAAATACCAGAGTTATCAGAATTAAAGAAGAACATTCACTTACGATTTCTAAATGTTAATCCAATTTGGGACGTAAACAGACCAATCCCACCAAATTTCATATATATTGGAGGCTTACACAATAGAAAAGAAAAGGAATTACCAAGAGTAAGTAAAAGGCAATTACTAAAAATGTTGAAAAGTATGATTTGAAATTAAAAATCATTTATTTTGCTCTGTCTACATAGACAAAACGGCTTTGACAGCCATCAAACGTGTGAAGATTTACAGATTCAATTTCATACAAAATACGAAACGGGCGCTTAATAAATTGATTCTTCTTTACAGGATTTAAAAAACATTCTCGAATCTTCGAAATACGGTGTTATTTACATAAGTTTTGGCACAAACGTAAAGCCATCACTGTTGCCACTAGATAAGTTGAAAATTTTCGTTAAAGTTTTCTCCGAATTACCTTACGATGTTCTGTGGAAGTGGGATCAAGAAGAATTTCCAGATTGCCCCAAAAATGTCATTATATCCAAATGGTACCCACAATCCGATTTACTCAGTAAGTTTAATTAATTTCTGTGACTAGAGATTGTTTGAGTATTAACACTTGAATTGAAATTATTATACCCAATGATAATATAAGTAGATTGTAACGCAGTTGAGATATGTTTAGATGGATGTAAGATTTTGGATTTTTTTCTTTACATTATAATTTTATATTATAAAAAAATATAATTTTATTTATTTCGGCGGAAAGTGGTAAACGGTGGAATGGTAAACACATGGTATCGTTTTCCTACCCTGCTGTATGAGGGAACGGGAGGCTAACTTCAAGCTAGATTGCATATATTATGGTCAAAAATTGTAATGATGTGTTATCCATATTTTCAGAACACCCAAAAATTAATTTATTTATAACACAAGCCGGACTACAATCAAGTGATGAAGCTATAGCTGCCGCTGTTCCCGTTATCGGTATACCATTACTTGGAGATCAATATTTCAATGCCGAACATTTCGAAGTCCACAATATAGGCATAAAACTTAATATGGAATCTCTCACTGAAAAGCAATTGAAAAATGCTATTAATGCTACTATTGAAGATCCAAAGTATGTAATTATTGTTTTTTTTACCCAAAGTGTAAAATAGGGGCCCTCTTACTAAGACTGAGATGTTTGTTTGTATGACTGTATCTCATGAAGCGTAATAGATAAAAAAATTTAATGCTCACAGATGATATATTTCTGTTGCCACTATAAAAAAAAATACTAAGAAACAGAATAAAATAAATATTTAAGATGGTTCCTTTGGCGAAACCCTTGCGCCCTTATCCTTACTTGCTACTAGCTTCGAAGTGAACGCAATCAAATGATACGAGCGTTTTTGTATCGTTGTTCTTATATTTTGTATGAAATACGCTTAAAATAATTAATATAAAATAATTTATATACTTTACTTTTCAGATATCGTAAGAATATCCGCAAATTACGCAGGGTTCTAAGCGATCAACCACAAACCCCCTTAGAACGTGCCGTCTGGTGGACCGAGTACGTCCTGAGGAACAACGGAGCTGAACATTTGAGGGCAGTCGGAGCTGGACTACACTGGAGTCAATATTATGAATTAGAATTAATTTTTCTTATGCTATCCATTATTATGACTATTTTCATTGCATTAATTGGATTTTTGTTAAACTTTGCGTACATGAAAATTTTCCGTGTGCATATTAAATTGAAATTAAATTAGTATTATTTAATTTTGTATAGTAATATGTTTTAAGATAATTAATTTTTGGGCTTATAGTGAGTTGAGCTGAATGGCATGTAATCAGTCAAGTCAATTTAATATCTTGTTTTTGTTGTGTATTTGTATGTGGGTAACGGAGTGTCCTAACACCCTCCTGTATACCGCTGTATACCGCACAAAGCAGGCTAGGCAGAGGGAACCTAATGCTAATACACTCCGTTCCCTACTTTCTGCCAAATTCTGGAGGCATTGGGAGTTGAGTGGCAGAACTCTACCCCGGCCTTGCCTCGACACAGGAGCGAAGAAATGGAAATATAAGCGTAAATAAATATGTCACTTCCTCGAGTGGGGATCGAATCCACAACCGTCGCGTTACAGTCACACCCTTGTGCCGCTGCGCCATGACGGCCACACTTTAACGCGCGATTCCAAAGCGATTCGTATGTCACTGACACGTTGTTCGCCTCAAGTGCAGATACAGTGGTTTACCTTGAATCGTTCAATTAAGCAAACACTTCCGCTTCAGAATATTAGTATAGAAGCATTATATAAGTGGAAATTAAATGATATCATATTATTATATATATGCGATAATGTTAATGTCAAAAAAACCCGCGTAATTTTAATTGTCATTGATGAACTTGAAAAGTTGTTTGTCATGGCCTTATAAAGTTGAGCACTCGTACGTCGTTATATATTTTTTTTAATATCATTTATCAAAATGTCCTATTTACTAAACGCTTAACGTCTTATCTCTTATACTTACCTGATGAAGATAGCAAGCGTCTAAATACGATATATTTTTGACTTCGATTTCTCACCGACTATTGAAATAGATTGTTTGTATTCGTCTGGAATCGATTTGGATAATTCTTTCTTTTGTTTGAAGTAGGCCTCATGGTTACCATGTCAAAATCTGATGATGGGATCTTGGAGAAATCGAAGGAACTTTTTAAATTTCATAGGCACACTTAAAACGATTTGGACAGTTTTTCGACAGTATTTGAATCCAAGGCCGCACTTCATCTTCCTATATCTTATAAAACAAAGTCGCTTTTCGTGTCTGTCTGAACTTTCTAACTCTTCTTCTTCTAAACCACCCGAGAGATTTTGATGCGATTTTTACCATTAGGTCGAGTATTTCTCAGGGAAGGTTTATATATAGTTTATTATTTCTACATTCTTATGTAAATTTACATAAATACGATAAATGTGTATAGAGTCCTACCCGTTGAGACACTTTCGCGCATGCGCTGCTTTAATGGTAAGTACTACATGAAAATAATGTACTGGAGTATTGTTTCTCTTAATAAGATCTACAAAAAAGTCCGCGACAGCATATTCGTATCTTTTAAGAATAACGTGTAGTGATCATATTTCTGTCTAAAAATTGTAATTTCAATATATTTTTTATTGTGAGGGATATTTTTCTATAACGGTATTAATCCTTATCCTTTAAAATAGTTTATTAAATTTCTACGTTAAACGAAGATAAAATTTTATTTTTACACAATTTCGAAATTGCGAATAGTTTTAGAGGAAAACGCATTTAATTGTTGACACATCCCGCCGTTGACACATCAGCTGTATGTTACTCAAATTTTACTTATCCCTTACTCTCAGCATATAAATAAGTATATTAGTTACGTTGGCCATTTAATGTAGATCAAAACTGTCTTTTACTGTTTTTCATTTTAATAAGTACTTTAGAAGTTGTTACAATATCAAAAAATCCTTGCTGCGAAACGGCTCGCCACTCGCCATGCGTCCCGCGACGTTTTGCTTATACAAGCGAGTCTGCCGCACCCGTCTGCCTTACACGCATCGGTGATTCAGTGGTAGAATGCTCGCCTGCCACGCGGTCGGCCCGGGTTCGATTCCCGGCCGATGCATTCTACTTAATTTTCCTCACAGGCAGCCACGTAGTGCTTGCTTTTCATCAGGGACAGAATACCCTCTTCAGCATTAACCACCTCGAAAACCGCCTGCCTTTATAGCAACGAAGATTTAGATGCGTTTGCACGTATTGGATAATTGGAGTTGAATGTATTATTTCAGCGCGATATATTTGGTTTATTGGCGAAATGAATTGTGCTCAACTGGCACGCTCGAAACGCCATATATCGAGAAATCAATCTATATTTGGTTTCATATTTTTTTGTAGTAGTTATTAGTAGGTAGACTTTTGTTTATAATTTCTTCCGTTTAAAAATAGTCATTTAAATATATTTTAATAAGTACTTGAAAAGATTAGTAGCACAGATTTAAAATAACGGTACCTACAAAAAAATCCTTGTTGTGTAAAACAATTGGAAAATCCTTATTGAAACTACGAAAATGCGGGTTGCATTTGGGTTTAATTAATTTTCACATTATCTTAAGCGCTTTGCAAACATACATTATATGAATAATCCAGTAGTAAAAGCGGGCGAAGCCGCAAGAGGGTCGCTAGTAAATAAATAAAAAAAGAAAAGAAAAAGGGAAGGAGTAAATATCAAAACCCTTTTTTAGTTATCCTGGGTGAAGATCGAAACTACAATCAACGCGATAGGCTCATCTTAAATAAGCTTAGTAAGCAAATTTTGATACTAACAAATAAATTTAATATGCTAAATTAATGATAGTGACGACAAGCGCTTTTCACAGTGGAATTAATTATATCGGAATTTATAGGTCTCGTTAACTGTCATTTATTTTCATAATCGCTATAGAATAATATTTTTAACACTACTTGTACCACGATGGTAGTCGATACAAATTTGTTCATGTTATGGTTATTAGCTTCACGCAGCATCCCGCACCCAGCAGGGTAGGAAGAGGGAACCTAGTGTTAAGACACTTTGTTCCCCACTTTCCGCCGAATTCTGAAGGCATTGCGTGTTGAGTGGCGGAACTCAACGCCGCTCTTTGCCTCGACAACAGAGCGAAGAAATGAAAATATAAACGTAAATAAATTTTTCACTTCTTCAAGTGGGGATCGAACCCATAACCGCCGCGTTACAGTCACCCTTGTGCCGCTGCACCATAACGCCTTAATGGTTATGATATGGTTCATAAACGTCCTTTCTATGGCTAATTCATAGGGATAGAAATAGGAATGATTGGTATAGGGAAAAAAAACCCCGACTTGTCTAGAACAGCTATCAGCTAAATTCAAATATGCATTGCAACGCTAGTTCGGTCAATTCTAATTTAGCTAGATGAAGAGGAAATTGGACTGTAGTAGAGTAATTTGCATTATAAAGATACCACCTAGGCTAAGCTGGGGCTTGAATTTTCGAACACTTTACGCTCTTCTACCGATCACATGGTGAATCTATGGAAGGGCAAGGTGTATTGTCTTTCATTAAAAATAATTTCTATAAAATATAAAAATGTAAAAGAATATAAAAACATAGGCCCACGATGATAAATTAGTATTAGTTATATCTTTAATCACCGCTGACGACGGCGACGCCGGTTCAAAAGTCAGTATTATTCCATTCCAAGCCGTTTTCCATAACAAAACGCTTCAATAGGCTTTAGAAATTATCAGTGACAAACCGAACAATAAATCTATTTTGAATGGAAATGAGCGCGGAGTTCGCGCTGTTATCAATAACAGTAGGACGAGTATTGCCTACCTTGCTCCTTTTATTGTCCAGAATTCAAGATTTCTGAATGTATTTTTATTTAAACCGATTATCAGTGTATCTAAATTTCAGTTTGATAGGTGAAATCCCCAGAATTCGGGGAAATAAATTATTTTTACTTGAAAACATAAATTATATAAAATATAAAATATTATAATATTTAAGATTTACTGATATCTTATTTTACATTATTATTCATACAGTACTTTCTAGGACGTTTATAAGAATAAATTCAAGCTAGCACTATCCGACTGTCGCCAGCATATTTTAGGTACGTTACTAGTGCAGAGGAAAATTGAATTAATAATTTACTTCACGAAGAACTTTATTCTACGAGTATTCTTTGGATTGATTAGGTCGATTTCTGCAGCTATCTTACATAAATCATACTTAAGTTATTTCTAAGTGGACTGTAAGATTTATCAATGTACCCTTTATGTTTTTTTCTTCAACGTTGTACCCTGTATAGCTGGGTAAACAGAGAGAGCCTAGTGTCAAAATATTCCATCTTATTCTTGCCGTCTGAATTTGAGATATTGTGCGTCAAAGGGAGGAGAAAGGAGATTGATTCCTCTGAATATCGCATGAGTGTCGAGACAGTGCGTCACAGCCTCACACATTGTCGGTTGGGCATAAAATAAATATGTAAATTTTAAATTATTTCGATAGTTGAAAATATTACATACTAGCGGCCCGCTCGCGGTTTCAGCCGCGTGAACTATGTTATTATTAATTTCTGTCTCCATGACTACGTCCTAGTGACGTGTATGCAAAATTTGAGACTCCTAGCATTTAGTAACGAATGACAAAGACAAATGTCATTAGTAACGAAGTTTCATACAAACTTTCAACCCCAAAAACAATCCTTTAGAAGTCGAATATTACAAATTCCCGTCTAAGCGAGCACCTACGTCCTATAAATAACTCCTATGCAAAATTTGAGATTCCTAGCACTTGTAGTTTCTGAGATTTCCTGATGAGTGAGTGACCTTTCGATTTTATATATATAGATTATTTTATATCTCAATCGTCTTCTTCGTTATCTTAAACACAAACGTCAGTATGCAATATGAATATTTGCATAGAACAATCAGAAGTAGCGACTCTCAAAGGATTCTTTACATTTAATTTCTGCAAATCTCTGGTTACATTTGAAATGTAATCTCAGAAGCCGAGCACGTAGCAAGAACCGAAATAGGTTAACAATTTATAAGGTGAGGTAAGGTGGAGTCTATTCGTTTTGTCTTCATGTTACGAGGCAGAAATACCGATTATATTAATGTGCTACCTTATTGTTTTATTATGAGTTGTCTCTTTCATTTTGCGAAGAAGCAGAAAATTTAGTTATATATTTATTTACGTTTATCTACTCTATTCTGGTTAGTAAAATAATTGTTTTTAATTATTTTTTCCATATGAGGCCGATCGTGGGGGTACAAGCGTGTTTCACAAGGGGCACAAGTTTTTCATGTTAATTGCACTTCGCGCCTTATTTTAATGAATAGCAATAACACACCCTCCACTATATTCAAGGAAAATCCAGGAGTAACAATAAAGTAACTTATTAAATGTTCTAGCCACAACCTTTAAACGAAGCATTGTTTCCACTATAAGTTTCATCCTCTTGACTTTCATAAGTCTCGTATATTTTTCTTTATAATCTTCGATCAATTTTTCAGTGTACAGTTGTTTGAAGTTTATAGCTCATTTCTCCCATATCAAATCCCATATCTCATCTCACAAAGTTTGACCTGCAAACTGTCTAGATTCTCATTCGTATTTCGTTCTGCCACTCAACACGCAATGCCTTCAGTATTCAGCGGGAAATGGGGAACGGAGTGTCTTACCACTCGGTTCCCTCTACGTACCCTGCTGTGTACTAGGATACAAAAAAAAATATAAGTATAATAATAGCGATCTTCGGTTAATTCATCTTGAGCGACGGAAAGACGAACAACAAAGTGATTATAGAAAACAGATTTTTTTAAGCATAGAAGTGGAACAAAAGAAAAATATATATCTTCGATTTTAAATGAAGCCCACAATCATTTTAAAGCGTCACAATAGGATAACCTAGAATATAAATCTTAATATTTGCATAAAAAGAGGCCATAAACGAATGTTTATTTAGAACTCAAAGAATATTTCGCGAAATATAAGATCTTCTTTTCATAGCAAATGAAAAGGGACAATTAAAGTAACGAAACCTTACTTATACTACAAAACTTATTTCGACGATTCAGCTAAGTCGTAAACTGAAATTTCATATTTCATAATGTAAATAGAAGAAAATTATGCCAAATTACAGGGTTCTTATTTCGTTACAATACGGTTGATTATTGCTAAAGTATATTCAAAGATTTGGCTGTGTTATATGTCTAGCGCGGGGCTCTGTAATGTTTTTGAAAGTTTGAGAACCATAGCTTAGAATAAGTAACACCAGAATGTTAACATCGATATGTTATGTAAAGTTTTAACATAAATTATTTCCATAAACCTACTCTATTTGTTATATATTTTGACAATGTGAAAGATCACTCTATTTAATACTTTTTAGAAACCTCGAAATCATTTTTAGTTTTGCCACACTTTGCCAAATAAACAAATAAAAATTTACCATTAAATTGCCAAAAAAACATCATAGGATGATAACTAAAAACATATTAAAAAAAAATATATTTTAAATCTAGAGTTGAGAAGGCTGTTAGTATTAATAGTCTATACCGTAGTTGCGAAGAAGCTTCCAACTGCCCTTCGCGAATATACTGAGTATTTAAGGGGATTTCGTCAAAACATTCGCTTGCTAGGTTTTTAGGTTGTATGGAAAAAAGTGTATATTTAATTTATTATTAGTAATATATGTATGTGTGTATACTAATACTACAAAATTTTAAATAGTTTGATTGGTAGAACGCACTAATCTCAGGAACTGCTGGTTAGAATTAAAAATCCTCTATCGAATAAGTATACTTACAGCATGTATAACTATATTATTTATTTATTTATTTTTCGTTGGGATTTGTGTATTATATGTAAATTTTCAAGGATAAGCTTTGTTACATTTTACGTGTATTAGTAATTACTTTTATATAGAGCAGCCAGTCTAGACTAAAAATAAAATATACATTTATTCAAATATATTTTGTTAGTAATTTATTATCTAAAAACGTAATGAATAAAAAATTAAACGATACACTTTCAAGGTTTTTTTTTAAATATATTTAAGGCCCAAAATAATATATTTATTTGTGTATAAAATTCTTGTCTCAATTCCATATATAAATGAATTTTAATGAAAATCTTTGAATATATTTAACCATATTTTTGCGCCATTTGTTATAAATTGTTATTTAAGGCGATAAAGTAGGCATTTCAACAAATAAATCTTAAACTGTGCTATTGTAATGTGTCTTGAAAATGCCAAAATAAAGTAAATATTTCATTTTGCATCTCACTTTTTTTATTACCTCACGCTGAATCTAGCAAATACTCATCGCCAGGCTTTGTTTTGTTACCAGAGCAAGAAATTAATAATTTATTTTTTTCCACTCTGATAAAACTAAAAGACCGGCGTTGAATTCCTCTTGCTAATATCTATATAGTAATTCGTTTTTCGATATAATTCGTAGAACTTCGGGTGGATAACCGAGAACAGAGTGCCTTAACACTAGATACTCTTTGGATATCTCTCTCTCTCTCTCTCTGCCAACCCAAAACATTGCAAATGCATAACAATGACTCTAAAGTAGTTGTTCTTCCTGAATAAGGGTAGACCAGTATTTAACATAATGTTATTGAACTTAAATATACCCGATAACGTTACACGCAACTACCATTACAAAAAATGATCTCATTAAGCCCGTTTAAAGTTCCGAAATGACTCTATCCGAAACGATTTCGTTAGGTTAACGTTCCACTAAATATGCAGTGCTAACGAATGTTTTAATATTTTATTTAATCTTCACATATCTTGTTGTTAACGTTAAGTCTCTTCATTTTCCACTCTCCGTTTGTGTAGAAACGTAGTGTGTGGTTGACGGACGCTCTTATCTGACTAAATTTAACCAGACCATCCTAAGGAAATAGTTTATTTAATATTTAGAAACTTATTTTTATTTAAATAAAAATATATATTTTATAATGTAAAAGATATTTGTTTTATTTTATAAACACGAGCTTTTAGACTTTAAGTTAGGAGCGTTGGGACTAGTATCGGAACGGGAAGGAGGCGGAGTTCTTTAGGTATTTTCCTTTTTTGTACAAAATATCTTTAAGAATATGCAGTTAATGTTTATAGAAGTACTTACTACTGCTAAGATAAGATTCAACCATCGAAATTTTTCTTCTTTATAATATGAGTTTAGATATGGTTGATAGCAATCTCGTGTAAGTGTAATCGTTCTCCACCTTGCCTCGAAAGTAGAGAACGGAGGCATAAAAGACTCAAATAAACATATTATTCATAGAAAATGTTAATTGGTTAAGAGTTTTTCCCTATAGCAATATTAACTCGAAGAGTTCGCTTAATTTATAGAAGTTAAAGATAAGGTGACGATTATTACTATCCATAAAAGTTAATGGGAGCACCTTTTTAGAGAGTATTTTGGGCAGAAGTTTAGAAGATTTCAAAATGCATAAACTTTTAGAATAAGGCTATGTTTATATTATTCAAAATTTATAAATTATGGAATTTTTAAAAATAAAATGCACATTCTAGGTAATAAAACATGTCAATTCTAGTAGGTTTTCGTCATCACATTTAAAATGTATAATTGTTTTATATTTTTATTGCAATGCATAATATACATATACATATAAATAAAATTGTAGTGTCTATATGTGATTTCCAAATAGATAGGTTTTTTAAATGCATAATATAGTTAACCGACTTTTATTTTCGTAAAGGTGGCTCTGGTGCCAAGATACTTTGCCTTGACACCAGAGCGAAGAAATGAAAACATGAATATTTAATTTCCACGAGTGAAAATCGAACCTACAACCAGTAGCATTTACAATCATACACTTGTCTCCTGCGCCGCGACTGGCTGGCCTAGCGGATTTTAAGCAGGTTAGCAACTAGTACCTATGTAGATTATAGCTTACGAAACATATATTTTTACAAAAGTCCACATTCAATAAATACAAAAAACGGAATTATCGCCTTAAAGCCTTATATAACAAAGGGATATGAAAAAATATTTTAGAAATATTCATACCGGCAACAGAAGCGTTTCGGAAAAACAGGAAAAACTTCGTTATCCCGTGTTACTTTTGTTACTATTCTATTATACTTGTACGGAATATGTATATAATAGAATGTTCGAGTTGCCTTATATATTAAGTAAATACTTTGGTTTTTTGTTTGAGGCAGCGGTACAGTGTCTATCTATAAACACAAAGGTAGTGAGTTCGATGCCCATTCAGTGGAATAAATTATTTCCATATTCTTATTTATATCTTGGATTCGGGACTCGAAAGAAGATATAGCCTGTCCTTTATCTTCTCTTTGTATACTCTTCGATGTTTTTGATGGACAAATTGCCAGTCTTACTGTTATAAAAATATTTTTTTTAATATTTTAGAGCTAGGTTCTTCGTACTTTTATTTTTATTTTATTCCTAAAAAATCTCTAAAAGCCATCAGCGTTGGTGTAAATTTATTCAACCGCTATTATTCACGTGGAACGGTCACATGACGCGTTATCAGTTTCCTGTCCTGGATCCTCATGTAAGTTATGGCAAAAAACTCCTGCCTTAGATCAATTTTTTACTTGTTCTAATTTGTATTTTTTTTTAAAATCAATATTGGTTTGATGAACAAAAATTAAATCAGCTTCACGCTGTATCCCGCACATCTCTCGGTCTACCCTGCTTGGGTAGAGGCATTGCGTGTTGAGTGGCGGAACTCAACGCCGCCCTTTGCCTCAACACCAGAGCGAAGAAATCAAAATATAAATTTTAAATTAATATTTCATTTCCTCGAGTGGGGATCGAACTCACAACCAGTCGGTTTACAGTCAGTTACAATAACTTCAAAATAAAGAATATTATAAAATAATTGACTTTCAGTTTTTCAGATTAACCCTCAAACCTAAATAACCTATGAAATCGATATTCCGTGCTCCGAACTTCGGTTAACAGAACAGAGCTGCAATAGTCACGTACTGAGTTGATTACAAATTAGTGGAACAAAGCTACACAATGGGCATAAAGTGGACCAGTTAGCTTTACTCTTACGTTTGATTTTAGCATTTTACATTTCGATATTGTGCTGTAGTTACAAAGTTAAAAGTTAATCCTTCTAACGGCAGGGTGTATAGAGGGAACTTACTCAACATGAAGTTCCCTCTACACTTCATTCTCCAATTTCTACCCCAATTTTGAGAGATTGCTTGTTAGGAGTAGGAAGTTATCGCCGTGTTTTGATATCAGAGCGATGTAATGAAATAATAATTCCTTCGAGTGGCAATCGAATCTGCAACCGTCGCGTTTACAGTCAAACGCACCACTGCACCACTACGGCCTAGGTTATTTTTTTAAGCTTCACGCTCTATCCCGCATTTATCAGGGTAGGCACTTACTTCCGAATTCTGAAATAATTACATTTTGAGTGGCAGAACTCGACGACGCGCTATGCCTCGACACCAGAGCAAAGAAATGAAAATATAAATGTAAATAAATATTTCATTTCATCGAGTGGGGACAGAACCCATAACCGTCGCGTTACAGTAACACCCTTATGCCGTTGCGCCAGAACGGCCTGTGTAAAACGGAGCTTTATTAATCTACCTGAGTGGAAATCGAAGCCACAACCGATAGAGGCTGTGTTGATGAGCTTCCACGGCATTTTTGATATTCGCTTCTCTGATCTTTTGGAGTGATTTGTTAATACCATATCCATAACTCATAGTATTCCATCGTACAACGTATACCGTAGCAGGTGCTCCTAAGTATAGGACGGTACCGTGTCAAACAAGCATTCGCCACCGTAACAGGTTCTAGCGATGATTGTTGTTTACGCATTATTTAGATAATTTTAGGAAATTATTTAATATATATGCCTATATCTTGTTTATAGCCGGGTAGGCAGAGGGAAAGGAGGAGGAGGTGTCAGAACAATCTGTTCCCATTTTCCGTCCAATATTCGAGATGTTGCGATTTTCCGACTTCACGACTATTACTATTAAAACACAATACCTAAAAATACAATGTGAATAAATAAAAAAATGGTTTTAATATTTTTTATCTAAATTTAAATAGAAACTAAAAATAAATGGAGAAATAAAGAATTTAGAAACATTTTATAAAAAATGACTTCTTAATCTAGAAAATGGGAAACTAATCTTTCGAAATTTATATTTTAAAATAATCTTAAGAGATTATGGTTACGAAAACGACGATACGTGGAGAACGGAGAAAATATTTATTTGGTAAGGTTTTTTTATACTATTAAATATTATCAAAGAATAGCTAAAACTGAAATGTAGTTTGTTTTACATCATATGCCGAATTACGAGCTGAACTTAATTCCGAGTTACAATATATTATTATTTTTTTATTTTACAATTAAATTAATTTTCTAATATTCACATATTTTACTCTTTCAATAACAACGTAAAGTTCGACTGTCGATGCTTAAAATTATTACTTTCAAATAAAGAAAGTTTATTGTTGGTATAAAAAATGTTAGTTTACAAAGAACCGGGTAACAGGTGCTATACGGAAGCCGGGCGCGACACATTGGCACGTGTGATGAGGAACTAAGTTTTAATGAACCGTAAAATATATTTTTTATTGTAAAACCTCAAAGTTTTGTATGAAAATTTTATATTTTTTATATATTTTTTTCTACTTTCGCAAATTTAACTAGTTACCTCTAGGCGATATTGTCATGATGCATTGAATGAACATTAATTATTTAGTCATATTTAGGATGTGTAAAATTTATTTTTAGGGTCCCGTACCTCAAAAGGTAAAAATGAAAATACAATCCTGAAATTGGTTACCATTACCATCGTGGTACAGTGGCTCAGCGTTTGACTCTAAGCGCGATGGTTACGATTGACGGGAGAACCAATACTAAATAAATAGAATATATTTCCTATTATAATAAAAAAAACCTACTGTTTAAAAATGGTGGACCTATTCCATCAAAACAATCCCTTTTCCCACCCAACGCTTTCTCTCATATTTCTGATAAATACAATGTCATCTTATATGTCAAACACCATTTAGGCTTTAGGGTATACCAAAGAAATAAATATACATACTCGTACTTGAAAAACATTACCCTCTTTTCATGCAGTCATGCAAAAAATCATCAAGTTCTTCAGTTTCGCTACTATGGCGTCGAGTTGATATAGAATGATTGTTTCTTTAAAATATTACCCAAACGTTGCACCCGTATGTTACTTAGTTATCTAACTGAGAAAAATTTACTGGCTCGTTATTTTCTAGTGGCCCCTGTGACTTTAGAGGAAATTTATAGAAGGGTTACTACAAATACACGGATTATATCTATCCTTAACCTACTTAAACGAAAATTGAATTGACATTGGATCCGATAGAAAATTTGGGAAGAAAAGGTTTTTGTAAATTTTTGTTGAGAAAGCTTGAACATAAATATAGTGAGAAACTATTCCGTTTTTATTTTTTTAACAATGTTTTAATGTTTTAAACATTTTTTTTAATTTTAAGTAATTCCCAAAAAGGAAATCACAATTAAAATAATAAGTACTACTCGTAATCATATTAAACGAGAGTAATATTTTATTATAATAGTTCAAATGATAGACGATATTTGGTTTCAAAACAATATAAAACTACTTGTACAATGGAAATAATGTGATGCGGTCAAACAAAACACTCAAATCATCGGTTAATAATACTGACGATCATTTAATTTGTATAATTGCATTTAGATAATTTATGAATATTTCTTATTGCTAATTATGTGGAAATTTGAATTTCAAATTAAATGATTGAAATCGTCGTGGCCCATGGGCAGGCGTGCAACTGGAAACGTGTCGGGTGTGGGTTCAATTCCCACTCGAGGAACTAAATATGTAAAAAATAAGTGATTGTAATTTTAAGTACAATATGTAATTTTCATTTCCTGGCTCTAGTAACCAGGCAAAGCGAGAATTCAGCGGAAAGTGTGGAATGGAATAAAAGTTTATAAAAAAGGACTAAATGTAGCCTATATGTTGCTCCATAATCCCCTCCAGTTCAATGAAAGTTCTGTAAAAATCGGTTCTGCTGTTCCGTAGAAAATTTATTTAAAACTATTATTACTTTACAAATACAAATCCAATATTCAAATCAATGTTATATAACTTTATATAAAAAAAAAGAAAACCAACAAACCACACAAACAAAACGTAAGCTCTTACTTAACAAAAAAAAGAGCTTATTGCAATAAAAAAGTCAGCCAAGTGATACGAGGGCGAGAAAGTGCCAGCAGTCTGCCAGCTTCGTTAGCGATCCACTTCAAGTCGGCCTTTTAAAAGGAGTCAAATACTGGTGAATACTCACTTGCCAGTATCTGCGGCTGTTTCGATGAATTTGGCAAAAGGTGAATCGAAATAGATTTAACGAGTGCTACCTCTTCTGTACAGTTTTGTGGAGGTTTAAAACAGATATTATAAAATGAGAATTTTGGGCATTATGTTGATCCAATTGATATATCGGATTGCGATGAATATTTTTCATATTTCTAATGGAATGAAATGGAAGAAAACTTATTGTTGAGTCACTTTGTATCTGAATTCGACATTATTTGTTGGGAAAACCTAATATTAAGATACAATTTTGTCAAGCAGTGGCTTTCTCTTCGTACTGAATCATAGAAATGAAATATTATAAATACTCCCGAGTAGAAATCGAACTCATAACCACTTATATTTATAGTAAGACGCTGTGCCGTTTCTCTACTCACTAAATAAATATTAAGGATTTAAATAAAACTTAAAGCATAATAGAATATGTTTGTATTTCACATTAAATTTACCCGACCATCTGCTTACTCTTCACCTTAACAAGAAACTGGTAACTACTGGTAACTTTGAGGAAACTTTAAGAGTCTATGACATGTCAAATTCGCAAATGTGCACTAATCCTTAAATTATATTATCTATATTATAATGGGCTATAAATCTATAGTATTTAAGTTCAAAATTGAATGAAAGGACAGTCTTCATAGAAATAGTTTATTCAGCTAAAATTTGTGCTCTTCACTGTGAAAGACGAAGATAGGAAACGCTTTGTAATGTGTATTGTACTTTCAACCCTGTATCCAAAAATATCCAAATCTTTTGTAGGTTCTCAGTTTTCGAACGAAAGGGAAACAGAGTTTGGTTTTTTGAAATTAGCTTATTAAATAAAAGGGTTGAAAGGGTTATCAGTTCAATAATAATTTGGTTATCTATATTTTTTTATGTTTTATTATCTGTCTGTAAATATGGTCATTTCCTTATTCGGGTATGAAGGCAAAGCACAGAGTACCGCCACTCAACATGCAAGGTTCCCTCTGCCTATATTGCTATATGCGGGATACAGCGTGAAGTTATGTATGTAGAAAATAATGATTTCTTTGAGACATATTCTCGTTAATCTGTTCTTATTACTTTTGTATCTGTATGTTTTCTATGGTCTTTCATTCTTTGAGAAGTGTTAGTCATTTAGGGTCATAGTTTGTTGAAGAGATTATTGAGAATTAAATATTTATATCTTGATTTTCTTCTGTTACTAACTTGCTAAGACAACATATTTTTTGAATTTTACATATAATTTATGTACCGTGTTAGGAAAGTTAAAAGGTACCTTTATTGAATGTTCTTATTTTCTAAAGATTTCTATTTAAATCCTTCTCCTTTTAGAAATAGCAATAATTATTATTTCGTCAACTTAAATAACTCTAATAACTGAATTTTGCATTTTTATTGTTATTATCTGAACCGTTTTTCTATGCATCCAATTATTTTACGTTTATAAAACACTATTAAAGTTTACTTAGAATTTCAATTGACGTATCACACAAATGTATCTGACAATCATTATTATCTTATTACATAAAAAACGTAAAGAAAAAAGCCAAGGATATTTTTTCTTAGCAAACGAGTATAAAATTACCTACAAAACGAAGTAAATGATAAGTATATGTAGAAGTGGTTTTTAAATGTTTTTATAATATGCTACCTAGGTACTGGCGACCCCCCGTGGCGTTGCCTACTTTAAATAAATGATTTTTAGAGTTAGACTATTTAATCCAGTCACTACTAGGTTTTTGTATATATATTTTTTAAATAATTTAAAAAATAGGCGAATAGCGATAGCCTTGGCAAAATATGTCATTAAATACGTATAGTTTTTGACGATAGAATCTTAATGATACTCAAACTTAAAATTTTTAATCAATTATGGATAAAATAAAATGAGTAAAACGAAACAAAATTATACTATATTTATGTACTCTTACTCAGAACTATTAAAAATACCCACTTTGCAATATAAAAATAAATTATTGCAATTTAGGTTTAAAAGATATAATGTTTACTTTCGACAAAAGTAATTTTAGAGATAATAACGCTATTGCAGCAATAATTATGAAGATAATAAGAACTAGCAATACTAAATCTATTGCATAATATTCTGTCCAGTCCATATGGGCAGCGGCAGCCTGTAGATGTTTGGCTCCACCATGTCTTATCACGTACTCTGTCCACCATACTGCTCGCTCTAAGGCTGACAGCGGCTGATCTTTCATGATGTTTCGTACTTTAATTATATTTTGGCGGTAACTGGAATAAATAAGTATGTTTAGAAGCAGTTTTACGCTTTTTCCCGCCCAGTAGGATAGATAGACGGAACATAGTGTTAAGACACTCCAATTTCCACTTTCCACCAATTTTCGAGACATTTCTCAACTACAAATCGAGTGAAGACAGCCCATGATTATCGCGATTGTAGTCATATGCTGTTCCATTTCACCAAGGTGGCCTGATCCTACTAATATTATGAATGTGAAAATATGTCAGGATTGATGTTTTTTCCAATTATGTGTTAAAAATGGTATAAATTATAAAGGCCATAATTTATATCATTTTGTTGTATATTTTGGATATAATATAACAGTAAGCTAAGTCAGGCGAAGGCTCGAGCAAGGCACTAGTATTATTTTAATATAAACATGTATTTTATAATTAATTCCAGAATACTTAAATAAAAAGGAATATTATAGTCGTCGTACCTCAGCGTCTGAAGGTAAGTACGCTACGGTTGTGAATTTCAATCTCCACTCCGCTGATTTAATTATTGTATTCTTTCGCTTCTATAAGGTAAACCTCATTAACTTTCGCCTTTTAACACGCAATCTCTCGAATTCAGGCGTAAAGTGTAGAATGAAGTGTCCTGACACTAGCTAGTTACTCTTTGCCTATCCTGTAGTTTACTAACCTTTTATTTTTAATGACAGTTTCTATAGCATTTCTTAAACTATCTTCAGTTATAGTTTCTATACTGAGTTTAACTCCTATGTTAAGTCTAACATACTGTTCTACATTGAACCATTGATCTCCTAACATTGGTACTCCAATTAGAGGTACACCCGCTGTTATTGCTTCATCTGTCGATTGTAGACCGCCTTGTGTTATAAATGCTTTCACATTAGGATGTTCTGAAATATAAATAAGAAATAAATTGTAATTATATACAAAATTAAAGTTTTTCATTATAAAAAAGTCATATTTTTTCTTTATTTAATCATATTCTCAAACTTCTAACACTTTTTGATACAAATAATTAATGAGCTTAAAAATTATAAAAAAATATTAAAAATTATTTATTACATTTTAATATAATTATAAGTGTTTATCTAATTCATAGTTACAAAATTAAATATACCTAGTTTATTTAAAAATTTATTTTTATATTAGAAATAAAAAAAATAATCACAAGTTTGAGGAATCTCGTTTTCTTTGTTTACATTCTGTCTCAAGCTCAAATAAAACGTACGTCATACGTCTACAAACAATCGTCGTAATATATTTAAGATCTCAAGTGTTTATATATAAATTTATCATCTTTCAATAATTGAGAGGAAAAACATAAATTACATCGTAAACGAGTATTGTAAAATAATATATAGTCATTCATTGCATTAGTTTTGTCTGCGCCAAGTAGATATATGTTCATATTTTAATATTAATAGTGCATAATATCCCTAAAAAATGTTACATTACAATTATAGCCTTCCTCATACATAAGGCTATTTCATTTTTAAAATATCTATATCCTACGAGATTTTAGATACGGGCTGGTCCGAACAAAAATACAAACTGTTTTGTTTTGTTATATAAGACTAGTGGACCCGCACGCGGCTACGCCCGCTTTAACTATACCAATATTTATTAAATATATTTATGAAATTATTTTCCGTTTTCAATAGAGAGATGCGTTAAGCAAGCTCATTCTGGGTGACGTTTTCTAACAACAAACTTTGCAAATCGTTGCTTAGCAACGACAATTATTATTAACATGGCGGAATAAATTGCATGTCAAATTAATAAATATTTTAATATATTGGTATATATCGAAAATATTACAAATATGAGAAAAAAAAATGCTATGTTCATCCCGAGACCTTCAAGTATTTCTATATGAGTATTTTATCACAATTAAATTAGCGATTTAGTCCTGATTGCGTAAAAGACAGACAGACAGACAGAGTTACTTTCGAATTTATAATATAGGTATGGATATAAAATAGCATAAATAGTGACAATTGACAATTAAAAATTATGTCTACTTGTATTTTTTATTACACTTGTGTGTATAATTCCTATTAAGTAGCATTTTCCTTACTATTAAAAGTTAAAGATAAATAAATTATAACTTACTTAGTAAATCCGACTGAGGAAACCATTTAGAAATTTTGACGTTATCTGATCGCCCTGGACTTTCGTCTGTATTCCACTTCCACAGAACGTCGTAGGGTAGTTGAGAGAACACATTTGCAAATATTTGAATTTTCTCAGGTGGCAGCAATGATGGTTTCACATTTGTGCCAAAGCTCATGTAGATTACGCCATTTTTTGACGAATCAAGATAAGACTGTAATTCCTAAGTAAAAATATTTTAAAAATTAAATAGAAACGTGGCCGTCGTGTAACCTTATATTAAAATATTTTTAACCTTATATTAAAAATCTTTTAATATAAGGTTATATATTCATTTAATGACTTTAATTTTATTATTATATTTATACACTTAGATATATTTAGACATACCTTTGGTAGCTCTTTCGAATATTTTTGATGTAAACCACCCAAATATAAAACATTTGGGGGAACAGGCCTATTGAAATCCCATAGCGGATGAACATTTAAAAACACCATATGTATATTTTTTTTTAGTTGCTCAATATCAGGTATATCTGGACCGAATATTTTCTTAAGCATTTCATTTTCTGTTTTCATCAAATCTCCATACATTTCTCTTTCTAAATAATTTGTACGCAATTCGGATATTTTTTCCCATGTTGTTAAATTATTTAGTCTCTGTCGTGTTGCAAGGGGATAAATAAGTGGGCTTATTGGTGCACCTGTAGTGTCAAAAGTTCCAAAAATACCACCAAGAGAGCTTATTTCTATCACTGGCACTTTGTAAATATACGAAAAAGCAATAGCTGGTCTCACACACGATTCAACGAATAGTAAATCGAAAGTTATATTCCTATTTGTTATAAGTTCTTGTACTTCTCTTGATTTTAATTGTTCTTCAAATACAATGTTTATAAGTTGGAAAATGAGTCGTATATTCTCCTGTGCATCAGTTTCTTGTCCCTTTGCTGTTGCGAGAAACTTTTCCCAAAGACCGTAAGATAAGTCATGAACATCAATTTCTTTAAGATTTTCTGGTCTTTTGTCTTTTGTGAATTCTGGATCTGTTGTAATCACTGTTACATGATGTCCACGTTTAACCAACTCATTTATAAGAGGTCGAAAAACAATTTGGTGGCTTATAGACGGAGTGGGAAACACAGCTAAAATGTTTGCACATTCACTTAAACTTGCTATTGTTAAAATAAGAAAAGTAATCTTCGTCATTTTAAATTTACATTTATGAGAATGAAGATAAAGTATGGTTATAAACAACTTTATGAGTGTTCTAGTGATGTCCACCTTCTTATATGCACACAGTCATTACAGAAGTATCAATACATACCATGGAAATATAAAACTATTATCATAACATACATTATCTTGAATGATGAACGAATACAGTACTATTTGAATTGTTTTGTCCTTGCAATGTCATTGTTGTATGGTATTTAATATTTTCTTTAACTGAAATTTGTACATACTGATTCTAGTAGTTTTTAATTGGCTAAGTGATTAGAGATTATTACCGGAATAATAAAAAATATATATACATTTGGGCCATCGTGGCACAGTGGAACGACGTTTGACTTTTAACGCGTTAGTTTTGAGTTCGTATCATTTCCCCACTTGGGGAAATTAATTATTTTCCATTCCCTCGGTCTGACATATTTGCAGCTTTGAACTATGCTAATCAACACACAGTATCAAGAGTTCGAAAAGCGGAGAATCTAGTGTATTTTTTTAGCTTCAGGCAGCACATAGCACGATAGGAACAGAGAATCTGTGTACCTAGTGTTAAGGCACTCCTTACGACATTAAGACACTTCCATTCCCCATTTTACACTGAATGAGGCATTGCGTGTTGCGGGCTTCAACGCCGCGTTCAACTTGGTGATCATAGCGAAGATATAAAAATATGGGAAATGAACACATAACTGTCGCATTTTCAGTCTCGCACTATACCCCTGTACCACGACGGTAATATTAAGCAGGATAGGCAGATGAAAATAGTTTTTATTCAACTGTTTACCTTATTCTAGAGATATGTTGTATTCTGTCACAAAGTGTGTTTCGCCACTTAACAAAGAAAAAAAAACATCTAAAATAGTAAAAAAAAATGTATAAATCTAAAATAGTATAATCCACAATGTTTTATAAATCTTAATATAAGAAGAATAAAATACTCTTTAATGATGTACTAAAATTTTTTTTTTGTATAAGGAATAGGCTTGCGTTTGACCGCATCAAGTCTGCTGAGCGTTGGTCTACTGAGCGCTGGTGCACGCTTGCCTAGTAGATACCTATTCACTCTGTCTAATAATAATTCTTAATAATTAATGTTAATTTAAGCCTTTAGTATTATGATATTATTTAATGTTCACTGCAAATAGTAATGAATATTACGGCCATTGTGTCGTAGTTGAAATGTGTATGCCAATAGAGGCGATCAGATGATGGTTACGGGTTCGATTTCTAACTAGGGTAATGTTGAAATAGTGATGTTGGGTCAACAAATTCGTAAAAGAGAAATGGGAGTGTCTTAGATAGGTACAGTACGTTTACTAAGAACCTACCCCTTTATATGTATACTAAAATTAAAGTGTATATTTTGTATACGTATTAAAAGTACTAAAATCACCTAATTAGAAACTTTGAAATTTAAAATATGTTAATCAGAATTATATATAGACTAAGCTAATAGAACAATACTTAAAAATATTTAGTAATACTTATAATATTTTTGCCGCAGCTACTGGATTCTATTTGAGCTCTCGAATTTAATTGGTTAGGCAAAGATCACCCAGCATTGAGTTTCACTACCTCGTCCTCTAGATTCTACTTTATACTGGTACTAGAGATTTTCAGATAAGTAACAGACAGTTTTGAAATAATCCAATCAGTTTTCAAATTTAAAAAGAAAATTAACAAAGCAGTGTTCAGTTCTTTTATTATGGCGGAGAAAACACGAAAAAGGTTGTACAGTAAATAAAGAGACAATATTATACCATAGAGAAATATATGCTTAATAGTTCCAGTTAAAATACTCCCTTCACCTAAAACAAAACAGAAAAAATACAGTATATTAATATAAAGATCTAGTAATACTTAATATTGTACAAATATGTTAGCTAATAATTTAATTTTGCTATACAAATAATTTATAGCAGAAAGGCGTTTAAACTTTGACGTTTTGTCCATATGATATATGAGGGTAGTTAAAATATTGGTTGTCAAAATAGAAATATTGAGTGTGCGACATGGTCCACGCAAATTGCTTTGCCTGATTTATGCTTCGAACGTGACCTCAATATGGACTTTCCTATACTAATTTAGTTGGCTGTGAGAACACCGATCTTGTTAAAACCTTTTATTTTTGATGTTAAGAAACTTATGAACGCTAGATTACTCGAGATACACTATATAATTATTTAAGACAAATATTTAAGGCTTCTAAATAGCCAAGGCCATCGCGGCACAGAGACACAAGTATGACAAGTGTTCTTATATCTTCAGATTCTCGCTCTGGTAACGACGAAAAGCAGCATGACTTCCACGACGCAATGCCTTAAGATTTCGGCAGAAAGAGGAGAACAGAAGTCTCTTCATGAGAAACGAAGTGTCTTAGCACTAGGTTTCTAGGTTATTTCTGTTCTCTAGGTTAATAATAATAATAAAACTCTTTATTGTACACCCAAAAAAGAAATAGTAGAATACAAGAAAAAGAATATGGTACAATAGGCGACCTTATCGCTGAAATAGCGATTTCTTCCAGGTAACCTTGAGGCGTTGGAAATCGCAAAAAAATAAGTAAATAGTGAGTAGGGTGTGAATAGATATAACAAACAACAACTACAAACAACTATATAAATAAATAAATAAATAAATAAACCTACACAAAGATAGATACATATATACATAAATAAATACATACATACATATATATAAATACATACATACTTACATACATTCATACATATACACTTATAAATTATGTTAACATATGGATACATACTTAGTATAGAAACAAGGGAAAAAATAAATAAAGTGAAAATAAAATAAATAATAATAATAATAAATTACATTTATATTAAGTAAGTACGGTTAAAAAGGTTTAGAGGGCTAGAAAGTGTTTTTTTAAGCGTTTTTTAAAGGTAAGGAACGTTTTTGAATTCCTAGCAATCAAGGGCAGGGCGTTCCATAACCGACACGCAGTAATTGTAAATGAATCACCATAAAATGACGAGGAATGTTGTGGAATTTTTAGCACCCGACTATAGTCGGATCGCAGACGTCGAGGATGTGAGCGGCCTAAAAATTCAAATCGTTCCTTTAGGTATGGGGGAGAAGTTGGATTGAACAGAATACAGTAAAGAAGATGAAGTATGTGAGTATTCCTACGAAGCCGGATAGGGAGCCACTTGAGCTTTTTTCGGAAGTCGGAAATATGATCATATTTACGTAGACCAAATATGAATCGTATACACACATTTTGAAGACGCTCAAGCTTATTTAATTGCTCCTCTCTTAGATCAAGATAACAAAGATCAGCATAATCGAGAATCGGTAATAGGAGAGTACTTGCTAATGCAATCTTGGTAGGTATAGGGAGAAAATTGCGTAACCGTTTAAGAGATCCCAGCGACGCAAACATCTTTCTGCTCACCTCACATAGCTGTGAGTCCCAAGACATGTTTTGATCCAAGATGATGCCCAGATCTTTCACAGATTTACTATAAGGTATAGTGACACCGTCAAGAAATACAGGCGGTAAATTAAATAAATCAATTTTGGATATAAGTTTTCTACTACCAACTATAATAAGCTGCGTTTTTATCGGATTCAGTCGCAAACCAAATGACTTACTCCAAGCACATATGTTCTCCAAGCTTTCATTTATTGCTTTTATAGCAAAGGGTAAATCCGGCAGTTTGGCTTGATGGTAGATTTGGAGATCATCTGCATACAAATGGTAGAGAGAAGAAACGTGCTGAGAAATAGTATTAATGAATACAGAAAATAACAAAGGAGATAACACGCCACCCTGCGGAACACCGGCTACGACAGGACACCAGTCAGAGTGTGAATCCTGAATTCGTATGCGTTGCCGACGCCCAAACAGGTAACTACGAAACCAGTCAATTGCATTAGGAGATATGTTAAGTGACCTTAGAGTAGCGAGCATGATATCGAAATCTACAGAGCCAAAGGCAGGTTATTTCTGTTTCTCACTGTAAGCTCAATGGTTGTAGATTTGATCCCCACTTGATTTTCATTTCCCTGTTTTGATAGACTAAAAATTGCATTTAGTTCTTTAAAAGAAGTATTATTAATATTTTCATTTCTTCGCTTAGGTATCGAAGCAATGCGCGGCTTTAAGTTCCGCAACACAACACACAATTCCTTCAGAATTTGGTGGAAAGCGAAGATCGGAGTTTCTTAGTACTAGGTTCCATCTGCCTACTCTACTACATGCGGAATTACAGTATGAAGTTAAATACAGCAATACATTTACATGACAATAAATAATAATGACTTATACATGACAATAATAATAAATAATGAGGACTATTATGTAATTTAAATCGTTAAGTATGGATAGTAAACAAACATTTTATTATATAAAATTATACTTTATTTCTTTATGGTAAGATTTATTAAAAAATGATAACCGACTGTTTATTTTAAATGATAGACTGGATATTTACAAGATACCTATTACTACCTATCGGTCGAGATCCCAATGCATCTGCAGGAATCTATTTTTTTAATGATACATGATAGAAGAATAGATTTCACTAGGGTTGCCTAAAAGTATCGTGCCGCAATCTCACATAATTTAAAAGAAAATCGCTTAAGGAATTGAAAAAACAATGGTAGTCAGCTCTCCGTCTGCCGCAAGCCCAGGGTTGCCTGGTTTAAACAGGTCACTTAATGTTAATAATTTGCACTCATGTGTTTTTTTAGTGAATTATATATCAAATTAACGCTTATTTTTCTTAAACATTTATTTAATTTGATAATTTAATCGTTTTAAAATTATAATTTAAATAAGTATTAGGTAACTTAGGCCTCTTAGGTCGCTATAGAAAATATATATTTGTGCATTGTTCTCAAATATAATGTATTTCAAAAGCGTTTACATTTATTAATGGAACAACTATTCAATTTGATTATAATCAATATTGCATTCAATTTATCTATTAATTTAGTTAAATAAGTATGTGTACAAAATATTTTCTCTAAGTATTGAGAGCCTAGTTCTCCTCTGCTCGACACTTTTAGAGTGTCGAGTTCGGGTGTTAATTGGTCAACCACATCCCGCACATGTCAGTGTAAGCAGAGCTGAGAACCTAGTGTTCAGACACTAGGCTCCCATTAAGAATCTATGTTCCCATTGAGACACTATGTTTCCATTAAGACACCATGTTCCCGTTAAGACACTATTTTTCCATTAAAACACATCTGTTTCCTACTTTTTGTCGAAATCTTGAAGCATTATGGCGTAACACAGCGCCGCGCTTTGCCTCGTTACCAGAGTAAGCAAATGAAAATATTAACTATTTCAACAAATTTCCGTCACGTTTACAATTGATCGCATGCGTCCTTGCGTCATGACAGTCTCAATATTTTAATATCAATTAAAAAATATAAGAACGACTACTAAAAATATATGGAAATTATTGTAATATAATTGATACCTATAATAAAAATGAAACGGCCGATCCGTTATCCATGTCTATGTCTTTACATGGAAGATATAATAATACTATAAAAAATATTATGTAATAGAAAGAAAAACTTTCTTTATTTTTATCTGTTTGACTTTCACTTATCTCAGAAACTAGTTACCGTTTTAATTGCAGTGTTTACGATGTATATTGGCAAGCTTCCAGTAACATTGTTTGTTTAATTTCAATCGGTTTATAAAGTTAATCTCAATCGGTTTATAAACTAATTTAAAAAAAAATATACGATAAATTTGCTATAAGTTTCTATTATATTGAATTAACTGAAAGTACTTTTCAATAGAGATATATTGTTAAACTTAGATATATTCAACATAGATATTATTTTTCGACATAGATATAACATATTGTTCTGAAAATTATATTATTATTAATTAGTTAATTAATAATTATGTAGCGGACCTGTGAGCGAATCGCTAGTTCTAAAAAAATATATTGTATCCCGGGTATTACAACACTTTCAAATATTTGATACAACAATTTATGTATTGTATTGTATATATACTGTATTGCAATATTATTGAGCAATTTAGAGGAGATTGTTCCGATTCATTAGATAGCATTTGTAATCGGATTATGCTGATATGGCATACGTATTTTCCTCTACAAATTTTCCACTTTTATTTTCTTTATATTTTAGATTAGCTTTTGCCTGCGACTTTCCCGTGTTTTCATTTTCTCTCTTTCGTGGCAGAGCAGCGGAGGCAAATTGCGGCGATGAGTTTCTCCACTCAACACGCAATGCCTTCAGAATTCAGAATTCGGTGGAAAGTGGAGAACAGAAGTGTCTTAATGGGAACGAAATGTCGTAACACTAGATTTACTCTGCCTTCCCGCTATGCGTGAAATACAGCATGAAGCTAAAAAAATTATAATTCAATGTGATACGATGGAATTCACTCAATGTAACAACATTTATATATACATCAGGCTATCGCAATAATTAAATAGTAAAAAACATATCTACATTGAATATAACTACAAAAAAATAATGTAAAGAGATAATAAACCCTAATAGATTTTTTTTTATAATGTCTACTTATCATAATGTCTGTTTGTACGTGCATATCTTTGCAAATAGCGGACGGAACTGAATGACATTTTTTTGTTGTAAAGCTATTAAATCTGACCTAGACTATAATACATTATACAACTATAAAACCCTATATACTATTCCTTGTAGGTTAGTCTTTACATATTAGACTAATAGTCCTCAAAATTTCAGCTTTGCTAAAATGATGAACGTCTCGAGGCTCTGGGATCTTGGGCTGTAATGTTTATCGAAAAATGATAATTACTTTTAACAAGAATTAATAACAACGTTGTTATTATAATTGTCGTTCTATATGTATATTATTAGTTCCAACAAAAAAAAATAATGAAAATAATAAGTAGGTACCTACTGAGATATTTTTCTTAATATGAAACGATATTAAAACTATTTTTTTTTATACTGTTATTACTGGTATTCCTTCTGTTCTAAGACCGTAATTTGCTCTAATTATTTTAAAATACCTAATTTTTATCTGACGAGGTATGTATAATCTTTTCATATAAATCTTTCACGTGTGTTTAAATCAGAATCGGCGGACGTGATTGACAATATCCGCCAGTTGAAAAATTCCGATGAATATAATATTATCATAAATGCCTTTCTATAATTTATATAATGTACAAAAAATAAATACCCTTTCTAAATTAACTATTTATCAATGTAATTTTATTTTGTAGCGTATTATGAAATATTTGTTGACCGTACTCAGTGCTTTTTTTATTATGACCACTAACAAAGCTAAAATAAATAGTAAAATGGTCAAAACCACAAGTAGCAATTCTACTTCGTAATATTGAGCAAATGTCATAAGGTTTGCAGGAGACTGGAGGTGATCACCTCCGTATTTTATAACATGTTCAGTCCACCACACTGCATTATCCAATGGTTTTATTGGATGCTCTTTCATAAGAGTTCGAAGTTTTATTATGTTATCTTTGTAGCTGAAAATAAAATTAAATAGCTTATAATTTATTCGTAATGAACTGAATTTATTCATTGCTATCTTTATAGAAAAAAATATTACATTGATTAATATACTTGAGAACATATGTACAATATATAATAATAGGTAGTTATATTCTACTCCACTTTTCTTTCACTACTTCAACATTTGAAACGAAATTACTAGAATATCAGTTGAATTTGCTAATTAATAAAAATAATATTTTAAATATTTCTTGGGGATTTTTTTATCTAAAATATACAGTAGAAAACCTTTACCTTTTGGTTTCAATTACAACTTTGATAGTTTCGTTGAGATCTCTTTCTGTCAAAGTTGAAATATCAAGCTGACGTCCAATCTTGTGGTGAACATATTTTTCAGTATTGTACCATTGATCGGACACCATTGGTATGCCTATAACAGGTACTGCAGCGTCTATCGCTTCATCCGTCGATTGGAGACCACCTTGAGTTATGAATAGCTTTACATTGGGATGTTCTGAAAATGTAATTTAACTCTTTAGCTTCACATATACAAAAAAGTACCAAAAACTTCTACCTAAGAGTACATGTCCGCACGGTAAGCCGAATATACAGTTTTTCATTCAAGATTTAATATTTTATTTGTCAGCTTCACGCTGTATCCCGCATATAGTAGGAGAGGCACAGTGAGATTAGCATTAAGATAAACCGCTCTCATAGTCCGTATCAGTTGATCCATTGTTGTTGAGATGTAAGATTTTACAAGCCGTTAGAACAATATTTGTTTCAATATTATTAGTTATTGTTATCATGATGATTTAACTTAATTTACTTTACTTAACTTAGCTTTACGCTCCATCTCTAGGGTGTAGTCAGAGGAACGGAGCGTTAAACGCACCGAATTTTATTTAAAAAAAAAATCACTTACTTAGAAGATCTGGTTGTGGGAACCACTTCGCTACTTTAATATTACGTGATTGGCCTGGAAGCACATCCTTATCCCATTTCCATAAAATGTTATACGGTAATTTAGAGAAAACTTTCGTCATTATTTCAATTTTTTCAGGAGGTAAGAGGGAAGGCAACACATTGGTCCCGAAACTAACATATATCACACCTTGTTTTGAAGAATCCAAATAACGTTTGAGGTCCTTAAAATAAAGCAAAACTTTTTTACAAATTTAGCGTGTTATTCCACATTTAGGAAAGAAAATGCTTATAGAAAACATGCTACGAAACAATGTTTTCTAAAAAGTAGCGAAACTTTTTTATAATATTTGTATATTGCATTTGTCTTTTTTATTTTTACAAGTCTCTTTCTTTTATAAAATTTATATTATTTTAATTTCTTTGCTCTTAATAGAGATCCAAGAATACAAAAATATACGAACGTATATGATAACGACCTATTATCAATATTTAATTACGTTACATACGCACCTGTGGTAGCTCTTTACTTTCGGGTTGAAGAATTCCATGAATATTAATAATACTCGGTGGAACTGGATGATTATCAGCCCATATAGGATGTTCGTTTAAAAACATCATCTTCACCCTTTGCCCTAGAGTTTCAAAATTTGGAAGGTCATCACCAAAATGTTTATTCATAATGATCTGATCATAATCTTCAGTTGACTTTATTAAATATTCTAATGCAATGTATTTAAAAAATTCCAAACATTTTTCAAACAAACTTAGATTATATAGCCTTTGTCTTCCAGCAGTAGGATATAATAGTGGATGGGTGGGTGCCCCAAACATGTGATACTGAACTGAAACTGCTCCAAATGAACTGATATATATAACAGGAGCATCAAACTTGCGAGCCAATCCTAGAAGTGGACGACTCCATGGTTCCAGTAATAATAGATCAAAATATTTTCTATCCTTATTTTTCAACATATTTTTCACTTGAAGTGAATTCATTTGTGCATCAAAGATATTTGCTACACTTTCAAAAATTATCTTTACCTGGACTATAATACTTTTTTGGTTAACATTGTAGTATTTTAAGGATTCCTTCCATATGTTATAAGAAACATCATGAACGTCAATTTCAGTGAGATTTGACGGTGTTTTTCCTTTTGGAAAAGCAGGGTCCGCAGTGACAACGATAACTTCATGTCCACGTTTGGCTAACGCTTGTGTTAGTGGACGAAAAACAATTTGATGACTTATTGATGGAGTAGGGAAATACGCTAATATTCTGGCACTTCGAACTTCTGCCACTATCACCAACGATATAAGCAGTACAAACTTAGTTGTGTCCTCCATGGTAAATTGTATACACACTACTGGCGATAATGTAATATTTTTTTCTTTATTAGATTTTTAGTTCATAGTAGTGATTAATATATCTTTATCTATTGTTAAGCAATACGTTGTTTGATATTATTATACCGCATGTCCCAGAAATCAACGATAAGCCGAAAACAGGTGATAGACGTCGAGGAAAAAATCTTTGTACATGTCAAAGATTTTTCTTCACATTATATTGATTTAAAATAATATCGGAAAAACTGCCGTCCTGTGATGATCTTTCAAACCCTAAGACTACAAATACGAGTATTTCCTCATTTTTTTCTGGAATGTAATCATGACTAACCCTTCTGTAACTTATAGTTTAAAATTGTAACATCTCTACTCCTCAGTTTTTAATACCATAGACGTCTCAGATGTCTCACGGTGACGAGTGTCACGGTCTCACTCTTACGGTCGGGTTTCCTGAAAATGTATATCGTACAAAATGCATATCTTGACACAAAAAAAGGAATCAAAATTAAAAATTAGGATATTATACTCAATATAATTAAAGCTAAAAAATATTTTAATGGATTAATGGTGCAAAATTATATAATATACCCATTTTCTACACCGTCAAAACCAATTGTTTTTTGCCATCTCAGCCAAACTGTCCTCTGAACTTGTGATAGCTTCATGTAGGACTGTGGATTATTCCCAATGTTGGTGGGCCGAGCGCCTCTAGCCGTCGGCTGTACACCGGAGTGGTCCGATCGATGGCGCTCTATGGTGCTCCCGTATGGGCGGACGCCCTGGACCGGCACAACATCACTCTGCTGCGACGTGCGCAGAGGGTGATGGCCATCCGGGCGATACGGGGGTACCGGACCATCTCCGGTGAGGTGGCGTGCGTGCTGGCCGGAGTCATGCCGTGGGACCTGGATGCCCTTTCTCTGGCGTCGGTCTATTGCCGGCGTCGGGGCCTGGCGTCCGGGGAACCGGCAGGCCAAGCAAGCGCAGAGGAGGTGCGGGTAGCCGCAATTGAGATGTGTGAATCCCGGCTGGCGACACCATCTGCCGGCCGGTTGACGATCGAGGCGGTTCGTCCAGTTTTCCGCCAGTGGTTAGCGCGGCGTCACGGCGTCCTAACCTTCCGCACCACACAGGTGCTCACGGGGCATGGTTGCTTCGGGGGTTACCTGTGTCGGATCGCTGGGAGGGAGCCCGACGCTCGCTGCCACCACTGCGACGACTGCCTCGACGAGACGGCCCAGCACACGTTGGAGGTGTGCACAGCCTGGGCGTCTCAACGTCGCGCTTTGCGCGACGTCATCGGGGACGACCTTTCTCTGCCGGCCGTGGTCAAGGCCATGGCCGGCAGCGAGACGTCGTGGGACGCGGTCTCATCCTTCTGCGAGGCAGTGGTGCTCGAGAAGGAGTCGGCGGAACGGGCGAGGGAGGCTTTTGCCGAAGTCGCCATCCGCCGTAAGAGACCGGGTCGCCGGAGGGCGGCACACGACCGCCGCCTTCCGCCCTAATGTGCCAGAGGGCGGTCAGCTTGGGGAAGCTGGCCGCCTACCAACCTGGCCCGAGTAGGCGCGCGCAGGTTGCTCCCGCGCGCTACTCCGAGCAGGCCGTCGAGGGTGCCCACACACCCTTGACTCCGCGACGTGCCTAGCAGGCTCCCGCCGCCGCAATTCGTGGACGATTCTAGTCCCCGCGTCTCGCGGCCAGTGGCGGTCGAGGAGGAGCACCGTGAGGTTTTAGTGGGTATGCGGACGGCCTACATCTGCCAGTCCGCGAGTCCCACATAACCCGCTCGAGTCCCCACTCGGGCCGGTATCCGTAACAGGATTTCCTCACGAAAAAAAAAAAAAAAAAAAAAAAGGACTGTGGATTATTATTATTTTTATCTAACTTGATTTGATGCAAAAGTGTCTTAGGGTATTCCTAATGGAAGGAAGAGATGTGAGGAAGAAATGTAAATAATAATGTTGATTGCTTTACAATAATGTATATTTAAAATCCATGTTGTTGGCATTATTGAGAAATAAATAAATAATAACAATGTGAATTACTTAAATATATTAGCATTTCATTAAACTCTAATGCAATATTAAAATATATATACCATAGATGATTCAATTTGTTTTTAATTTCGCAGTCAACGAACAAAGCTTACATACTAAAGAAATGATTTTTTTAACAATTAATATTGAAACAGCTAGAATGCCCGCTAAGATCATTAAAACAATGATTATTAGTTTAAGCTCATAATATTGAGTCCAGGGCATATCAGCTGCAGGTGATTGAAGGTGATTTCCTCCATATTTTATTATGTGTTCTGTCCACCAGACGGCGTGGTCCAGGGGTTTAATTGGATACGCTCTCATAAGAGATTTAAGCTTTAAAATGTTTTCCTTGTAGCTGAAATAAAATTGCAGCATAATGTAAATACATAAATTATTTTTTAACAAAAAGAAAAACCGACTTCTAACAACGAACTAAAAAGTGGAAAATAATTTTACAAAGATTTTATAATTTTAAAGTCAAAGAAATCTTAACGAAAAATAAATTAACAGAAAACTACCTTTTATCTTCAATTACTGTTTTGATAGATTTTTCCATTTTTTCCTCTGTCAAAGTATTAAGGTCAAGCTGGAGACCAATTTTATGGAGAACATATTTTTCAACATTATACCATTGGTCAGCTAGCATCGGAATACCTATAACAGGTACTGCGGCATCTATAGTTTCATCAGTTGATTGAAGACCGCCCTGGGTTATGAATAATTTAATTTTTGGATGTTCTGACAAAAAATATTGATTAATTATTAATAGTTCACCTGTTAAAGAAATTGGAGTCTGATTCTAAGAAAAAAAATATAAAAATTATATGTTTACATACCACCAGTTCTTATTATTTTGTAAATGAAAAATCAAACGAACTTGTCTAACAATCAAAATTAATAAATTCAATATCACACTACTGTACATCTAAATTATGTTTCATTATTCAATAAAGGTATTTTCCAAATCTCCCAATTTGCCTATTATATTTGTTATCCAAGAGATATTATGGTATGGTTCTTTGATTATAGCTTTCCGTTTCACATAGGATTTTTAATGTAGTTGCAAGAGCAAACTTCTAAAGGTTAAGAGATTTAAAACTTTTACTTAATATAACATTAAAATTAACAAATAGAATTTATATTATCATAAAATGTTAATATCATAAATTGTGAACTTACTGAGAAGGTCAGGTTGTGGGAACCATTTCGCTATTTTGATATTATCCGATTGTCCTGGAAGTACATCTTTGTCCCATTTCCACAGAATGTTATAAGGTAATTTAGAAAATACTTTTGTCATTATTTCAATCTTTTCCGAAGGTAGAATAGAAGGTAACACATTTGTACCAAAACTTACATATATCACACCATGTTTTGAAGAATCCAAATAAGCCTTGAGGTTCTTAAAATAAACGGTAGAATGGTTTCAATATAAAAGTAAATAAATGTATTTTGTTGCTTATGAAACAATTAATGTTTGTTGTGAAAATTATATTTTGTACTTATCTGCAAAAAAATAAAGATTGCAAGAAAAGGGCTGTATCAAATATTATGTAATTAATCCAAAGTATGTTTATGTGTATGTTGATCCATTCCTATTTTTATAATTCATAAATATGACAAAAATTGACCAAAGAAATAGTCTGACTTGAATAATTTACAAAAATAAAGTTTTCCTATTGTTTATTGTAAATTATATCTTATTAAAGGATCACAATAACTGGCCTACAGATAAATCTCTCCATGATTACCATGAAAAGTTATATTTACACTTGTTCTATTAATTGTATAACATTTTACCTGTGGAAGCTCTTTGGTTTCAGTTTGATGAATTCCACCAATGTAGATAATACTTGGTGGAACTGGATGATTATCAGCCCATATAGGATGTTCATTAAGAAACATCATTTTAATTTTGCCTCTCAGACTTTCAAAACTTGCTACACCAAAATGTTTATTCATAATTTTTAAATCATAGTCTTCTGTTGAACTCACTAAATATTCGAGTGCCATATGCTTAAAAAGTTCAAGACCTTTTTCGATTAATGTTAAATTATATGATCTTTGTCTTCCAGGAGTAGGGTATAGCAATGGATGCATAGGTGCTCCAAACAAGTTATATTGAACTGGAACTGCTCCAAATGAACTAATAACTATGACAGGAGCGTCAAATATATTAGCTAGTCCTACAAGAGGACGACTCCAGGCCTCAAGTAATAATAGATCGAAATATTTTTTATCTTTATTTTTTAACACATTTTTCACTTGAGGTGATTCAATTTGCTGATCAATAATGTTTCCCATACTATTGAAAATTAACTTTATTTGAAGTATAATGTCTTCGCTCTTACCATTATAATATTTTAATAACTTTCTCCATTCGTTATAGGAAATATCATGAACATCAATTTCAGTGAGATTAGCAGGTGATGTTCCCGGTGTAAAAACGGGATCCGTGGTAACAACAATGACTTCATGTCCACGTTTGGCTAACTCATGTACGAGTGGACGAAACACAACTTGATGACTTACAGATGGTGTAGGGAAATATGCTAATATCCTTGCACTTTCGATTCTTGTCACAGTTAATAATAATAATATTATCAATAAAGACTTAGTGACTTCCATCATGATAAGCTATAATAACGCAACTGAGAAACACAATATGAAATTCTGTTAATATTTTTTGTAAATTCATATCACTTTATCTGAAAATAATTTATTGATAATAATTGTGTGATTTGTGTAATTGTCGTTGTACAATGATTTATTTATTGTTGAATTCAATTCCAAGAGGCACAAAGTGTGACTGTTAATGCGACTGGTTGTGGGTTCCATTCTCACTCAAGGAGATGAAATATTTATTAACGATTATATTTCCCTTTTTCTTAGCTCTCGTGTCGAGGCAAAGCGCGGCGTTGAGTTCTGCCATTCAACACGCAATGCCTCCAGAATTTGGTAGAAAGTGGGAAACGGAGCGTCTTTACACTAGGTTCCCTCTGCTATGTGCGGGATACAGCGTGAAGCTGATTGGATTTGATTCATTTGTTTTAATATCTTGTTATTTACACTAATCATGCATTCCGTTCCGTGGAGACAGCTATCCAAATACATCTTGAATAACCAGGCTGACCTGGCGCATCCTTGTTTAGTACCCGATTGGATGTCAAACAAAGGCGACATACCAGGTCCTACTCGCACGCAGGCTGAGTAATCTCTGTAAAGTTTTTACTTTAACGTAAGTAAGCGTGTACCTATAGTTGGCGCTACCTCTTGACGGAAAACATGCTAATATCCTGGCATTTTTCGTTAATGCCACTGCTGAGAACAATATCAACAATAGGAATGTATTTACTTCTGCTACGATAAATGAAAATAACACAACTGAAAATTTTGTTATGATATTAAGCAAATTGTTTTACAAATTTTAATCACTTTATTACAATATTTTGAGTAATATCTTAATATTAGATTTTCATTTATTTATTTATACTCGGACAACTGCGAGTCGGGCTCACCCTTGGAGGGTTCCGTACAAAAATTGGAGGTTTCGAGCTTTTTGAAATTCAAGCGTAGTTTAGAAATGGCCTATCATCAGATACCGCATTTAAACCTGCGGCTTTAATACCAAAATGTTGTCGGAAATTACTGGAACATAAAATATGTATATATTTAAACAATATGATATAATAAATACGAATATAATATTTACAGGTTTACTACAATTATTTTTCTTCCAATAAAAGTCTTATAAGAATGTTATATTATGTTGTTTTTAATTTTAATATTGATTTATAAAGTTTAAAGGCTAGATTCATAAATTTCCTAGTGACTAAGACTAAAATAACTAAAATGCTTGCTAAAACGCAAAACACTATGGTAAAAAGTTTCAAGTCGTAGTACTCTGTCCAAGACATGTTAGATGCCGGCGATTGAAGATGGTTTCCCCCATACTTCATCACGTGTTCTGCCCACCATATTGCGTTGTTAAGAGGTTTAATTGGATGTTCTCTCATTAGGGCTCTAAGCTTCAAAATATTTTCCTTGTAGCTGAAAATGTTATCGAAATTTACTATTAATAACTTACTGTGAAATGACAATTAAAATATTTTCATATTTACACATATCTCCAAAAGTTTAATAATATTGTTTGTAATGTTTCTTATGTAACCTTCTTCATCTTTATACATAAATATATCGTTTTATGTACTGTAACTGTAAAACCGACTGGTTGTGGGTTGGATCGCCACTTGAGGAGATGAAATATTTATTTAAATTTATATTTCTATTTCTTTGCTCTAGTGCCTCAAGAAAGTGGGAAACGGAGTGACTTAACATTAGGTTCCCTCTGTCTACCCTGCTGAGTACGGGTCACAGCGCGAAGCTAAATGTGTTATCTACCTTTTATCTTCAATAATTTGTTTGATCGATTCTTCTAAATGATCTTCTGTTAAAGTATTGATGTCAAGTTGAAGCCCAATTTTATGGAGAACATATTTCTCAACGTTGTACCACTGATCAGCGAACATTGGTATACCTATAACTGGTATTCCGGCATCTATTGTTTCCTCGGTTGATTGTAACCCACCCTGGGTGATGAATAGCTTCATATGGGGATGTTCTGTAGACACGTTTATAAAACTTCAGAAATTATTATAAAATCATTTATCTAGTTAATTTTTCAAGCATCATATGCTATCAAGGCCATATTAAGTTCTTGCAAGAGAAACTGTGTGTGTATCACTAAAAAAACGTATAATTTTTAAAATGTGTTAACTTGAATTCTATTGCTTATTTGATTCAATTATAGAAAAGTCAAGCTGTTCTCCAGAGCACTCAAGAACGCACAGCTAGGAGTTAATTTATTATTGAAATATACAATATTACAAACAATGAAATTATTACTAAAATTGTCTTACTAAGAAGATCTGATTGTGGGAACCATTTTGCTATTTTAATATTATCCGGCCTGGAAGCACATCTTCATCCCACTTCCATAGAACGTTATAAGGAAGTTTAGAGAAAACTTTTGTCATACATTCTATTTTTTCCGGCGATAAGAGAGACGGTAAAACATTTGTACCAAAGCTTACATAAATGACACCTTGCTTTGAATAATCCAAGTAAGTCCTTAAATCCTTAAAAAGAAATATATATTTAATTATTTCTTATTTTCTTTATATTTACATAGATATTTATCAAAATGATACTAAATATTGAAAAATAGAGGAACTGAGAAACTCTGTGGATAACTTTTATAATATAAAACATGAAAACTACCAAATTAATTATTATATAACCACATTTTTATTTCATAGCTCTGGTACCAAAGCAAAGCCCGACGTTGAGCTCCGCCACTCATAATGCAATACCTCGAAAGAATCGACGAAAAGTTAACTTTTACAAGTGGATAAAATATTAATATTATGTACACAGCTGTATTACGTCACAACATAATTACAATAACGCAACTATTTCAATTATTATAAATAAACTAGCGGACGCGCGCAGCTTCGCTTGCGTATTTAGGGGTGAATTCTAAAAAACCACGAAACATGTGTTCAATGAAATATTTTTAAAAGTCTAAATTTCAAATTTTACAAAAATCGGTGGCGATTTAAAGATTTTTCCATACAAACTTTCAACCCCTTATTTGCACCCTTAGGGGGTGAATTCTAGAAAACCATGAAACACATGTTCAATTAAATATTTTTAAGAGTATAAATTTAAAATTTTATAACAATCGGTGGCGTTTTAAAGATTTTTCCATACAAACTTTCAACCCCTTATTTGCACCTTTAGGGGGAGAATTCTAGAAAACGATGAAACACGTGTTCAATTAAATACTTTTAAAAATCTAAATTTCAAATTTTATAGAAATCGGTGCCGATTTAATTTTTTTTCCATACAAACTTTCAACCCCTATTTCGCCCCTTTAGGGTTGAAATTTTTCAAAATCCCTTCTTAGTGGATGTCCAGATTACAAAAGTAAACATCTGTCCAAATTTCATGTTTCTACGCACAGCGGCTACGACTGTGCGTGCGTCTTACCTCAGTCAGTGAGGACAAGTCCTTTTATATATATAGACTAGCGGACGCGCGCAGCTTCACCTGCTTGTTGGCACTCTTAGTGGTGGTACTTTTAAAAATCTAAATTCCAAATTTTATAAGAATCGGTGGCGATTTAAATTGTTTTCCATACAAACTTTCAACCCCTATTTCACTCCTTTAGAGTTAAAATTTTCGAAAATCTCTTAGTGGATGTCTAGATTACAAAAGTAAACATCTGCCAAAATTTCACGTTTCTACACACAGCGGTTACGGCTGTGCGTGCGTCTTACCTCAGTCAGTGAGGACAAGTCCTTTTATATATATAGATACACCCGTACAAATACTAGGTAGACTTTTCTTATTAATAATGCTTTAGATTCATACCTGCGGAAGCTCTTTGCTTTCTGCTTGGTAAATACCACCAATGTAAAGGATACTTGGTGGAACAGGACGATTATCGGCCCATATAGAGTGCTCATTTAGGAACATCATTTTAACTCTATCTCTGAGGTTTAAAAAATTTTGAACACCAAAATGTTTTTTCGTAATGGTCTCATCATAACCTTCAGTTGACTTAACTAAATATTGCAAGCCTAAGTACTTTAAAAACTCAAAGCCTTTTTCGAATAGGCTTAAATTGTATACTCTTTGCATTCCAGGTGTAGGATACAGCAACGGGTGCATAGGTGCTCCGAACAAACTATATTGAATTGGAACTGCTCCAAATGAACTAATTACTATTACAGGGGCATTAAACTTTTCAGCAATTCCCATAAGTGGACGACTCCACACTTCTAGAAGCAATAGATCAAAATATGTTTTATCTTTATTTTCCAACATTTTTTGCATTTGAGGTGTTTCCATTTGCTCATCAAAAATATTGGCCATGCTGTTAAAAGTCAACGTTACTTGAAGGATGAGGTCTTCTTTTTTACCAGTATAGTATTTTAATAATTTTCTCCATATATTATATGAAACATCATGGACATCAATCTCAGTTAGGTTTGCAGGTGCTTTTCCTGGTAGAAAAGCTGGATCTGTAGTAACAACGATAACTTCGTGTCCACGTTTGGCTAATGCTTGTGTGAGCGGACGAAATACAACTTGATGACTTATTGATGGTGTAGGAAAATATGCTAGAATCCTTGCATTTTCAATTCCTGTCACTGCTAGTAATAATATCGGAAAAAGAAACTTAGATACTTCCATCGTTTGAAATTATATGTATAAGGACAACTGACGGTAATAACGTAGATCACAATACTGTTAATATTTTATAAATTCATATCGCTTTATCAAAAATATCATTACACATTGATAAATATAAAATCATTTTACTTAAAATGCTATGCATATTGTAGAGAGGCCAGCCGTGGTGCATGTGCACAAAATGCGTCTGGTTGTGAGTTTGATTCCCACTCGAGAAATTAAATATTTATTTAAATTTCTATTTCCATTTCTTTTTTCTTTCCAGAAATCAGTGGAAAGTGGGGAACGGAGTGTGTTAACACTAGGTTCCCTTTGTTGTTCGTGGGATACGGCGTGAAGCTGATTTTTTTTCACATTGCTGACAAATAATTTACACCCCAATTTCTAAGCCAATCAAACTATATATTTTTTAAAAAGCTTAAGTTAATTATAACTTGAGATTTACTTTTAAAAATATATAAATTTCATAAAAATATTTTTTATTGTAATAACACGGTTAAGTTATCTAAAACTATTCCTTCTAATAAATCATTTTACTAATTGACCAATAAGTTTTAATAGCCAATAAAGTTTAAAAAACTTCTATTTATGTTAAGAAAAAAAGAGTTTTAAAGAATTGTAAAAACATCAATTATAACGTGTTCCGATTGAAAAATATTAATCAATTTTACAATTGATACTTTTGTTAATCGGTAATTATCTATATTGTGAATTGGGACTATGATAACTATTCTACTTATAATTGTAAAAAAATATTTCGTTTTTTTAGTTACGCTTTGTAATGTTATGACATTAACATGCGCATTATTCAAAATTGATCTTCGAGGCAAAAAAAGCAGCGTTGAGTTCAGCCACTCCAGAAATCGACGGAAAATGGGGAGCGGAGAATCTTAACACTAGACTCCCTCTGCCTATGCTGCTATGTGCGAGATACGGCGTGATACTAAAAATAGTTCTATAAGAAAAAAATATCTGAATACACCTAAAAAACACCAGCAACATATACGTGTAACAATAAATATTATAATGGTACATAACGTATTCAATTAATGTAACAAAATAAGACCAAAATATAAAATAAAAAACAAATATATTTACAAAATAAAAAAAATACATTGTCTACCACGTTGACAAATACTTACTAATTCGTTCTAACAACATTATTTTTAACAAAATTGGTAGATTTGGAATTTTTATATAATTTACTTAATAGTACCTTATAAATATTCAAAAAAACAAATCGTCATACTAATTTGATTTTAATTTTGTTACTGGTCTACAAAGTTTAACCGCTAAATTGATTATCTTTTTTATAATTAAAACTAAAACCGCTAAAATACTTGCTAAAATACTAAAGACTATAATTATGAGTTTAACTTCATAGTAATCTATCCAGGACATGTTAGCTGCAGGTGTTTGGAGATGATCTCCTCCGTATTTTATAATATGCTCTGTCCACCATACGGCCTTATCTACTGGCTTTATTGGATATTCTCTCATAATTGAACGAAGCCTTAAAATATTTTCCTTGTATCTGTAAAAACAAAGAAGTATTTTATTTATTTTTAAATTTACATAAAAAGATTTCCTTATGATTGGTTAAGGAAATACATTAATTAAAATGACATTTAATATTTTTTGATTTTGATAATTGTAAAAAGTTGAAATTAAAATCTTATCTCAAAAAAATCTAATAAACGTTAACAACTGAAAGTGATATAAAAATCTAACGAATTTTCATTTTTTAATCCATACCGTTTGTCTTCAATCACTTTTGTTACAGATTCTTTAAATTCTTCCTCAGTTAAGGTTGTTATGTCAAGTTGTAGTCCAATGTTGTGATAAACATATTTTTCGACATTGTACCACTGATCACCTAACATTGGTATACCAATAACAGGTACAGCAGCATCAATTGTCTCATCTGTTGATTGAAGGCCTCCTTGCGTTACGAATAATTTCAGATTAGGGTGCCCTGTAAAAGTTTTAAAAACAGTGTGTTATAGCAGTGTGGTAACTAAATTTAATATAATATTAAATTATTTACTAATACTCTATACAGATATTCAACAATTATTAATACAAAAAAAAATATTGTCGAATATAAAACTTTTTGGAAATCGTTTAAAAATAAGCAATAAAGGAATTCTCTTACACCTTATCTTTTCATATGTGATATTTACATTTTAATTGTATTATGTATTAATTAAATATTTTATTAGCACTTAATAAATAACATTAATTTAATACAAGATCAATGATTTTGACTTAACAGCACGTATTGTCATACATAATAATTAAAACATAAATTTGGATATTAAATAAACAAACTCACTTAAAATAGCTGGTTGTGGAAACCATTTTGAGATTCTAATATTTTTTGATTGCCCAGGTAAAGAATTTGTATCCCATTTCCATAATACATCATAAGGCAGTTGTGAAAGGACTTTCGTCATAACTTCAATTTTTTCAGGTGGAAGCAATGACGGTAAAACATTTGTTCCAAAGCTTACGTATATAACACCATGTTTTGATTTGTCTAAATACTCCTTAATATCCTTGAAGAAAAAATGTAATCCAATATTAAAACAAAAAATATTTTATAAATTTAAAATAACAGTTGATTTTGTAAAAAATATCAAACCTTAGGTAATTCTTTTACTTCTGCTTGATGAATACCTCCGATATATACAATACTAGGGGGGACTGGATGATTATCAGCCCAAATAGGATGCTCATTCACAAATATCATTTTAACTTTATGTATGAGATCTTCATATGTTGGTGTGTCATCACCAAAATTTTTTTTCATTACATTATAATCGAAGTCACCTGTCATTGAAATTATATAATCTAATCCTAAAATTTTACCATATTCTATAGCTTTTTCAAAGAGAGTTAAATTATATAATCTTTGTCGCCCTGCTGTAGGATATAATATGGGGTGAGTTGGTGCTCCTAACAAGCCATACTGATATGGAACGATTCCAAATGAACTGATCTGAATTACGGGCGCGTCAAATTTATGTGCCATAGCTAGAAGTGGACGATTACATGCCTCTAATAATAAAACGTCAAAATATTTTTTATCTTTATCTTTTAACATATTCTTCACTACAGATGTCTGCATTTGCTCATCAAATATGGTAGCAAACCTCTCAAAAAGCAATATTATTTGAAGCATCAAATCTTGTTTCTTGCCGCTGTGATACTGTAATAATTGCTCCCATAGCTTATATGAAACATCGTGAACATCTATTTCCGTAAGATTTGGAGGAGCTTTTCCTTTTGGAAATACGGGATCGGCAGTGACTACGGTGACTTCATGACCACGCTCGGCCAGGGCGTGTATTAATGGTCGAAACACAACTTGATGGCTTATCGATGGTGTTGGAAAATATCCCAGAATCCTTGCACTTTCAGTTCCAACTACTGTTAACACAAATATCGTTAAAATTGTTTTTATGCCTGCCATATCTATTTTTGAGTACTCGACTGATCAAAATTTCACTAATCAGTCTTTATATAATTTTACATTATTTTATAATTTTATCAATAATGATTACCAAATATTCATACCCAATAGTAGCGTATATTGTAGCAAGAAATTATTTACTTAGGAGACTATCCAAAGATAATAACTTGAGATAAGATTAAAATAATGAAGAAAATTATTTGAGTTAGTGTAGGTATTATTATTATTATGTTGATGTTCCCGAAATCCGTATATTTTTATTCTGAACGTGAAATTACTTTTAGTAAAAAGTCGTAAATGTATAATATGTTATACTAGCGACCCCCTTGCGGCTTCGCCCGCTTTTACTACTGGATTATTCATATAATGTATGTTTGCAAATTTTTTTATAGTTAAATGACTATTTTTAAACGGAAGAAATTATAAACAAAAGCCTACCTACTAATAACTACTACAAAAAATGTGAAAGCAAATATATCGCTCTGAAATAATACATTCAACTCCAATTATCCAATACGTGCAAACGCATCTAAATCTTCGTTGCTATGCCTCTATAGCGGGCGGGTTTTTTTTTCGAGCTTGTGGTTAATGCTGAAGAGGGTATTCTGTCCCTGATGAAGCAAGCACTACGTGGCTGCCTGTGAGGAAAATTAAATAGAATGCATTGGCCGGGAATCGAACCCGGGCCGCCCGCGTGGCAGGCGAGCATTCTACCACTGAACCATCGATGACTCCTCATGACGCGCTTCTATAAGCAAAACGTCGCGGGGCGCGTTTCGCAGCAAAGACGTTTTGATATTGTAACAACTTCTAGAGTACTTATTAAAATGAAAAACAGTAAAAGACAGTTTTGATCTACATTAAATGGCCAACGTAACTAATATACTTATTTATATGCTGAGAGTAAGGGATAAGTGAAACTTGACTCGATACAGTTGATGTGTGAACGGCGTGATGTGTCAATAATTAAATGCGTTTTTCTCTAAAACTATTCGCAATTTCGAAATAGTTTAAAAAGCAAATTTTATCTTCGTTTAACGTAGAAATTTAATAAAGTATTTTAAAGGATAAGGATTAATACCATTATGGAAAAATATCCCTCACAATAAAAAATATATAGAAATTACTATTTTTAGACAGAAATATGATCACTACACGTTATTCTTAAAAGATACGAATATGCCATCGCGGACTTTTTTGTAGATCTTATTAAGAGAAATAATACTCCAGTACATTATTTCCATGTAGTACTTACCATCAGAGCAGCGCATGCGCGAAAGTGTCTCAACGGGTAGGACTTTAGACACATTTATCGTATTTATGTTAATTTACATTAGAATGTACAAATAATAAACTATATATAAACCTTCCCTGAGAAATACTCGACCTAATGGTGAAAACCGCATAAAAATCCGTTGGGTGGTTTAGAAGAAGAAGAGTTAGAAAGTTCAGACAGACACGAAAAGCGACTTTGTTTTATAAGATATAGGATTAAGGTTGTACTTGTGAAATATGTCTTAATGTGAAAAGTGATCAATAAAATTGTTTTTTTTTTTTTCAAATTATATGAAAAGGTATTGTTTACATTGATCATATGGAGTAATTAAATGACTTAAAAGGAACGCTGTAGTCATTCAATACAAACAAACAAACAAACAAAATACTCTTTATTGTACTATAAAAAGACACATATACATGTATTTAAAACATAGAACAGTACAATTGGCGGCCTTATCGCTAAGAGAGCGATCTCTTCCAGGCAACCTTTGGGTAGAAAAGAGAATACATTGTCTGAAAAGGGAAGGGGTGTACAGAGCTGATATCTAGTTTTACACACACATACATAAATACATAAATACAGACATACATACATACATACATACATACATACATACATACATGCATACATACATACATACATACATACACACATACATAAATATATAAATAAATACATAATACTTTGGTTATAAAATAATTTCTTTTTTTTTTGAACACAGAAACAAGAACATGAAATAAATACAAAAAATACTATCGAAACCTAGGTACTTATAGCGTTAAATAATAATCTTTCAGCCTCTTTTTAAATGTTTGTATAGTCAAAGCTTGTTTGACTGTTATGGGTAAGGAATTCCACAAGCGGACAAATTTGATAGTGAAGGAATTGGTATAGAAGGAAGAAGAAGAACGAGGAAATTCAAGGGTTAAACGAGACTTAGAGCGGAGTGGTAAAGTATGTGATTCACATAAAAACTTAAATCGTTCTTTAAGATATGAAGGGGAATGCGTAGAAAAGAGAACATTATACAAAAGACAGAGAACATGAGTATTCCGGCGAAGTCGAATAGGGAGCCACTTGAGTTTTTTACGAAATTCGGATACGTGGTCGTACTTGCGAAGTCCAAAAATGAACCTTATGCAAACATTTTGGAGCCGCTCAAGCTTATTTAATTGCTCCTCTTTTATGTCAAGATAACAACAATCAGCATAATCGAGAATTGGTAGTAGGAGTGATTGTGCCAGCGCAACCTTAGTAGGAATGGGTAAGATATTACGTAGTCGACGTAACGACGCAACAGCTGAAAATATTTTTCTACTTACCTCACTAATTAACGGTTTCCAGGATAAATGCTGGTCAAACATAATTCCTAGATTTTTAACTTTGTCAGTAAAAGGGACGCAGGTTCCATCAAGCGATAATAATGGCAATTCATGAAACGTAATTTTAGAGATAAGTCTTGGACTACCTATTATAATTGCTTGAGTCTTTTTTGCATTTAGTTTTAAGCCTAAGGATTTACTACGTACTGTAATAGCTCTCAGTTCTTCATTCAACGCTAAGATTGTGTTTGAAAGATCGTGCAACGAACTTTGACGACATATTTGCAGGTCGTCAGCGTAAAGGTGGTAGGGAGAAGCAATATTATGACAGAAATAATTAATAAATAGTGAAAATAAGAGAGGGGACAACACGCCACCTTGTGGAACGCCAGCAAGCACCGGGGACCATTCAGAATAAGAATCCTGTGTCCGGATACGTTGCTTGCGACCATGCAAGTAAGAGTGAAACCAATCAATCACTTTAGGAGATATGTTAAGAGAGTACATAATGGCTAATAGGATATCAAAGTCTATGGTATTGAAGGCGTCACTAAAGTCAAGCAGAATCATAACGGTAACTTGATGATTCTCCATACCCAGACGAATGTTATCCGATATGTTAACCAGTGCAGTAGTCGTACTATAACCGGGTCTGAAACCAGATTGTAAAGGATTAAAAAGGTTGTTATGAGTCAGGTATTTACTAAGTTGTTGGTGTATGAGACGCTCAAGGACTTTTGATAGAAATGGTAAAATGGATATAGGTCGGAAATCAGACATGGAAGAAGGATTGCGGTTTCTTAGGCAGTGGCGTTAGCTGAGCTTCTTTCCAGGATGAAGGAAAGGTATCACTTTCTATGGAAAAATTTAGAATTGTTGTTAAGACAGGAATCAGGATATCAAGGATAGGTATGATCATCTTACGACTAATGCAATCAGCGCCAACAGCGTCAGATGAAATGGCCAATATATTCTTCTTAACATCACTTTCGGTGAATTGAGTGAAATTGAAACTGTGATTTATAGGGGTGGGTAAGGCACGAATTTGATTTAGAGATTTTAATTTAGTGGGTACATCAATTGTAACAGAAGGAGAGAAATGAATATTAAGTTTATTTAAATCTATATTACAAGGATTAGAGTTCTGCTTTGCTTTCCCAACCCCAAGGGATTTAAGAAATTTCCAGGCCTTTTCTACGTTGTCTTCCTCGACAACAGACTTATGAATATGGCGTCGTTGTTTATCCCTACACACCCTGTTGCATCGATTTCGAGCTTTAATATATTTTATCCGGTTGTTCTCACTTGCATTACTTTTATATTTTAATTTTGCGCTATTTTTTTTATTTTGTAACTTTTTTATATCTTCCGTAAGCCATGGAGCCGGTAAGTGCTTAATACGTATGGGTCTTATAGGAGCATGAGTATCGTATAATTTAATAATAAGGGAGTTAAATACAGCTATCTGGTTGTCTATACTATTTTCTGTATAAACCATATTCCAATCTACATTTCCAGCAGATTGAAGATAAGAATACATTATAAATACTTATATTTATAATGTATTCTTATCTTCAATCTGCAGCCAATTAAATATAATACTGACACAAAAATACCATACATTGTACTTTATACTTTGACAATTTGATAATTCATTTAATAACATATTAATCTAAAATTTTAAATGATAAATCCAATGAATATCGTAATAGGTACTTAACGAGTCCATCGTAGTGCAGTTACATATTTCTGGTTGATTGTGATGTGGATTCAAATTCCATTTGATATATTGGTCCCTCCTGTAAAAAATCTAGATACTAACGAAATACTAACGAAATGAAAATCATTTATTCCCCTGTGTATGGAATGGAACCAAACCCACGATCGTCGCGTGTGTCTGCCTCATTATATAAAAGTTATTTTTGTCAATGTAGGTTTAATCTAATAAATAAATAAAAATTAATTTAAACAACTTAATATTTATCATAAAATATCAATGCACACGTACTATTGAATTACGTTTAAATTACTAGATGGATTAAGATTTCGATAAAATTATGATACTGTACAGCTGGAAGTATAATATTTATTATATACATATTTTTACAATTATTTTGTCCATATAATTTTTATCTCTATCTCAATATTGTACATGAAAGGTAAAAAAAAATAATTGTGTGCATTAATGTATCAGTAACAGGAGCTAAAACCACTTATATTAACAGAATTTTTGTCAGTGTGTCTTTTAATTTGTTTGCAAATCAAAATAAAGTAATAAGTCAAGGTCTGGAGGAACATCTTTTTTGGATTTCATTCTGGCAGTCAACGTAATTGCCATAAATAAAGTTAATAAATTAATAATAATTAATTAATCATAATTTACTATAACACAACTACAACCGGCTTCTGTTTTGAGTAAACTAAAAATCTTATAGCACCTGCAGCCTTTGGTCTAACTTTACGCGTAGCAGCTGCAATGCCCTGCGTGTTCAGTATATCAATGTGCTGAGGGCGGTGCTCTCTCTCGAAGCTTCAAGCTGAATCCCGCATACAGCAGAGAGAACCTAGTGAGTAGTAGGCAGAGAGAACCTAGTGTTAAGACACTCCGTTTCCCACTTTCTGCGAAATTCTGTAGGCATTGCGTATTGAGTGACAGAACTCAACACCATCCTTTTTGCGTGAACACCAGAGCGAAAAAATAGAAATAAAAATTTAAATAAATATTTCATCTCGTCGAGTGGTGATCAAACCCACTACCAGTTGATTTTACAGTCACGATTTGTGCCCCTATGCCACTAAAAACTGGCCTCACTAAAAATATGATTATTATATATTTCTGTGTCTCCTCATATATAGTTGTTATTGTCATGTTTGTGGAATTCGATTTGCTACTGTATCAGGTGGCTTGTACTACGCGTCGTGAATTTGTGATGAGTGTACGGGTGCGGATGTTTCGTAATAATCTTATAAAATACTATATCTGAAATGTATATTTCTTATTTTAAATAAAACTATTTAATCGGATTATTCGCGTATGTTTAGTATTATATATTTTTGGAAACCCGACGTTTCGAACACTTTGCGGCCCGTGGTCAATGGTAGACTTAGGTGGCATTCTGCTGTCAGTTAACAACCCACATCATTTGAAAGAAAATCGCATCGATGCTAAAAAATGTATAGATAAACAAAAATATTGGAAAACCTATAACATCATGCATAGTAGAATAAAGCTTGATATTATATTTAGATATCTCTAGAGCATTTTATATGCCAAAACATTTTAGAAATCGTTCAGTTTTTCCTAATGAGCGACACTCTCAAACTGTGCTGACGTACAATCGTTAAAACTCTCGTTATCTAAACGTTTAATATTTTAATGACATCGACCCGTTCTTGTTAGGGTACATATAATTTTGATAATAAGCGGAAATTATTAGAAATACAATTTTGCTTATTATTTCAATGATGAATTTATATTAGAATTCTAATGGAATATATCTATTTAAAATATGTATATATAAAACGGCGGAGATGTAGGTATGTCATGGGTAAAACGAGTAACGACTCGTTCTACCCATGTGTACCCATAGAAGAAAGTTCCTACGAAACCACACAGTAACGGAGTGCCATATTCAGATGGTTTGTATGGTATTTTAGTTAGTGACGTACTGTGATATCAACATAAGTTGTGTTTTTTTTTGAAAACAATCAAAATTTGCTCTCTATAAATGCGCTACAATTTATATATACACTTTTATATTTAAGTTTAAATTTATTTATATTTAAATTAGCATGGACACCCTAGCACAAAGCTTATATAAAAAGTTATAGCAGATAAAAATGATATATTTGATGAAGGCTATAAGCTGGAAAGCCTTTAAATTAACAAGTACCGATCATAACTGCTATTAATACTACTAAATGAGCTATTTGGAATTTATTTGTAATTAATTGGTCTTCTGTTCGAATCGATTCAAGAGATGCCTAATAGTAAAAGGTATTTTATTAATTTAAATTAAGATCGTTAGTGAACATAGTTTTACTTTTCATCTATAATAATACTACAAATTGGAAGAGTTTTTTTGAAAATGTGAGTGTATCGAAATTTATTATTTTCCATAGAAAGATAAAAAATTGTTAGGCATCGTTGTTTGATCGCAGCTACAGTGGCTTGTCTCCAAGCTTGATGCAACCAAGGATTCCTCGATAAATAGACAATCCAGCACAAAAAAAAAATTCAATTGGAACCAGTAGTTTCTGCTTTTAACCAAGCAAACTCTTCAGTACTACAATGTTAGTACGAGTATAGATAAACAATGATCAATAACAAATATCAAGTGCAATAAAATAAAATAAAACAATTGAAGATGAAAAAAAAAATTAACCCATTCTGTACTAGGCTTTATATCGTACGACTTCCAGTCGTTTCTAATTTAAGCTAATAAGTTAATTATATTATTTACATTAGATTTTCAGTGAAGATAGCTTTATATCTCTGACATGACGTCACAAAAATGCTTTATCTTAAGCCATGTTGACAATTTAAATATATTGTATAATATCCAATACAGTATTACATCGTTTTTTTTAGCTCCACATTGTATCCCACTCAAAGAGGTGACCTAATATTAAGATATCCCATTCTTCACTGTTGGCCTTTTGCGTTTTGAGTAGCAGAACTCAACGCCGCGCTTCGCCTTGTTAGCAGAGCGAGGATATTGAATATTTAATTATCCATAATGGGAATCGAACCCACAATCGTCGAATTCACAGTCAGATGTTGTGGTCTGCCGCTGAGCCACGGACTTACATATAAATAGATATTACAGGTTACCTTTACTTTGATATATTTTATTAAAATTGGCTTTTATATTGTTTTTCTTTTTGTAGACTTCTGTCTACAATATTTATCCTGTCTTCTGACAGGATAAATATTTTTTTAATAAACATAACCAATAGTCCAAGGATAATCCAAGATCCCAGGGCCTCCAGATCTATGGCATTTTAGCAAAGCTGAAATTTGGGATCTCAGTCTAGGAGTAAACAATCATATTAGTCACTCTCTCACTAAAGACTAATAAAATATAAACCAGAATCAAAGTCTATAAATAATATTTGAAATTTAAGTATGTGATAACTATTATTTTATTAAATATTATTTGGCGAAGTTACAGCCGATAATGCTTATCGACTCAGATGCGTCATACAAAATTATGCAATATTTTCTGGGCCATGTCGCTTAGAGATACAAAGAATAACAATATCAATAGAAATATTAACATACTATAAAAAAATAGTATAAAATATTATAATCCTAGTATAAAATACTATGCGATAAATTATCAGTAATAAACCGTGATTTCAGTTATTTTTTTGTTAGTGTTTATATGTCGTATAGAGCTTTCGTTTATACGTTGATATTGTAGAGACATTCGAAGTCCCCTCATACCAAAAAGCTCGACTTGAACGAGCTAAGTCTAAACCACCTCATATTCAGATATTCTAAGCCAAATTGTAGGTAATGTTCAAGTATTACGTTTCGAGTTGTTAAGCACCAACGTCAGCTAAATTAGAATGAAATTCACTTTAATTTCTTCTACTTAAAAAAGTACCTAGTAAGTAAATTTATTGTTTTCCGTATCTAAAAGAAGAATTAAGTGTTGGTATTAATAAAATAATTTACCCTATTTTTATAACAATAAGAAACTAGATAAAGAGGAAACATTCTTATAAACTTAAAATGGCAAAAAGAAAAAATCTCAATCATTGTTGATATTTAGTTATACCATAAATTCTGCTTTATAAAAAGTTAACAGGATTTTCTCAAAAACTTCAAATGGAAATAGTTCACTGCCTCAAGTGAATATCAAACTCGTAACTCTCACTAGGTCATTGAACCAGCGTGGTCATAAAAAAAGTATAAATATTTTTGTTATGTAATTTTTTAATACATTTATACAGCATAAGTACAAATCGTGCATTATTTTTTTTTTTATAATTTCTTAATCTTTTCCGGTATTGATAATTTAACATTGTTTTTTCGCGTGTTCGTGGGAAGTAATTTATATTGTTATCACTGTTACTTACGACATTGATCAGGCGATCAGTGCTATACCGATATATGTAGATTTATATGATACACTTCCTTATAGTACCTATAATGCATATTACAATTAAAAAAATATTAATTTAAAGTTTTTAGATGACTTAGACAAAACTCAATAATTTTTAATACGACTTGTCAATTGGATTTATTTTGAATGCAATTTTCTACATTTTTAGGGTTCCCTTTTTTTTCTGAGTTCAAAATGAGAAAATGGAACCCTGACAGGATCACCTTATTGTTTGTCTGTCAAGACAATTTATTTCGAGATCGGAAACTTATCTAGCGAAAATTTATTTGAAATATTCAGTTCGACGGCTCCTTGAAGCACAGAAAAATCAAGCTTCTAAATCAACGCAATCAAAAGATACGAACACTATTTATGCCCCGTTTTTGGTGTATTTTTTTTGAAATTCACATCTTAACTAACACCTATAGTGTACTCCTCGTGGAGTTACGAAATTTGGCGCGAAGTAAGAACTCGCAATAAAAATAAACGAAAAAATTCTAAAAGTGAAAATTTTTAGGTATTTCACAAAAAAAAATCATTATAATCTCTGTTTGTCAATAATAATTGTAATATTATTTGTGGGGAACACAAGTGTCTTAATGGGAAATTAGTGCCTTAACACTAGCTTCCCAGATTCTCTCTTCCCACACTGTTTCAATTACTTATTCCAACATCTAAATACGACATTTCCTATTAAAATATAGAAAATAAATTTAAAACATGAAATATGAACATGACCCATTTCAGTCAGTGTGCTTTTAAAATATTTCTAAAAACATATTTCATAGTTAACCGGTAACAAAGTGCCTGTATAAAAATGTCGTGTCGTTCTTAATCAAAAAGCGAAAAATATAGGTATTTAATAAATTTAAATGATTCACAGCAGCTAAGAGTTAGAAAGCTAGAGGAATAAATAAGCAGTTAATATAGTTGATGTTAGGTAAGTGGAAGCTCCAAATGTGTTCGCAACCAGCGACTGACCTCGTATTTGTCGAGTTCTAAATAGAATTTCGCGTAAGAAATTTCAATTAAGTATAAAATATAAATTCTAATTTCAATGCAAAAATTATAAATTATATTATTATATGAATAAACGCAACTGTTATTAACAATTTCTAATCATAAATTCCGTTTTCATTTCCTCTAACAACATTCTTAAAGCGCGGTTTTGAGATCCGCCACTCAACGTGCAATGGCTCCAGAATTCAGCGAAGTGGGGAACTGAAATGTCTTAATGAGAACGGAGTGCCTTAACACTAGGTCCCCAGGTTGCCTCTGCTGCTATGTGCAGGATACAGTATGAAGCTAAAAAAACTATAAAATAAATAATCAACGCCCCCTTAAACAGTAATTACAGGAGAGCAATTAAAAAAATATATAAATATTTTTCAAATTGATTAGAATCGGTAGTACGGTAAAACACTATTCGACGTGAATTTACTTTAAAACAGGGCAAAACAAAATTTATATAACTTTAAGTGGAAGCTATACAAAACTAAAAGCTTAAAACTTAGCAACTAATCTTGAGAATACCGAGCTTTTATTCTATAAAATGTTTAAAAAATTGTGAAAATGTTAAAAACTAGAGCGGAATATCGAAAGAATATTTAAAGTACTCAAAAGCATTTCGAGAATCCATCTCACCTATGAAGCTTGAAACATTTTTTTATGTATTCCCATATGCTCCAGAACAAAGGTTTTTATTCAGAACGTGGAGCTTTTCTACCATAATCCATCACGCCACTCTGCTCCACTACGAGTATATGTCTTAGAAATTATTTTTGGACAAAAGATATACTGAGTGATTACTTAAAGTGAAAATGTACAATAATTTTACAAAAATATTATGTTTTTTTATTAAAATTTGTGAAAAGATAGTACTACAAGTTAATTAACAAAACGTTATATAGAACATTAGATTTTACTTAGGGCTTCGCCCCGTAGTCAACTACAATTTCAGTTATACATATGATAGGTACCTGCAGTGGCTCTATATGCAGTTAGGTACACATACCTATCGAATGATTAACGTGATGCGTTGAACTTGTTTAGGCTTTAGCTTCACGTATCGGTTAGATAGTTCTATATTCTATCGTAAAGCTAAAGCGCAGAGTGTCTTGACACTGTCACTCCCCACCCCTACCCTCAGGATGAAAAATTAAAAATAAAGAAATTCATCATAATTTTTTTTGGTTTTTTTTATATATATTGATAAAAAAAAATTGTTGTAAAAATTGAACTAAATCAGTAACCCAGGTCCATTTCATTCGGACAAACAATCCTGAAGTGGCATTAAGGGCTCTATTGTCACGCGGGTCACGGCTTAACAGAATTATCACTCTCATTTTGTCGAGGCCAATTTCTGTCAACGCCTTGAAGAGAATGTTAAAGTCTCTCTGTGTTGAGCTATGCAATATGCGTTTTTGAATGATGAAGAATAAATATGTACTAAGTGTGAGATAGGGGCAGCAAGTACAACTATGGTTTCGATACCCAATCGAGGAAATTATATTTAATTTAATTTTCTCTCTCTTCTCCTGTTTTGGAAAGACTCATCGCGACGTTGAGTTTTACTATTTGATACATTTTCTCAATGTCGAAAAGCGAAGAATGGAGCGTAAAGACAGTGTAAAGTGTAAGGCTTATAAAACTTATATTATAAAATTATGAACTGTGAATAATAAACTTATAAGCACACAACTGTAAACATGAAGTTGCAGATTCGATTCCTACTTAGGAGAATGAAATGTTTAATATTGTCATTTCCTCGGCGAAAAGTGGGGAACGAAGTGTCTATGTACTACTAGAATGTTACTATTTTTTTAACGTGTAAAGCTAAAAAAATAATAACATTCAGCTTAACAAAAGTTCGTGGCCGCGTATCAAAAGCAAATTGTAAATCTCCTCATTTTACACGGAAGGCACGGCAACGTGAAACCGAAATTGTTTCACAAATTGTTTACATCAGCGTCGGTAATTGTACGGGGTGCCTGGGCCATTGAGAAATGCATTGAGTTTTATATTAGGAAAACCTGCCTAATATGGGTATACTATTTTTATAAATACTAAAGAATTTTTTAATCATAATTGAATTTTAGAATTTATTTATTATTTTATATTTTATCGGGAATGCTATTAGAAATAATGCCATTGCCAGACTTATAGTTTTAACCTTCTGCTAGACTCTCCTAAATCCTAGCGCCTACGAACATATTAAGAACAAACATTGATTTTTTTTCACAATAATTAATTCAAATTCAGATTCTAAATATAATAATCTTTCTTTGTGTAACTTTGCTATATTATATTCGTAGGTTAATACACCTCGTGACATCGATGGCCAGTCGTGACGGGCACATGCACACGCATGTAACTGTAAACGTGACAGGTTGGGGGTTCGATTCCTACTAGAAGAAAGGAATAATTTAATATTTTAATTTCTTCGCTGTGGTAACGAGGCAAAGCGCGGCATTGGATTCCGCTATTCAACACGCAATACCTCCAGAATTCGGCGGAAAATGGGGAACGAACGTGTTTTAATGTGAACGAGTGTCTTAAGAATAGAGTGTGCTATGTGCGGGATACAGCGTGAAAAAAGAAAACAGAGTGTGTTCCCTCTTAATTCACTCTAATCACTCACAAGCGTACAAAATTGTTATGTCAAATGAAAATAAAATCAAGTTGATTACCAAAGTAATAACAAAATTCAAAGGAAATCTTTTCTTAATTGTCGTCATTATTTGTACCTGTAATATAACAAATGGAGGGAACAAATCAAATCAAAGTAACAGAGCGAGCAATTTCGGGGCTTTATTTTCGATACACAATGGTGAATCTAATTGTATTAAGAAATTGGTTGACGAAGATTGGTTTTCACTGAATTCGATGTCAAATTTAGCTTGACTTGTGTTATCTCTTATTTATTTTATTAGTAACAAATAAGTTTCCGCCGTTTTTTATCAAAAATTAAATATTTATTAAGTATAGAAGAACGGTAGTATAAGTATATGCAAAATATTGTCTTCACTTGCAACTACTTTTTCCCATCTCTCAAGCAACATTCGGATCCCACGTTTGAAGAACTCCTTGTCTTTTGAGGCTATCCACCAATCAACCCAATTTTTGGTATCTTCATAAGATGTGAACCGCTGCTCCGTCAGAGCATGCACCATGGACCGGAACAGGTGATAATCTGACGGTGCAATGTCTGGTGAATACGGCGGCCTATTATTTTTGTCAGTTTCACGCTAGAGGGAACCTAGTAGTAAGACCTCACTTTCACTCCTTCCCCCACTTTCCGTTTCCCCGAATTTTCAAGGCATTGTCGATTCATATAACTTTATTCGATTAACCAACTCAACCGATTAATGCCATCCGATCAAAAAACATGGCAAGGTTCCAAGAGTCAATCTCATCACAGTGGAAATGCTTAAAGCTGATATCAGTAGCGTTAGCACGTTTGTAACTAATGCAGCAGAGACCAGTCGTGGTGCAGGGACACAAAGTGTGACTGTAAATGCCACTGGTTGTGAGTTCGATCCCCACTCGAGGAAATGAAATATTTATTTAAATTTTTTCGCTTTGGTGTCAATGCAAAGGGCAGCGTTGAGTTCCGCCACTCAGCACGCATTGCTTCCAGAATTCGACAGAAAATGGAGATCGGAGTGTTTTAACACTAGGTTCCCTTTGCGTATCCTGTTATGTACAGAAGCTGATAAAAAAATAAAACAACCGCTGCAAACGTGCTAACGCCACTCTTATTTTCGGCCCCATATGGCAAACTTGGTGAGCCAAGCACAGAATATTCCGGCCCAATATAAGAACTGTGTTGTTATTCAAGACATGGAAGGTTATCAATAATATCTCGCATCAACACCAGGCCTTTGTCCCCTATTCCGGCGCTGGAGTTCTCGTATATACTGGCCCCAGATAATGATAAATGCAATTCTATAGCAACGCTTTCATTAATTCCCGGTAGATCAGTAGATTAAACGCAGAAAATGGAGCTCCAAGGGGATCCTAACCATATTCCGAGGCCCCCAGGAAAAGGTAAATGAGGCTGCCTTATTCGAACCCGGCGCCTTGAGTTCTAATTATCTTTATATTCAAACCATCGAGTTTTTTTTAAATAATTGATAATAATAATTGATTTTAAATAATGATAAATTAAAATAATAATTAATATATGGAAAAATATCTAGAAAAAAAAACTAGTATACAGTTGTCAATCTGTTCTAGCTATTGCACTAAGATTTACAATTTGATTTTAGCAGCAATCGAACTGGACGGTGAGAGCTGTGCCGTAAATAAGGATTAGAGTCGACCGTCCTGTCGAAAATATCCCTTTAATTGTGGCTATGAAATACGTAACTAGTGACAGGAATGAAAAAAATTAGTTGACGAAAAAATTTAGTTTTATTAATTTTATGTGGATGGAGAGCGTTGATATGGAGATATTATTTGTTAATACTAATAAATAACTTAGAGTGTTATTTAAATGAGGGTTAATAAAAACATATTTTTGGAATCCCAATATAGTATAACTAGAAATTATAGATATGCTAAATATGATATCGAGATACGATCCTTTTGCGTCGTTTTAGAATGACGGACAAATATCAACTTTTACAAAGATGTTTTTTCTAAAGACTCATTACAAGAAACACGGCATTGCAGCGAATCTATACTATCCATTATACTAATATCAAAATATGGTGTTCCATTTAATGATAATATTTACAGTCCACTACTTTATAAAAAAAAAATAAAAGAGTATCATAACAAAAAAAAGAAGTAAAATTCCGTAGGCACATTAGTATTTCAATTCAATGAAAATATTAAAATTAAACAGTAAATTTCTACTAACAACCTAATTACCCAACGTCTTTTTTATAGTAATTTAGCAAAATCTTAAACTTGACGCGAAAAATAATTTATTTAACGCACTGGTTCTATATATTGAGTCAAACGAATATAAATCTTACACAGTTTAGATAAGGATTAAAATGGCTAATAAATTACGTAAAGGACATTGCAATATCAGCCCCATGATTGATGAACTCAGATTCTCGATTACAAAAAGTGATTTGAATAAATCCTTTTGAAATCTAACGACAGTGAGTCCAACATTGTATAATTTATCACGTTCATTCACTGAGCTCTCCTAAAACGAATATAATTTAGAAGAATCAGTTAACAAATAATTTACAAAGGTATTACAGTTCCTGGTATCTAGATATATATTGAGTCTGTCGTGCTCAAACGACAGACTCAATATATATCTAACTGTAAACTCGACTTGTGTTTGTTCGATTCCGTCCAAAATAGGCATTTAAGATTTCAGAAAGTCGCATAAAGCTGAAAATTGACATAAATGTTGAGAACACTATTGAACAACATTGTCTCAGCTATTTTTATCATAAAAATACAAAAAAAAAGACTTTCGTAACATTTGACCTTGACAATTTTTTTTTTGAACTTCACGCTTTAACCCTCATTATAAGGTAAGAGTAATGAGACACTCTTTTATCCGCTTTCTGTCCTAATTCAAAAAATTGCATGTGCAGTTCTGTTAGGTTTATCTTAACACAACAGGAAAATGCAAATAATTTATTCTCCTGAGTGAGAATCCTACTCAATCTAAAATTTTTACTAAGAATCGATGTTATATATATAACATGAATGTAAATGTTAATTATGCAACAACAATTATTTGGAACGCTATTTGGTAATTATAATGAAGCTAAGGTGGGCGCATCTGACTCGCACTTAACCAGGTTCTCTTTAAATACTTAAAACATGAATATTTTTTAACATAAAATGAATTAAAAACTTTTTTTAAGTTTAATATGCCAGTTTATTATACAAAAATAGAAAAAATACAATTAAAATTTTCTTCATTGTCCCATCGCCCGGTGTTTCAATCTCATATATAATGCTTGCTCATCAATCCATTCTCTTAGTGCCGATACTTTAGCGTAGACTCCAGGGTACTTAGGTCTTGCACATCCAAGACCCCACGAAACTATTCCAGCAAGTTTGCCATCATATACTAGAGGACCACCGCTGTCACCCTGTTAAAGTAATTAGAAATATTTTTTTTTGTGTTTTTTTTATTTTTCACGTGGGGGCCACGTAGCAGGGTAGACAGATGGAACCTAGGAACCTACTGTTAACGCACTCCGTTCTCAGTAAGACACTTTCTTCATTCTTCACTTTCTACCGAATGATTATGAATTTTAAATATGGTTATCTTTATTTAGTTTCATTTTCTTCTATGTGTTATTTATTAGCTTTACGTATCATCAAAATTTAAGTGTACACTCTTTTTCAATTTTCCCTCCATATTTAGAGATATTACGCAATATATTAGGTGCTAAAATTCAATCCTACGTTTTCTTTTACCAGACTATATATTGGAAATGATTTAAATAAAAACATTTCCTTGAATGGGAATTGAACCCACAACCATCATTTATACAGTCAGATATTGTTTTAGAACCATTAAAAAAAAATTGAACAATTATAAACAATTCATAGAATTAGTAATAATCTAATTGAATAATTAGCTCTCTGTTCTTGCAGCAGGAACAGAGTAAAACTAAAAATAAATAGCAGGCTAGGAAGAGATAATCTAGTGTTAAGACACTACGTTCCTCACTTTCTATTAGATTTTCGACACATCGAGTGTTAAGACGCCAACGCAATGTCAAGAGAAATGAAAATAATTAATTCCCCCAAGTGGGAATCAAACCCACAATCGATATGCCGTTGGTGTAACACGGCTTTATTTTGATATTTTTAATAATAATTAATATTAGTTTTTACCTGGCAAGCGTCCTTTCCTCCTTCAGGTAATCCGGCACATAGCATCCTAGGTGTGATTTTGTATAGCGGAGAATAAGCTTCATCGCAAGCTCCTTCATTCACCTTTGGTACCAGCACCCTTTGTAATGTCTTTGGTGTACCTCCACCTTCCTGTGATAAAAGATATAATAATTATAATGAATAATGTTACCTGAAGCTTATACAATAAAAGCTTCAGGTGAGAGATCCCGAGTTCATTTCCTAGCTATTTTCATTTGTTTAAAGGGCGAAGCTGCAGTTAAGTTAGATAGTAATAAATAAAATTTCTTTTTCAAAGAAAACCAAAAAAGTTTGATTTTCGACCTAAGTCGCTAGGTTTTTCCTATTAATTATTCAATATTAGACACACAAGCATAGGCAAGATTAAAGAAGCGCAGGTCAAATCGATTCCTTAATAAAAAAATATTATTTAGATTTACGAAATTTTGTGTAAAACATCATTTAGATTAAACTCACTCTCAAATTACCCCATCCAGTAATAACAGTTAGACCGCCATCTTCTACTTCTTCTCCTTCTGAGAACAAGGATATCGGGGCTATACTTTCACTGAATTCTAGAGGTTTTGATAGCCATATAAGAGCTACATCGTGATCCATTTTAGTATAAGTAAAGCCGGGGTTCCATACTAAATCATCAACTTGATGGATTTCACCGCCGGATTGACTTGAAGATGACCCAGCACGAATTTGTAAGTTTCTTGCTGATGACCTAAGCAAGAAATATATAAATGCATATTAAAATAATTTGTATATCTTGATCAAATTTCATTTCTTTAAAACAAATTAAAGCTATCAAGCACATGGGCACATGGATTTGACTGCTAAGCGACGGTTGTGGGTTCGATGCTCACTCGGAGGAATGAATTATAACTAATTAATATTTTAATTTCTTCGGTTTATTTCTGTCACTGGCATCGAAAAATTCGGCGGAAAGTAATAAACGGAGTGTCTTAACATTAGGTTCCCTCTGCCTGCCCTGTTATGTGCATGATACAGCGTGAAGCTGATAAATAAAAACTAATTAAATTGACTTTTCTGGACATTTCATTTATCGAGGAAGACATATAGGTTTATTTTAGTGCGCTGGTGGTTTTGATGAACTGCAGTTATTTAAAACTAGCGGTCCGCTCGCGGTTTCACCCGCGTGTTATTATTAATTTCTGTCTCCATGACTACGTCCTAGTGACATCTATGCAAAATTTGAGACTCCTAGCATTTGTAGTAACGAAGTTTCATACAAACTTTCGACCCCAAAAACAACCCCTTAAAAATCGAATATTGCAAATTCCCGTCTTAGCGAGCACCTACGTCCTATAAGTAGCTCCTATGCAAAATTTGAGATTCCTAGCACATGTAGTTTCTGAGATTTCGTGATGAGTGAGTGACCTTTCGATTTTATATATATAGATGCCATATATCACTCACAGTTCTTAACCAAACCAGACAAAGCCGCAGGCAAAAATTAGTTACTTATAAATCTTATAAGATGCTTCTTACCCTATTAAACAATGTGCAGCGGTTATAATGAGATCATAGTCAATAATAGAACCGCCGCAGGAATGCCGCCCTCTATTCAATATGGAGACTTGGTAAGGGGCGGCCGTTATGTCTATATCTTCCCCTCCAACGATTCTTGCATCTTCTTGTAGTGGGATTGCAACTGAAATAGTATGTTATATGTATTAATTCTTATTTAATATTTTTTTATTATTAAATTTATCAGTCATTTAATATCACGGAATATTGTCGAGGTAAATTTTTTTTTTGAAATTAATTAAAGTTTCTGTACTTCAGAAGCTACATAGTCAATATTATTTCGTTAATAATTGTTGTTATTTAAATCTTTTGTAACTACACCTATCATTTTGTCTTAAATTTTTAAGTTTACAAAACATTCTTAAAACATTTTTGTTGCTCATCTCTGCGGCACGTTTTGATATTTAATGTTAATACACAATTACGACACTTTTATTTGCCTTTTGCTTAAAATATATATTTTTTTTAAAATTCCTTAATCCAAAGTATAATATAATAATTGACTCAACAAAAAAAAAATATTCACGACTCCAATAAAGAAAAGCCACAATAAAAATAAACATATATGAAAAAACCCGAATTGCAATATCAAAAATATTCGACACAATACTAAAATATCCGAACTTCAATACTACTAAAGCTTACCGGCATAACCGATACAAGCAATAACTGTAAAAACTTTAAACATTTTGAGTTAAAAGTTAAAACTGTTGTTATTATCATCAATGTGTGCTAATATATACCTGAAAATTACAAAAGAAAGATTAATAGGCCAATACAATTATCAAATGGCTGATAAGGAATCCTTCACACCAATTCACATGAGATCTAATGATAAGGTTTATCATTATTTAGACAATAGTAAGTTAGTTAAAATAAGAGTACGTACTTCAGTGATAAGAGCGTCGATATACTCGTAGAGTGCTTTAGACGATTGATAGAAAATATGTTAATAGTGTTTTGTAGTTAATATTTAAGTGTTTCGTACAAATTTATGATTATTATAAAGTTTTTATAAGGGTTCCGTACCCAAATGTTAAAACGAGACTCTATAGTTAGTTGAAATTATTATTGACAAATAACCACTATAACAACAAAATACTGAAAACAGTGTGAACAAATGTGATTTTTTGCCATTTTTATAGATGGAATGGGACGGAACCCTTCGTGCGCGAATCCGACTTGCACTTGACCAGTTTTTATAATATATCAAAACTAGATATACATACGATTAGAGAGACATTTATTTTCTCAAAAGATTTATACTTAGAGTTTTTTTGTAGTACACTGACTTACGTACGAGAATTAAGAGTATAGTTCATCGAAGGTATTGTGTCTAAGATAAGGCGTCTTCATCTTGACTTTTATTTGATATCTTAACAGTGAGCGAGCAAGGGGAAAAGATCCCTAGTGTTTATATATATATTATGGTTTGATAATCACACAAGTTTATTTATTCCTTACATATTTAAAAGTATTTATCATTAACACAGATTTTATTTGAAGAAGTATGAAGTTAACTTATGATAAGGCATAGGTTAAATATTGAAAAAAGCTTTTTCCTTTATTTTGAAATATTTCAGTATATCAACATAACAAATATTTATATTAATTCTTTCTTGTAAATAATAATATTTCATATAACATTTTCTTCTTTTAATTGTAACCATTACACGCGGCAAATGTATGGCGCATTACTTTATAATTATCTCAACAGTTTTTTTATCATTTAGTAGTTACGTGAAGAGGGCTTAACAGATAAAAGTCCCAGCTTCAAGTACCACTTATTACGTTCATAATTAACAATGTAATTTTGAATTTGAGCAATCATAATGTAGTAATAGGTTCATATTCATTACAGTAAAGATATATGCTTCGTGTTTTTAAATTCAAATAATTTAACTTAATGCCTTAGACTTGAGAAGAATCGGTGCAATAAACTCAGCGAGAATTTTATTTTTTCGAATCTATATAATATAGAGATTAACAATTATTTATAAGAAGAAGATGAAACATTGGCGTAGGGAAATCGTTATGAGCAATTATTAATACTATTCATTATAACAGTACTCTTTTTAGTAAATACATGATAGTTGTTTTTTTATTATATTATGATTATGATATCTATGGAAAGCATTGTAACATAATATGTAGCTGCTAAAAGGTCCTTTTGCCCATTTAAGGGAAATAATTATTTTCTTTTCCTTATTTTGGTAACAAGACGAAGTGAGACATTTGAGTCCCACGTACTCTACACACAGTGTCTCGAAAATTAGGCGAACGACGGGGAATAACCGTTCACAGGCAAACAATTTGCCGCTGTACCATTTAAAATAAATAAATATATAAATTTGTTCCATTTCTGACGTTTCCCTTTATGAATTTTATATCTTCTGGACAAATATTCTTTTATAAATAAATATATAGGTTTATAAATACGAATGGCATCAAATCTTTTTTTAATTAAAATTAAAATATTGCGATAAATAAAGGTTTTTCTGGGTTAATTCTACTTGCTCTGTTGTCGTTTTTGGGTTGATTAAATATTGTAAAAGCTGCCTGAAAAGTTTAATTTCAGTATAATTATTTTATAGTCAAAGATTTTTTTTACGCAGATCGCATTTTCCTTAAATTATGATGAAATAAATAACACCCCTTATGTATATTAGTAGTGATATACCTGTTGTGGTGTAGGGACGATTGTGGGTTCGATTCCAACTCAGAGGAATGAAATTATAATAAAATAGCTTATACATCATAATAATTCATAGGCTACAATTTATGTAAAAATGTTCAATAACTTTAAACGACTGAAGCCACGCGTAGGTCGCTAGTATAACAGCCGGTCTATAAGAATTAACAGCTGGTTTACCAGCAATTTCAATTAGCTCATTTAGTTGGCAAAAAATAGGTCAAACATAATTATATATAAATAGACAATTACATTACCCGCCTTTGAGATGCGCAGTCGAGTAATAAGTAAAGAAAATGTATAAACAAATTGGTCACATTGTATCATGGTATGTAGACACGTGTATGTAACCCATAATTATTGATATCGGTGAAAAACTAATGATAAATAAATAAATAAAATATAAGTAGTGGTCATACCTTGAACTGAATTACTGTTATACATTGATAAGTGACACATTTGGAGATTTCTTAATTGGCACTGAATGTTTAACCTAAAATCTTATCTCCGCTGATGAAATATGTAATTAATATAATTTTGAATTTGTTAAAGAAATATGATTTTTTTGGAGGGAACCCAATATTAAGACATTTCGTTTTCCATTTGTCCGCTCAATTTTCAAAACACTACAATGACCCTGCTATATATAGAAAACAACGTGAAATTGAAAAAAAATCTAAATAAATAAAAAATAAAATTAATCTTTACGCATCTCCACATAGGACTTCTACTATGTGAGAAAAAATCTAAACAATCAACAAATCTTTTCCTCCAAAAATAAATAATACCTTACACATTCCTTGCTCTCACATGTCATACTATAAAAATATTTAATATTTATTTATTTATATTATATTATAATTTATTTAATTATAGCACATTTCTCAAAATTGTAAAAGCTATAATACACGTATATATAAAAAACAAACAATAAATCTCTGCGTTAGCCACAAACGCTCGAAAAGATAAAAATTACAACTGAATTATCTTATAGAGATAATAAAGAAAGAAATTTTAAACTCACCGACTTGCAAAATGAAATACTAAACTGTTAACCTCGTTGGTCCTTAGACGCAGCGCCTGCAGGCTAGCTTCCGTTCTCTAGAGAAAAAGCCTTATATATCACTTTAAAAATCGTTTTAGTTTCACTTTCTTAGAACTAGCGAGAATAAGTAAGAATTGCGTATTGAAAATAAAAATAACAGAATTTGAAATAAAGTTTTATGAATACTTATTCTTTATTTTCACACTTTGTTCTTTTTAGCTTCTCTCTCTTGTTATAGAGTAGGCTTAGTGTTCGCCTCTCTGCTCTCCACTTTTTGTCCAATTTTTGGTACATTACAAAAAACATAGCGCTTACAGTCAGGCAATGTCTCATTGCATCTACACTACCTCTACTAGGTTAAATATGAAAATAAATCAAGAAGTTGTACAAAAGTATCAACATGAAAAAAATACATGTACATTTAGATTTTCTTAGAACAAATTTCTTTTAAAGCAACGTGTAAGGCTCCTTAAGTGCATAATCTCTCGTGTTAAAAGTGTTGATGAAAGAATTTCCCTTTGCCCTAAGTTTTGTGCTATATTTCAAAGCTTATTTCAAACATTGCTAGAAAGCTCTAAAGTTGTTATTTCGAATAGAACTTTTACTTCATAATGTGGAAGAAAACAATATATTTCATATTGCATACTTAAGAACGTATTACTGATTTTGTTCGTCTTCTTATACTTAGGTAAAGGTTTTTATTGTTTTACAATACAATATATACTTGTATTATATAAGAAGAATAAATGATATTTGTATTAAATATAAATTGTTATAAAAACATTAAAAAATATTTTAAAAAAAAAACATTTATCCGTCGTTGGGATAAGGAAGGGTCCAAGCCATCAGTGGCTAGGGCTCCAGAGAGAGGCATACATTTATACATAAAAATTACATGTATACCGTAAATATCTAGACAAGAATAATTCACCTAAAAAAAATAATTTAAAAGCATAAAATGGATTGAGACTAACATTTTTCAGGTTTGTAGGTAAATTGAAAACGACTTGCTAACTAATCTCGGTCCTACGAGATGATATTTCGGTGTCTATTTACTTTATAACGTAATCGTGGCATTGCCTCGAGCGTTTGAAATATTCTAATAATGGTACTTCATTCCCTTGAACGGTATAAACCTGCATGTCTAATTTATTAACAAAATTGAAATAATGTTTTTTTTAACTTCATACTATACGAGTATATAATAGAGTAGGTAGAAGAAGAAGAAAGCTAGTGTTAATATATCCCCCTATTAGAAAACGAACTCATAACCATCGCATTAACAATCCTATGTTCTGTCACGATGACACGACGACTAAAAAACACTTTCCGCCTAATTCTGGAGGCATAGTTTGTTGAATGGCGGAACTTAACGCCGCTTTGCCTCGACACCAGAACGAAGAAATAGGAAATATACTTAAATTTATATAAATTTATATAAATATTTAGTTTTATATATTTTATATTGAGAAAGAAAAACAAAATAATTTATGATCTATTTGTTCTATACTCGTCATTGCGTTTATATATCGTAAGGCACTCTGTAAAGTAATTGTATGTTCGAATTCGTATACAAAAATACATGTCCTTTAAATGTATCATTTTTTAATTAAATATTAATGATTTATGTAAAAAAATCGATATTTTTTTAGCATTACTTTTAAATTTTATAACAAAAGTGTTTTACCCGTAGAATGGTGATTTAGTTATAATTATACCTTATTTAAAGAAAATATATTTAAATCTTCGAAATGATCATTCTTTTTTAAAAAAATACAGTTTTCTCTATTCTATTATAAATAGTACCTAAGCTTAAAGGCTTGCTGTCCAAAGCAAAATTGTAACAATTTGTTACAATTGTACAATACCACAAAATTTATTTTTTCTTAGAAGCACCCTCTGAGGTCATTTAGTTGATAATTAGGAGAAGATTGTTTCTTACGGACAATTTACATCGAGTAATCGCTCTACCCGCTTTATGCTAATTGCAAACATATTTAACCCAAAAGAAAAACAAATATTTAAAAAAAAAAACAAAGTATTCGTTATTTATTCAAATACAGTAAAACAAACGACAGAGGGATGACGCTTACTTTATGTCCTATGGTTGTGAGTTCGATTCCCATTCAGAGGAAAAGATTGAGTAGAAAGTGGGGAATGAGGTGTTTTAACATTAACTTCTCTATGCGGGAAAAACCGTGGTTCTGCAAAAAATATTCATCTTTTACTTAGCGATTAATAACATCTTCTATATAAACATTAATTTAAAACTTGTTATTTTCTGAAACCGCTTCTACAATTCTATAATACATATGTAAACGTGTGCATTTTATGTGGTTTATTAGGATTCAATATATCTTACATTGCTATTCTGATTGACTTTTGATCTCAGAAATATCTAGGGTAAGGCTTATTTGAGTAGATTTATTGAGGTACTATCTTCCATCCATCTTCTTATTTGCTATGATTTTGTAGTTTTCTATATTCAACTTATACGTGCAAAAGTTAAACTTTGATTTTTATTTTGAATCGGTTGTACTAAATGAAACAATTTATCTACCCCTTTGCCCACCCGGCTATGCAGAAAAAAGTTCATAATCGTTTTTCGAATTCGTTACGATGCTGCCCCGCTATGCCACGATAAATATATATTACAGTGTTTTTACACTACTTTTTTATACTTAAGTATAAACGTATTTTTATACGTATAAAAATATTAGTATAAAAGTATTTACTAGTATTAGTATTAATACTAATAGTATTTTAATTTACAGGTATTTGTTAAATTTCTAAGCTCACATACTATTATGTGAACAAGTTTGTAGTCAAAGAAAGTATACTGAGACCTGTCTAAACGCTATAGTTATCCACAACTTATGGGTAACTTGTAGAAATGTACCCAGAAACTAGTACGGGACCGTCGTCGGTGGGCGAATCTGGACCCTGACCGATTTTCCTTTATTAGACCAGTAATCTAAGTTTGTTGAATCCTTGGAATGCCTTCTTAGCATTGGCTCAAGAACTAAATAAACAAGTATTTTCCCAGATTATTTTAAAAAGCAAAGCTTAGATTCCATTATGGAAATTAGAAAGCGGAACTATTTATAATAAGGCTTCGCTTAGTCGACAAAGTGCGAGCGATCGTTGAAAATAATAAAGGACCTGAAAAGAGAAATTCTTCAGAATTCCACTATTCAAATTCTGGCTCCATCACCACACCAGCTCGAACAACTACGTATAACAATAATTATAATATTACAATTATAATAAATTACTTAAAATCACCTAGTAACAGCCTGTTAATATAAATAAGTATTAATATCCAAGTACCACGTATACATTATTAGGTTCTAATTATTGGTATGTAAATATCGAAACTTCCGAATAATTAACGTGATTAGAATTTTGAATGTAAAACGTTAAACCAATTTAGCTATGGCTTAACACTTCATCAAAGGGTTTATTAGTAGCGTGCATGCAATACGTAGAAAGTAATTGCTTGTGTAATAAATATACGAAATATTTCGCACCTAAGTAGTGTTATGATACTCCGCTCTTAGCCACTTTCTGATTATTTTAGAGACATCGTCTATTAAGTGCAATCATCACGTGTTCAGTCAAACACTTTGTTTCACGCTGTATCCCGCAAATAGCAGGGTAGGCAGAGGGAGGTTAAGTTAACTGAAAATGAAGCTAAATCATATTAATATTAAAAATGTGAATGTAAGTTTGTTTGTTACGCCAAAACTATCCAATTCATTACCATGAAATTTTGTACACATGTTCTAAGAGATATTAGAAAGGATATAGTATACTTTTAAAATAAATATTCTTTGATTGTGAAACAAAAAATAGTTTAAGCGAGCGAAGACGCGTACATATTATGTATATAAATCTTCTATATTTTGCAAATCCTTTTCTAAATCTGCGAGTTAAACCAAAATATGAATTCAACACAAATGAGAATGACGTATAAAGTATTTGCAGACATATTCCTAGTTCGCTAGAAATCCCCGCAGTTGGCGGCCATCTGCCGCGGAATTGAATAAGTTGTGGAGTTAGCACATGAACGTCAGTTGTTCACTATTGAACTTCGTCTGTCTCGTTCACGGTTATTAAATATGAGTACGTACTGTAGCACTTGTTGTCTAATACGAATTACGAGGCTTCAACTGCTTAGAATTATATTTATGATAGTTTTTAAATTTAAATTAGATATAGCGTGATATCTCGGTAGGCAAAGGGAACCTAGTGTTACGACACTCTGTTCCCCACATTATAATGTTTCTGTTGCGATAACAGTTTTTGATAAGTAGGTATAGGTTTTGTTTGATGGTTTTAGGAATTTAGAATGTTTGTTAATAATTTATCACTTAAGGCTGTTTCTGAACGAGTAGATTAAATTATTCATTGACATTTGACACATTTTTTGACTGTCAGTCAACTCTTTTTATTAAATGAATAATCATGTAGTTTAAGCGGGCGAAGCCGCGGGGGGGGCCGCTATAATAAAGTAGAAAAAAACGCTAAACACTAAACTAACTGACTAACTAAACATAATAAAAGAAAAGTAATAAGCCAATATTATTTTTTCACGTAAAACTCTAAAAAAACGCTAGCATTGCTTTTCAATATTTTTTTAAAAGTAAAATATTCCCTTCGTTACATAGTTTTATTAAATTGCTTCAAAGCTTTGCTAAAATCGCTTTGTTGGCTTAGCCTTTAAAACGTACGAAATGGACAGACGGATTTACTATTGCAATTATGGGAATGCTTCTATTCAGAAGTGGTTCAAAACTAACATGTTCTGTACTGTGTCAGTCTGCCTTAGACGGAAGGTTATAATTTAGTAATTTAGTAGGGTAGGGATTTTATATTAAACACAAGCTCATGGGTCTTTCGCCTCTGCATGACTCTTTCGCCTCGTCCACTATCATCAACCTCTTCATCTGTTTGCAATGTCATAAATATCGTATTCTCGAAGTTCAAGCGTGATCATCCACTAAAGAATCTATCTAATATCAGTAAATAATATCTTATATAAGACAATTGTAGCAACTTTAATGAAATCATCAGTGGTTGTATTAGTTACAAGGAAAGTAGTAATTGAGGTTGTTAATTTGCCTGTGAAATTACAGTCTGGTACGAAATCCTAATCACAGCAAAGTCTGGGCGAAATTCAAGAAGCTTGAAAGCTGTCAGTTTTACAAAGCAGTTCATTAATTTTAGGCAGCTTTTCTTTGGAATTGTACGAAAATAATGACTAAATATAATTAAATAATTTTCTTATTAAAGGGCCAAGCTGCGAAACAAACAGTTAGCTTCACACATCGGATGAATCTTGTATAATGACACTCTGTTCCCCAATTTCTGCCGAATTCTGGAGGCACTGCGTGTAAAGTGGTAGAACTCAACGCCGCGTTCTGTCTTGCTACCAGGGCGAGAAAAAAGGCATCCTCGAGTGGATTACAGTTAAATGCTGTTCCAGGACAGCCTAAAATATACATTTATAAAAAAGTAAATCCCCTCAATCTGATGAGGCAAAATATAGTGCTGATTTTAGCCACCTAAAACGCAAGGCTTCTAAATAAGCAAAAAGAGAAGAATAGAGGTTGTATCATTTGGATTTCTTTGTTTTTCCATAAAATATTAAAAATATTTGAGTAACATAAAATTATGTAATTGACCTTCCTTCATAAGACCATAAGTTACGAATGACCATAAAACAGATACTATAAGATAACCTGATCACAAACGTGATATCTAAAATTACGCACAAATACCTGTTAGTAGAATAGAATATTAAAATTCTAAGAGAATTTAAATTATCATCTTAAAAGTTAAATATAGAAAACGATAATTTGATCATTAATATTCTACAAAAGGAGGTATTTCATTTCAAATGAACAAATTATAAATTATTATTTATAGAAGATTTATTGACATACTTGACATACTTAAAGGTATAAAACAGATATTTTATTTTTTATAATAATGTTATATTTATAGAGGAAGACAGCCGAAATTAGCTTATTTACCTAATGTTTTAACATTATAAAAAATTTATGAAGCCGTCTTTGAACGTATTAAAACCACAATACAACTATATATAATTATCTATATATATAAAATCGAAAGGTCACTCACTCATCACGAAATCTCAGAAACTACATGTGCTAGAAATCTCAAATTTTGCATAGGAGTTATTTATAGGACGTAGGTGCTCGCTAAGACGGGAATTTGCAATATTCGACTTCTAAGGGGTTGTTTTTGGGGTCGAAAGTTTGTATGAAACTCCGTTACTACAAATGCTAGGAGTCTCAAATTTTGCATAAACGTCACTAGGACGTAGTCATGGAGACAGAAATTAATAATAACATAGTTCACGCGGGTGTAACCGCGAGCGGGCCGCTAGTACTATATATAATACAACGAATTTATAACTAGAATAATGTCAGGAAATCAATTTCCATCTGGTTTACAATTTGATTGATAACCCTGTAATCCTATTGATATTGTGATGCAAATAAAAATGACCAAAGATTAAAAGTAGACAGAGGGAACCAAGTGTTCAGAAAATCCGCTCCCCACTTTTCAAGTCATTGCTTGTTATGTGGCGGAACTCAACGCCGCGCTATCCTCAATGTGCCACTCTACCAAAGCTTTAATAGCTATAAAGCTATACTAACACTTTTATAACGCCATACAACGTGCATTACAGCCCATTAAACATACGTGGTTGACTAACTACGCAGTAAAACGTCCGCAGGCGGGCCGCGACCGATCGTGACGTCAAGTGGCGTGGAAAGTGATAGTGGAATTAATGTCCATTGCCACTCAACTATTTTAATAATGGGCACATTTGACACATTTTGAAGTTATAATAGTTATCAATGTTCATTTCATTTAAATTAGTTTCCAAAAAAAATCATTTTCTCCTGTTTATACAAGAACTTTTTTATTTCTTACAAATACAGCACCTGTAGGAACCTACTAGTGTTAGCGTTGTCTGCAGTTAATAAAAGACCAATTTTATATACTTAGTACTAACTTTTCCTGTAACTTTAAATGAAAATAAACTACTCCTTGTACGTAACTCTGATTTCAGTACATACGCCTTTCTCGACGAATGGACTATCCAACAAAAAAGTAACTTTTCAATCGGAACGAGCAGTTCTTGAGATTGGCGCATTCATCCAAGTAAACTACTTAGTTTTTAATATTAGTTTAGATGTCAAAGATAATGTTATTAACAAAAAAATAATATTTACAGACCAAATGGACATAGGGATAAATATGAAATATATTTTAGTTAAAAAAAGATGTATCATAAAGGTATATGGGGCCAAAGTGCAGTCGGGCCGTCCTGCATGCATTTCTTACTCAGTTCTGCCTGTTTATATTCAAACCTATTTATTTAGTAAACACCCTGGCTCAAGCGTTTGACTGTTCATTGTATTACGTACAATAGTGCACATACATTCATGTGCCCCACAACTATGTACGCCTAACCACTGTTTGTGCCAGAATTCATTAAAGTTTACTCTTACTTAAGCTACTCGTTTTGTTTTACAACACATTAATAAATATGACCCCAAAATTTAGAAATGTTGATAAATTTTGAGTTTTATTTACATTAAAAAAGTTCAAAAGCTGCTTCACTTAGCCGCTTATGGCATATATTGTTTAAACACTCCGTACCCAACTTACCGAACATTTTCGAAACGAAAACGAAATTATTTTGAACATAATCGTTTCTTTTGGTGAAGATTCGATTCATTTCTCTCTCTCTCTCTCTCTTAGTTGTCGTACATTCTAACACAGTCCCAATGCGTAACGATAGTCTTAAACAATATATATTTTTTTAGAAAAATAATAGGAAAACATATTCCCTAAGGGGCTTTTACGTATTGGATCTTGTCCCCACGCACGCGATCCTTAGAACTCGTGATCCTTGAGGAAAGAAACATAATATATCACTTAACGTAATTGTTATTATTATTATTATATTTGTGGCCAGTCGTGGCCCAGGGGCACAAAGTGTGACTGTAATTGCAACTGGTTGTGGGTTCAATCCCCACTAGAGAGAAAGAAATTGGTCTCATAGCCATCTCGTCAAAAAATATCGATCAGGCAGAGGAATTGTAGTGTCTGAGTTCCCATTACTTCCGTAACTCATTTTAAGCCGAATTTTCGAGGCTACTAAATATTGTATATTTCATTCTCCCGAGTAGAAATCGCTATGCTTATGCTTATACAGTTTCACTAAGAACAGATATAGAGGTTAGATACCTCATACCATACATAATCTCATCCTGGACTTCTAACCTAGTTATGGTAGCAAGAAATTACATCCGAAATAGTACGTGCATAATCTACAAAGAATATAGGGCAATAATTACATTGTGATAGTCGACTTTGTTCTCCAAAAAGTGTGATATAAGCTGCGTATTACATTACGACAGAGACATTAGGCCGTCAGCTTTGATCCTTCGTAATTGAATTTTATCTTTACTTTCTTTTTATCTTAGAATTTCTAATATGGGACGATATGTATGAAGGTTTTCTAAGTCCCTAGTGCTGTACGAGACCCATTTTACATTCAAATGTATATACATATACGATACAATTTCGCTTTGTATATACCAGGATAGATAGAGAGAGCTCATTGTCACTTTACTCTCAATTTTCAAGACATTGCATCTTGAATGGCGTAACTTAACGCCATGCTTTGTCTTGTAACTAGAGCGAGGTAATGGAAATAATACACGACTTCGAGAGGCAATCAAATCTACAAACGTCATGCTTACAGTCAAGCGTTTTACTGATGCGCCAAGACTGGCCTCACGATGTATCGACGATATCATTAAATATCAGTAAATACCTTTTATTAATATCATTATATCTTAGAGATATGGTAATACTTGCTTAAGACATGAAGACATATACATATATAATTTATACAGTAAAACCTTGAAACGCTATATAAGTATTGAGGTTAACAAGATTTAAGGACAATTACCGAGGCAATTTTGCCACAAATTTTCACCAGTTCCCTCTGATTAATGGCAGGAAAAGTTTATGAAGAAATTAGGGGTAATTGAAAAATATTTCCTTTTCCTTACAAGAAATTTGAGTTTAAATAAGAGGTTTTTCTTGGTGAAGAGATACTATACATATATTACAACCTTATATCTTAGTAATATATTTATTGTTTATTCTATTTTTAGAAGCCGTTAACACCGGCGCTCAACACGAAATGCCGTAAGAATTCGGCGTAAAATGGGCTAGGGATGTTTTTTAATGGGTACAGACTGTCTTAACACTAGGTTCCCAGGTTACTATGTGTTGGATACAGCGTAAAGCTGAAAAGTAGCTTAAGGATGTCATAAATATATGTATAACGTAACGTTGCAACAGCGCCTTACTTAATATTACTACTAAAATACTATTAGGCGTTCCCGATCTGCTAACTTTAATTAAAAAAAAATAATTGCAGAATATTGTTTGAACCTGAAAAAAGACAGTACATTACACTATCTAGTTGATATTTGGCAAAATCTATATTTGAACTTGCAATCAGCATAATATGGCTATATCGATAACAATTTCACACGAATAAACGAATAGAGGTTAAAGTTTGCAAAGGGAAATATGCTCATGTATGGCCGAATGCCAAAACAAAATATGTCGACAGCAGGCAACGAAGCCATAAATTTTTCCTTTATGATAAATTCTTTATTGATTTTGTGGTATAAAAGTATTTTTTACTTTTAGAAATATATCTTAGACTCGTATGTATGAATAGTTTTATACTAATAGTGAAATAAACTATTATAATATATCTATTAAAATAACTTCAGGTATTTAAAAATAATGTTTTAATGTTTCCTTACATGAATTCAAAGATTATATTTTTCTCCCTATGGCGAGGCGAGACAGCGACCACAAGGTCGCTTAAATTTAAATTAAATAGCTTATGCTTAAACAAAACTTGTAATTCCGATCCTCAGTCGGAAAAATTATTAAATTTATACTATTAACATTTCCCCGCTCTTATAAGAAAAAGCGAGGCATTGAGAGTGCTAAAAATTTAGGCAGAAAGCGAAGAACGACGTAACTAGGCTAGACGTTACTAGGTTCGGAGTAACGGAGTAACTAGATACTAGGCTCTGGCTACCCTACAATACGGGAAAAAGTTTGAAGCTGAGAAAAAACTAAAGAGACTAAACAGACTGAAACAAATGAACTGACGTTTTGGGTACATTATTAATTCTTTTCCGTAGTTTTCCGACTGGATATAAGTATATCTTTAAAATATCTAGAATGTATAAATAAGAATAGATAAGAGAATAAAACTAATTACTGATTTACATATATTGGGATAGCCTTGTCGAATCATTGTTTTCGTTAATGTATCATATGAATGCAATGATAAACAGTTTAATAAACGATATAAAAGTTCAGGGCCTAGAGACTGTAAATCGTTCGTAAAATTATGTAGAGAATATAAAAATGAATTAGTTTAGTAATTCTTTTTCAGGATTTTAATGTAAATCTTCAAAATAAACAATATTCGGGGGCACTGGACGATTTCAATACCAAACTGAATGAATGGTCGTTCTGTTATTCCTAATAAGCTATATGGCTTGTTTTTTTCCTTTTAGTTTTTTATTTACAGATTGTACTATTTCATTATAATAAAGATTGCTTTGTAGAGGAACTTTTTACGGTCTACTTTCGTATAAAAAATGACAATTCCCTGCAATATTGGAAATAGTGTGAATCTGAAAAAAAAAACTAAACAACTTTTATAACATTTCTTATTCTATCTTAACTTTTTTTATAAATGACTTATATAAAACACTAACAAGTTTAACAAAACATAAAATTATTACTATAAAAATAATCAAGGCAGTCAGTATTACATCCATTTCATAATATATATACCAAGACATATTCGCGGAAGGTGCCCTTAAATGTTCTGCACCATGCTTTAACAGGTATTCTGTCCAAAACACGGCGCGTTCTAAGGACGTTTGGGGTACATCGTTCATTTTGTCTCGTAGTTTTATTACGTTATCTTTGTATCTGTAATACAAAATATATATTAGTTTACTAATAATAATCCAATAATTTAATAAGATTATTATCAAGATTATCATTTACAGGACCCATTATTTAACCAGTTAAATCTTTCCAAGGAGTCCTGAAGAATGAATTGAGCCCCGATTGTTATTTTTTTTTAAGTTTTTATATATTTTTAAATTATATTACTACTGATATTATACATATCTATTTTTACTATACTTAACCTAGCTACACATGCACACATTAGGGAGGAGCGTTTATGAATTTAAACATTGTAATAGAAATTGTTGTGTTTTATTTTTATTAAAAAATATAGTGAATTTTCAATTATTTTAGCAAACATCTTCTGCCTTCGCAGTAATCTGAGGAATTCTAATATAAACTAAAAAATGTAGTTTAATGGCTTGTAATAGTAATGTAGACAAAATTACATTACAAGTTTAACGTTAGTTTAGAATACGCAAAACCTTTATCATCAACTATCTACATCATTCTTTTAAATTAAATAATATGTCATAAACACAAATAAATAATATAAAAACAGCAATAAGGTAGTCAACTTACGTTTTGTCTTTTATAACATCGGTTATAGTATTTCTAAATATATCCTCAGTGAGTGTCCTTATATCTAATTCCTTGCCTATTCTTAGTTGAACATATTTATCAGCATTAAAATATTGGTCAAAAATTATTGGTATACCAATTAAAGGTACTCCAGCGGTTACGGCTTCATCAGTGGACTGAAGTCCTCCTTGAGTTATGAATACCTTGATATTAGGATGTCCTGTTCGATAAAAAAATATAAATTAAAAGAAGTTAAAGGATATATAAAAATTTTACATAAGAAGTGCAGTATCAGTGACCTTAAAACATGTTGTTATAGTGATCTTAGGCATACACTTAAAGTCATAGAAATATAGATAAGTTAAGATTTTTTCATTTTAGTTCAACGCTTTATGTATCAGAAAGAAAAGAGAAAGTTTTAGATAATACAAATATTTTTCTGATTGCTTAACATCTTTTAACACTAGGTAACACGCTGCTGTGCGAAAAAGAGGAAAGCTTTAAAATATTACTATAGAAAAGTTTAATTATTAAAGATAACCTTATACTTTTAATAATAATCCTTATTTATTTAAATAAAACTCACGAAGCAAATCCGATTGTGGAAACCATTTGAATATTTTGATATTTTCCGGTAATCCTATCATTTCGTGCCCATCCCATTTCCAATACACATCGTATGGAAGTTTGGAGAAAACATTTATAAATATTTGAATTTTCTCTTTTGGAAATAAATTATCATTTACAATAGTACCTAGACTCATGTAAATAGCGCCATTCGTAGAAGAATCTAATAATGCCTTTAGGTCCTGTAAGCAAAAAAAATAATTCATTATATACATAACTAGCGGCCCGCTCGTGGTTTCACCCGCGTGAACTATGTTATTATTCTGTGTTAATTTCTGTCTCCATGGCTACGTCCTAGTGACGTCTATAGAAAATTTTACACTCCTAGCATTTGTAGTAACGAAGTTTCATACAAACTTTCGATCCCAAAAACAACCCCTTAGGAGTCGAATATTACAAATTCCCGTCTTAGCGAACACCTATGTTCTATAAGTAACTCCTATGCAAAATTTCAGATTTCTAGCACTTGTAGTTTCTGAGATTTCGTGATGAGTGAGTGACCTTTCGATTTTATATATATAGATTAGTTATAGGTTACATTGTCAAATTAGAACAGCATCTAATTGTAAGCATTATAGTTGTGAGTTCCATCTTCAGTTAGAGGGCATGTATTATTTTTATTTCTTGCGATTGTGATACAGTGAGAAATATATAATTATAAAAGCATATAATTAACATATTAAGAGTATAAATAGAACAGTTGAATGTACAACCTTTGGTAATTCCTTTTCTGGGTTTTGATGTAAACCACCTAAATAAATAACATTGGGAGGCACTGGACGATTTGAATCCCAAACTGAATGTATATTTAGAAATAGCATTTTAATATTGTTATTTAACTCATGTATTGTTGGCGTATCTGGACCGTAGCGTTTCTTATTAGTCTCATCCTGTAAAGCTTCCCAATATTTATACATTCTTTGCAATCTAAAGTCAACATATAGTTCAAATATTTTCTCCCAAATAGTTAAATTACGATACTTTCTTCTTGTAGCTATAGGATACAAAAAATTGTGTGTAGCTCCTCCAACAATTTCAAATGTCTCAAACGTTCCTCCAAAGGAACTTATGGATATAACTGGTGCCTTAAATAAATGAGAAAGAATACTTCCTGATCTTACGCAATCTTCAACGAAAATTAAATCGAAATGTTCGTTTTTATTTTTAATCCAATCTTCTACTTCTGGGCCATGAATGACTTTGTCTACAAGCGAGAATGTTATTTCTAGAATATTTGAATACTGAGTAAACATATTGTACGATGTATTCATTTCTTTTGCTAATAATTTTTTTCTTTCACTATACCCAACGTCACTTCGGTCTATTTCTGTATAGTTTTCCAAGTGTGGTTCATTTGTAGGCAGTCCTGTGATAACGGTGACATGATGCCCACGTTTAACTAACTCATTTGAAAGTTTTCTGAACACAAATTGATGGCTTAATATTGGTACAGGAAACACACCCAAAATCCTCGCCGGTTCACACTTCAACAATAATGTAAAAAAAATAAGAAACACAAGTATTTTCACCATTTTTTTAAATAAATATCACGCGCTATTATAGTTTGACTAGTGACCACCCTGATCACATGATTAGCTTAGTAACTACTAAATAAGTCAACGATAGAGTAGCAAACTATATATTTGTATGTTCCGCAAATATTGATAAAGCATGTTCTTTGTTCATTTATAAATAGTAATATTTTTATATTATACTAGCGGAAGCGCGCAGCTTCGCTTGCTTATTTAGGGGTAAATTCTAATAAACCATGAACACGTGTTCGATGAAATGTTTAAAGAGTCTCAATTTCAAACTTTATAAAATAAAACCGTTTAAAAATCAGTGGCGATTTAAAGTTTTTTCCAAACAAACTTTCAACCCCTTATTTACATCCCTAGGAGATTAATTAAAATAAACCACGAAAAATGTGTTCAATGATTTATTTTTAAGAGTCTAAGTTTTACATTTTATAAAAATCGGTGGCGATTTAAAAGTTTTTCCATATGAACTTTCAACCTCTTATTTACATCCCTAGGAGATGAATTAAAATAAACCACGAAACATGTGTTCAGTGAAATATTTTTTGGAGTCTAAGTTTCGATTTTTAACCGACTTCTGTAAGAAAAGGAGGTTATCAATTCGACAGTATTTTTTAATTTTTTTTATTTTTTTTATGTTTGTTACCTCATAACTTTTGACTGGGTGAACCGATTTTGAAAATTTTTTTTTATTTGAAAGGTGAAGCTTTCCGAATGGTCTCATTTTTTTTGGTCCATGTCTGACAATGGTATCTGTAAGAAAATCACATATGTATGTGCGCGACAAATAGCCGAATAACTCAATGTCGCGCTGACCGATTTTGATGATTCTTTTTTTATTTGAAAGGATACACTTCAAGGATAATTTAGTTTGGTTAGGTTCCGATTATGGAATCCGGTGAAAATTGAGAAAGTTTGTTTTTTTTTTGGTAATAAAATGATTATACTGTAATAGTTACAAGCAAAAACTTTTTAAATTGATGTCAGAGGTGAGATTCCTGATCGTTGCATTTCTTTACAACCAATCTCAAAAAAGAGAATGTTCTCATTTTCAACCAACTTCAAAAAAGGGAGATTCCGAATTCACCCGAATACTTTTTATGTATGTTCTTGTCAATATACCAAAATGTAATTTTGCACAAAAATAATAGCTAATTAAATGAAGTTTTACAAAGAACAATCACAACCACTACCACCACCATCACCATTCGTTCAAGAAGCATCATTTTTAGATCTACCCATCACTAAAAATCGTAAAATAAATTAATTTTTAACAAAAACGAAAAACCGACTTCTAACAACGAACAAAAAAGTGAAAAATAATTATATAAAGATTTTGTAATTTTGAAGTCGGTGTCAAACTACTGCTACAACACCCTTACTACAATTTAAAACGCGCGGAGCGCGTGGCCAAGTTTTTTTACGAACAGAACTGGCGAGCAGCACCGTGTGTTATTTTACACGAACCATTTGAAGCCACTTTTTACCTATTCGTAACTCAAAAACTATTCCACCTAAACCTATCATATTTGGCTCAAATATTTAGACCCCCTACCTGTATACGTGCATTAAATTTCATAAACACAGCTCAAACAGTTATTTAGATAATGACGTCCAAAAATCGTAAATTTTTAAGGGGGGTTGGACTGACCTATAGACCTTAATGTTAACCAAGTTCCAGATGACCTGGAATGGTGAAATTTAGCATCCGGTTAAGTAATTGGGTGTATGTAAAGGGAAAAATCCGAAACTAGTATTTTTTTAACATTTTCTTATAATTTTTCAATAAATAGATTCAATTAGGAACATTTACTTATAGTGTAGCGCCTGGCATAATATAAAAGCAATGCATTATTTATATATTGTTGCTTTTATTTATGTCACACGTTAGTAAATATTTTATTTGTTTTGTAGACTAACTTCACTATTACTTACGTAAGCCATCTACAACAACATGATGCTTTCAAGTATATTTTAAGATAAGATATGTCTCCATTTGTAGCTGAAAATGACTCTAATTTATGTCCTGAGAAAGCCTGTCATCAAGGGCTTCACGTAAAAATATAAAAATATAATAAATGGATTAACATCCTTCATTATTATTTATTCCTAGCGGACGCGCGCAGCTTCGCTTGCGTATTTAGGGGTGAATTCTAATAACCCATGAAACATGTGTTCAA
>HE670517.1:0-12829 GCA_000313835.2 Heliconius melpomene melpomene | reverse complement strand
TCTAAACCACCCAACGGATTTTTATGCAGTTTTCACCATTAGGTCGAGTATTTCTCAGGGAAGGTTTATATATAGTTTATTATTTATACATTCTTATGTAAATTAACATAAATACGATAAATGTGTCTAAAGTCCTACCCGTTGAGACACTTTCACGCATGCGCTGCTTTAATGATAAGTACTACATGAAAAAAATGTACTGGAGTATTGTTCCTCTTTATAAGATCTACAAAAAAGTCCGCGAGAGCATATTTTTATCTTTTAAGAATAACGTGTAGTGATCATATTTCTGTCTAAAAATAGTAATTTCAATATATTTTTTATTGTGAGTCATATTTTTCCATAATGGTATTAATCCTTATCCTTTAAAATACTTTATTAATTTTATACGTTAAACGAAGATAAAATTTGCTGTTTACAGTATTTCGAAATTGCGAATAGTATTAGAGAAAAACGCATTTAATTGTGGACACATCCCGCCGTTGACACATCAGCTGTGCCGACTCAAGTTTTACTTATCCCTTACTCTCAGCATATAAATAAGTATATTAGTTACGTTGGCCATTTAATGTAGATCAAAACTGTCTTTTACTGTTTTTTCATTTTAATAAGTACTTTAGAAGTTGTTACAATATCAAAACATCCTTGCCGCCCCGCGACGTTTTGCTTATACAAGCGCGTCATGAGCAGTCATCGGTGGTTCAGTGGTAGAATGCTCGCCTGCCACGCGGGCGGCCCGGGTTCGGTTCCCGGCCCATGCATTCTATTTAATTTTCCTCACAGGCAGCCACGTCGTGCTTGCTTTTCATCAGGGACAGAATACCCCCTTCAGCATTAACCACAAGCTCGAAAAAAAAACCCGCCCGCTATAGAGGCATAGCAACGAAGATTTAGATGCGTTTGCACGTATTGGATAATTGGAGTTGAATGTATTATTTTAGCGCGATATATTTGTTATCATATTTTTTAAAGTAGTTATTAGTAGGTAGGCTTTTGTTTATAATTTCTTCCGTTTAAAAATAGTCATGTAACTATCTAAAAATAGTCATTTAAAAATATTTTAATAAGTACTTGAAAAGATTAGTAGCACAGATTTAAAATTACGGTACCTACTAAAAAATCCTTGCTGTGTAAAACAATTCGAAAATCCTTATTGAAACTACGAAAATGCGGGTTGCATTAGGGTTTAATTAATTTTCACATTATCTTAAGTGCTTTGCAAACATACATTATATGAATAATCCAGTAGTAAAAGCGGGCGAAGCCGCAAGGGGGTCGCTAGTATATAATAATACGCAATATGCTGTTCTCACATGACTTTATTTATTTGAAATATTTGTCTTCAAACAAAAAGTATGTCATCTTAAGCACAATTCCCCTAATTAAATATCGTCTTAAGAGTAATAAAACATAATATTATTGACCATAATAAAAAAGTAAATACCTAATTATATTAGATATATTTTATTGTACGAAGGCGCTCATATTTTAATGGTTTTTTTGGCCTGGGTTTTATGATTTTACTGGTTTTATCTGGTACTGGTCTTATTAAGAGAAACAATACTCCAATACATTATTTTCATGTAGTACTTACCATTAAAGCAGCGCATGCGCGAAAGTGTCTCAGCGGGTAGGACTTTATACACATTTATCGTATTTATGTTAATTTACATAAGAATGTACAAATAATAAACTATATATAAACCTTCCCTGAGAAATACTCGACCTAATGGTGAAAATTGCATTAAAATCCGTTGGGTGGTTTAGAAGAAGAAGAGTTAGAAAGTTCAGACAGACACGAAAAGCGACTTTGTTTTATAAGATACTAGCGACCCTCTTGCGGCTTCGCCCGCTTTTACTACTGGATTGTTCATATAATGTATGTTTGCAAAGCACTTAAGATAATGTGAAAATTAATTAAACCCTAATGCAACCCGCATTTTCGTAGTTTCAATAAGAATTTTCCAGTTGTTTTACACAGCAAGGATTTTTTTAGTAGGTACCGTAATTTTAAATCTGTGCTACTAATCTTTTCAAGTACTTATTAAAATATTTTTAAATTACTATTTTTAGATAGTTAAATGACTATTTTTAAACGGAAGAAATTATAAACAAAAACCTACGTACTAATAACTACTACAAAAAATATGAAACCAAATATATCGCGCTGAAATAATACATTCAACTCCAATTATCCAATACGTACAAACGCATCTAAATCTTCGTTGCTATGCCTCTAAAGCGGGCGGGTTTTTTTTTCGAGCTTGTGGTTAATGATGAAGAGGGTATTCTGTCCCTGGTGAAAAGCAAGTACTACGTGGCTGCCAGTGAGTAAAATTAAATAGAATGCATCGGCCGGGAATCGAACCCGGGCCGCCCGCGTGGCAGGCGAGCATTCTACCACTGAACCATAGATGCGTGTAAGGCAGGCGGGCGCGGCGGACACATGGCGAGTGGCGAGCCGTTTCGCAGCAAGGATTTTTTGATATTGTAACAACTTCTAAAGTACTTATTAAAATAAAAAACAGTAAAGGACAGTTTTGGTCTACATTAAATCGCCAACGTAACTAATATACTTATTTATATGCTGAGAGTAAGGGATAAGTGAAACTTGAGTAACATACAGCTGATGTGTCAACGGCGGGATGTGTGAACAATTAAATGCGTTTTTCTGTAAAACTATTCGCAATTTCGAAATAGTGTAAACAGCAAATTTTATCTTCGTTTAACGTAGAAAATTAATAAAGTATTTTAAAGGATAAGGATTAATACCATTATGGAAAAATATCCCTCACAATAAAAAATATATTGGAATTACAATTTTTAGACAGAAATATGATCACTACACGTTATTCTTAAAAGATACGAATATGCCGTCGCGGACTTTTTTGTAGATCTTATTAAGAGGAACAATACTCTAGAACATTTTTTTCATGTAGTACTTACCATTAAAGCAGCGCATGCGCGAAAATGTATCAACGGGTAGGACTTTATACACATTTATCGTATTTATGTTAACTTACATAAGAATGTACAAATAATAAACTATATATAAACCTTCCCTGAGAAATACTCGACCTAATGGTGAAAACTGCATCAAAATCCGTTGGGTGGTTTAGAAGAAGAAGAGTTAGAAACAACAGACAGACACGAAAAGCGACTTTGTTTTATAAGATATAGGATAGGATAGGATAGGATATATATAAAAGGACTTGTCCTCACTGACTGAGGTAAGACGCACGCACAGCCGTAACCGCTGTGCGTAGAAAACTGAAATTTGAACAGATGTTTACTTTCGTAATCTGGACATCCACTAAGAAGGGATTTTGAAAAATTTTAATCCTGAAGGGGGGAAATAGGGGTTAAAAGTTTGTATGGAAAAATAATTAAATCGGCACCGATTCTTATAAAATTTGAAATTCAGGCTCTTAAAAGTATTTAATTGAACACATGTTTCATGGTTTTCCAGAATTCTTCCCCTAAGGGTGCAAATAAGGGGTTGAAAATTTGTATGGAAAAATCTTTAAAACGCCACCGATTAATATAAAATTTGAAATTTAGACTCTTAAAAATATTTTATTGAACATGTCTTTCATGGTTTTCTAGAATTCACCCCCTAAGGGTGCAAATTAGGGGTTGAAAGTTTGTATGGAAAAATCTTTAAATCGGTACCGATTTTTATAAAATTTGAAATTTAGACTCTTAAAAATATTTCATTGAACACATGTTCCGTGGTTTATAAGAATTTACCCCTAAATAAGTAAGCGAAGCTGCGCGCGTCCGCTAGTATATATATATAGATTATAGTAACCTGTCCTTTTAAAATTTATGTAACTTTATGTATATCTTTTACCAATAACTATTAATTAACATAATTAGTTTTGTATATTAAATACGGTATTCACCTTATTATTATTGTAAAATTTATTTTTATTACCACTGGTGAATCTGAATAAATAATCAAATAAAATAAATAAATAAAAGTGACCCGCTCGCTGCTTTGTCCGCTTAAACTTAAATTGGTTTTTGAAGTATAGGTTTTTTTTTGCTTCACGTTGTATCCCGCACACAACAGGATAGGCAGAGGGAACTAGTGTTACGAATACAATATTAAATATTACAATCCCTCGAGTGGGATTTAAAGCGGAAAGCGTTAAAGACAAACCTTTTGTAAGCTAGATTTTTTACGACCTTTGCAACAATAATTGTTACGTTTCAGTCAATTTACATAAAACTATGAAGAATTCTTTATTAAAATCTCTTTCATGTATCTATCTCTCTGTCTATTGGTGACGACTAAATTAAAATCCGTGCAGTGCTTTTTAAGTATATCGCGAACGAAAAGACAGACAGACGCAAAGGAGAACTTTGTTTCATAATATTTATAGATAAGGAGAAACATATGTATTATAAGGATATTATCTTTGAAATGATAATATTTTAACACTAGTTTTTCTCTGGATACATTGAAATATGATACAATAATGAAAAAATGTGAAATTGAAAAAATATAAACAACTCTGTAACATTTTTTTAATCTACTTTAACTTTTCTTATAAATAAGTTATACAAAACAAGTACAAATTTAACAATAAATAAAATTATTACTATAAAGACAATCATAGCAGTCAGTATTAGGTCCATTTCATAATATATATACCAAGACATATTCGCTGAAGGTGCCCTTAAATGTTCTGCACCATGCTTTAACAGGTGTTCTGTCCAAAACACGGCGCGTTCTAAGGACGTTTGAGGTACATCATTAATTTTTTCTCGTAGTTTTATTACGTTATCTTTGTATCTAAAATAAAAAATAACAATTTGTAAATAATAGTAATAATAGTTCCTAATTTATTAAGGTTGGTCCCAATAATACTGAAACTCATTCTTTAACCAATTAAATATTAATTAATCCTGCATCTTTAAACAAAGATTTTCTTCTCATAGAGAAGAAGTCAAAAAAGAAGATTCACAGTTAAACATACGATAGGTATGTTTTTATGTTTGTTTTTTGTATGTTTGCTTGAACGTATCAATCATCATCTCGTTTTCGGCTGACTCGATTTTGATGCGGTTCTTAGCAAAGTATTTGTTACAATTATGATAAGGATTTGATGTTTTATATATTATCACTCTACTCGTAAATTAACAATTTAAAATTCGTTCCGAATAATGTAAAATCATCAATAAAAAGACAACTTACGTTTTGTCATTTATAACTTCGGTTATGGTATTTCTAAATATATCCTCTGTAAGTGTTGTTATATCCAATTCCTTTCCTATTTTTAGTTGAACATATTTATCAGTATTTAAATATTGATCAAATATTATTGGTATACCAATTAAAGGTACTCCAGCGGTTATAGCTTCGTCAGTGGATTGTAGTCCTCCTTGCGTTATAAATACCTTGATATTGGTATGCCCTGTTAAATAAAATGTATACTTATATATATATATATATATATATATATATATATTCTTTCTTGCATATATAAAACATAAACACAAAGGCAAATTAAATATTGAGAGAGAATATTGAGAGATTATTTTTGCACCTTGGGACAACTTGCAAACATTCAATATTTAATATTGAAATTAAACTACGCTTTACTTAACCAAATCGAAATAATTTAAACTGAAATATTCTTCAAAATGCCATTCTAATCAATATTATTTACGTTCCAATACCGTGGATAATTCTACCACACTACGCTTAATATATCGATAACATTGTTTATTGCGTCATGCCTACACAAACTGAATAAGATGAAATATATATAAAAACACCATTCATAAACTAGTAAAGGGAAAAAAACGAGACAAGCGCGAGTCGGGCTAGCTCACCTAGGGTTCTGTACAAAAATTGAAGGTCTCGAGCTCGCTTTGAAATTTAAGCTTAGCTTAGCAAGAGCCCTTTTTCTTCCTCTAATTCTTCATCTGATATCTCACTATTGGCTTCAATAACAAATTTTGTCCCCTTTTAAGGTTATTATTTTTTAGGATTTAACTACAAAGTCTAACTACATAGTTCAAATTTCATTAAAATTCTAGATCAACCGAAAGTCTCCTATTAATTTGGACAACAAAGTGATCTTATAAGGGTTCCTTTTTTCCTTAAATGTTACGGAACCCTAAAAACGGAAGTATCTTACTGTAGAACGAAATATCTCAACATAAGGTTCCAACTTCCTTCCGATTACCTTCCTATGTGCAGGATCTAGGGAGAAGCAAAAAAACATAATACTTACGAAGGAAATCCGATTGTGGGAACCATTTGAATATTTTGACATTTTTTGGTAGTCCTACCAATTCGTGCCCATCCCATTTCCAATACACATCGTATGGAAGTTTAGAGAAAACATTTATAAATATTTGAATTTTCTCTCTGGGAAACAAGTTTTCATTCACAATAGTACCCAAGCTCATATATATAGCACCATTTGTAGAGGAATCTAATAATGATTTAAGATCCTGTAAGAAAATAACTTCAGGTTAATTATAAAGATGATTTGTTATAATAGGTTACAATGTTAAAATGACAGCATAAGCGCGCTAATTGTGAGTTCAATGGTGAATTTTGCCACCAACTTTATAAAAGGTTTTATTTAAAAATAACTTTGATCAACCTTCACAAAGCTTTCCATAAAAAACACTTCAGTTATATTTAATGCAGCGTTGATGTTTGATGTTAAATACATAACTTTATCTTTAAAATACATAAAACGAATAAAAAAAAGAATAATGCATCCAAATACATATATAAGTAAAGATAAAAACAAAAAATAACACTGTTAAAATATTTAATTATACTTATTTTGATTGATAAGAGATAATAGTGCCATGATAAGCACGTTACTAACTATTAAATATTATGGCTAAATACTGTATTTAATTTGTGAAGGTATATACTAAAACTCAATGCCGTCGTGGTACAGGGAAACACTGTAAACGTGATGGCGATGGGTTCGACTCCCACTCGGAGAATGAAATATTTAATATCTTAATTTTTCTCGATCTAGTAATGAGGAAAGGCACAGCGTACAGTTCTGTAAAGGGAACTTCTTAGGGAACAGAAGTGTCTTAATGAAGGACGATGGACTGTCGTAACACTAAGTTTCCAAGGTTTCCTCTGCCTACATTGCTATGTACGAGACAAGATATATTAGTTAAAAAATGGAGAGTGAAACCTTTGGTAATTCTCTTTCAGGATTTTGATGTAAACCACCAAGATAAACAACATTCGGAGGCACTGGACGATTTGAATCCCAAACTGAATGTATATTTAGAAATAACATTTTAATATTATTATTTAACTCATGTATTGTTGGCGTATCTGGGCCGTAACGTTTCTTATTAGTCTCATCCTGTAAAGCTTCCCAATATTTATACATTCTTTGTAATCTAAAGTCAACATATAGTTCAAACATTTTCTCCCATATTGTTAAATCACTATACTTTCTTCTTACAGCTATAGGATATAAGAAGGTGTGTGTAGCTCCTCCCACAATTTCAAATGTCTCAAATGTTCCTCCAAAGGAACTTATAGATATAACTGGTGCCTTAAATAAATGAGAAAGAACACTTCCTGATCTTACGCAATCTTCAACGAAAATTAAATCGAAATGTTCATTTTTATTTTTAATCCAATCTGCTACTTCTGGACAGTCTATGACTCCATCTACAATGGAGAATGTTATTTCTAGAATATTTGAATACTGAGTAAACATATTGTACGATGTATTCATTTCTTTTGCTAATAATTTTTCTCTTACATCATAAGCAACTTCTCTTCGGTCTATTTCTGTATAGTTTTCCAAGTGTGGTTCATTTGTAGGCAGTCCTGTTATAACGGTGACATGATGTCCACGTTTAACTAACTCATTTGTAAGTTTTCTGAACACCAATTGATGGCTTAACACAGGCACAGGAAACACACCTAAGATCCTGGCTGGTTCACATTTTAACAATAACGTCAAAAAAGCAATAAACCCGAATATTTTCGACATATTTTAAGTAAAATTCACACACAACTATTGAATAAGTGACCAGCGCTCTGACCTCATGATTATCTCAATGCTAAATAACTCAACGACGCGATAGCAAACTATATAATATTTGCATGTTCCGCAAAAATGTATAACAACGTTGTAAGCATGTTATTTTATATTTTTTATAATAACTATTAAGTTACGACAGCTTTAGAAGAAATATTTATTTGTTATTTTACTTTATTTGTACACCATTTATATTAAAATACTTACAAAAATATTTTTCTATAATGTACTGCGAGTACTTAAATTGACATTATAAGTGTTTTTTTTCCTTAGTGGGTACATACATAAAAATATTAAAAGTTGGGTTGAAAAAGTTAACTAATAATTTTAAAAATAATTAACCTTGTGTTTGTGTTTTGTTCAACACAGTAAAAATATAAAAATATGTTTTCTATTTCCTATATAAAATGCTGATATTTTAAGCATAAACAAAATTTTTATGTAGTTACATATAAAAATTGTTTACGCTTAAAATTATGCCTGGTTAGGCATATCTGGGGATGCATACGAGTATCTATTACATGCATTTCTATATTATTAATAATACAATTAAACATTTTATCAGAATTTGTAATGAGTGTATAATATTTACTTATTATAGTTTCGATATGCTTGTATAAACATATACTCTAATTGATAACCTACAGCTAAACCGAATATATAAATATTTCAAGTACTTTATAAACGCCATTACAATCTTAAATATATACAAATAAAAAAACATGATATTTTTGTTTGTCCAAGCAACTTAGATCTATTAAAAGTAAATCACATCAAATTGTAACAGACTCCGTTTAATTGACAAAAAGACAGAGAAATTTCAAATCAATGGATATCGACAGAAATTGTCCCTTGACAGTGACTTATTGCTTTCGATGTTATTTTAAGTAACAAGATGTTCACTAGTACTTACACTAAACCCAAAAATGATATTTAACATAATTATACATATTTTTTTTTTATTATAAATAAACTTTTTTCAACAACTTTTTTCTTACTTATTTCTCACGTCGCCACTGAGATTTGAATACTGTAATAAAGTAGTTCTTTCGTAGGTGAACCTTTTCTTTATATCATTTATAAATTATCAGCTTCACGCTGTATCCCGCACACAGCAGGTTAGGCAGAAGGAACATACAGTTAACACGCTCCGTTCCCCGCTTTCCGCCGAATTCTGGAGGCATCTGCGTTTCCACGAGTGGGGATCGAACCCAAAACCGTCGCGTTACAATAACACCCTAGTGCCCCTGCGCCACGATGGTCTCAATTCTAAAAGAAATAAAAAAACTAAAATATCATTTGTATCAGGAAACACTATAATTAGTCCAACTCAACGAAAAGGTCAGATCGTCGTTTCGTTCAGTTATTTTTTGTTATAAGTGAGGCAAAAATTCGCTTCCCCTTTTAAATTGTTCCAAGATTAGGCTTAGCCTGTAATATGCTGAAGCGAGACAGTTGTTTTCATTTGAAAATTCCTTTATCCAGATGTCAGGTTAAATCTGAATGTATTGAAAATGCGAAATCTTCGACAAACATTTATCAAGCACCTACAAGTCGCTTTGTAAGGAGCCTTCACAATATATTGTACGTATTTGAGAATGTATCCAAATGTGGAGGTTATCAAGATTAATTTCTCGATCTCGGTCGTAAAATGAATTATTAATTTATGTGGCATGTACGAGTATGTGGGAGTTGTAACTTCTTGATTTGAAACAAGAATTTTTGTGATATTTAATATATTTTTTTATCTAAATATTCTTTTATATAAAACTTTTTTTTTAATCTTCAGTGATATTACTTATTAGGAAACTGAATCGGTAAAATTAACGTTACTTAAACCGTTACGTTACCTAAACGTTACTTAAACGTTAGATTGTAAACGCGACCATTGTGGATTCGATTTCTACTCGGGGAACGAATTATTTTTATTTCCTTTGCCTGCTATCAAGACAAAGGGCGATGTTGAATTCCGCCACACAGTACGCCAATCTACTTAATTTATGCATTTCTTATCTGGGATGTGAACCTAAAATCCTTAAGTTCAATTAAGAATAGTCCACAACGGTCTATAATTTTTATATTTAATCATTCAAATTTAACTTATTTATTTTTCCGCATTCTAGTGTTTTGTCATGGTAACTACACGGCAAATGAGGTAGTAAAAAACACTTGGTCATTAATGTATTCCATATTATCTATTTTAGTATGTAAATTAATAAAAATATTCTAATTTACATAACATTGATTTTCTTTGAATAAATTATTTGATACTTATGATAAAATAATTTATTCAAAGAAAATCAATGTTATGTAAATTTTTAAAAATCTTTTTTTTTTTGGAGGGTAGGTGCAAAAGTGACAACAGCTGATTTTAGAGCTCTCATAATTTATTAATTTTTAAAATAGTTTTTACAAGTGTTTACTATATAAAAGTAATGAGTTAAGTTGTCTAACCTGCCAGAAGTGTGATTCCTTTAAAAAAAATCCATCATTCTATAAGAAGTATAATTGTGTGTTACAAGTGACCTTAAGTAACCTTGAAGCAACTGTGTATTACGTACTGTGTATTCTTTAAGATATTCTCAAGCACTACTATGGAGTCTATTAAGCACTCGATTGATGAGCTGACACAGCACTTCAATTTTCAAATGGCTGAATTTCAAAAAAGTTTAAGCAATGCAAACAACACGGCAAGCCCAACAACTAACATTATAGCACAGTTCAATTCTTTTAGATCTTTTGTGTTGAATGCTCTGGAGGGGCTTCAGCTTCAGGTGCAGATTCTTACTAAACAGTATGACAACATGGAAATGCGAAGTCGTAGAAAAATATTGTTATTACATGGTGTCACTGAACAAAGCAATGAGGACACTACATCACAAGTGATCCAGGTGCTGACAAAACAACTCAAAGTCTCAGATTTCTGTACTGATGACGTCAGTAGATGCCAGCGCCTGGGTAAAATCTCCCCAGGGAAGTCAAAGCCCATTTTAGTCAAGTTCAGAGACCAATCGCTTAGGAATCGAATATGGTACTCAAAATCAACACTTAAGAACACAGGTATCACTCTCTCTGAATTTCTAACCAAGGCCAGACATGAAACTTTTATGCTGGCAAGACAGCGGTTTGGTATCTCTAAATGCTGGACAAAAGACGGCTTTGTAATTGTTATTGGCCCGGACGGTAAGCGTCATACTATAGTTCGCTGCGCGGAACTCGATTGTATATCCACCAATATGGAACCTCGAAGTCAAGGCACATGCGCTCCCACTACTGTCAAGTCAGCTGCTGCAACCAAGCCAACTGTTCGTCCAATGAGAAGAGTTGTAAAAAAGTAACCTGTTTGTTTACGCTTCTGTTTCACAGATTTAGTGAAGTGGGTTTTTACTATTAAGTTGTATGCTTTCTTTCTTTCTTTAGTCCACACTTAACTACTATTTGTTTGCTTCTTAATATTTAATAATGTTGTTTATAGTTAACTATATGTAAGTTTACCCACTACTTTCATTTTCTTTATATTAAGCGATATAAACAAACGCAATAATGACAGTCGACATCTACATAGTGATAGATGTCGCTAAAATCGTCTCGTTATACGATAACTAGTCTTGTTTATTTATTAGATTTTTCTTATAGTAGTAACTTTAAAATACTGCTGACGGTTGGATAAAGTGTCGCATTACAGTTCTAATTTATTTAATATTATTTTATTTATATTGTCATTAATATTTCTATTATCTATATTTATATATATTTAAATATAATATAATACATACTTTTATAATATTTGTGTATTAATATTAAATTATTGTTAGTATGCATAATAATGATGGTGGTAGTATATCTGATAATTCATTTCACCAGTGCGTTTCTACAACATCCGACGATAGTTGTCATAGCATCTCTGATCCTCTCAACTCAATATTAGACAGCAAACTTAAAATTTATTCAAAAAATTTTAATGTAGTCCATATCAATGCGCAAAGCATACCAGCCCATTATCCAGACCTCCTTGATTCATTTAATGTAAGAGATGTTCATGCAGTACTCGTATCAGAGACATTTCTCAAACCCAGTTTACCATCAACTGCATATGCCCTACCAGGTTTTCATCTGATACGAAACGATAGGACAGGGAAAGGTGGAGGGGGAGTAGCTATTTATCTTAGGAGCCACATTCCCTTTTCAATATTGGATAAATCGCCTTCAGCTTACTCAAATTCATCGGAACATATCCTTATAGAGGTCCTGTTTGGCACTCTTAAGATTTTACTGGGTGTCTTTTATAGTCCCACCCTACATGTGAATTATTTTGATTCGTTCGAGATTCTTTTAGAAAAATATGTGCCAGAAGTTGACCACTCCATCATAATGGGTGACTTTAACACATGTCTCATTAAGAAAGACACACGCGCAACTCGGCTTAAAACTATAATTAATAGCTCTAACCTAAATATCCTTCCGACGAATGCAACCCACCTCTTTCCTGGTTGTGTGCCATCCTTGCTGGACCTCATGGTTGTCTCATCAAAAGAGCGCGTAGCTACCTTCGGACAAATCTCAGCGGAAGCGTTCTCCTATCACGACCTCGTTTACCTATCGTACAAAATACGACCACCCAAGCTAAAGCCGTCGGTAGTGATGCGAAGATCCTTCAATAACATCGACAGCGAAAAATTCATGAGTGATCTTAGTTGTATCGACTGGGATTGCATTTTTAATGCAGGTACTATCGATGATAAATTAAATATTTTTAATTCCATATTAATTGAGCT
>HE670516.1:0-160583 GCA_000313835.2 Heliconius melpomene melpomene | reverse complement strand
TTCATATGAAAACTAGCCAAGTCAGATATTACACATAAATGAAGTCTCCAAGTTGTAAGAAGAATGGGCATTTTCAGTTGTTATAAAATATTTTATATTGTTAAAAATAAATTTCAGGACTGACCATTGAACTTGGCATACATTTACATCTCACTTCTTTTATCGCTGAAAGCATACGTTTTATTACAGAACTTGGCTTTCTTTTTACGTTTATGTTTTTGATGGGATTAGACTCTACAAAATATTAATAGTTGGTTGGTGTATAAAATGTTTCAATATTAAATAAGTAAAGTGCTGCCATCTAGTATGTAACTAAATTACTAATTCACTAAACATACATATATATCTACGTAGAGGCAACGGTAGTTTTATAAAACAAGTAAAACAGTAGCTCCATAACAGATGGCGCTAATATCTTTGTGAAACACAATTTGCTTAAAAGCCAAAAAGGAGAAACCAAAAAGAAGTAATTTATATTTAAGAATATATTTTTTTTCACATTTTCCATTGGGGAAATCGAACCCATAACCTGTCGCGTTTAAAGTTACACTCTTGTACTCCTGCGGCATAACTGGCCTAAAGAATTCGTAGGAAATTGGAGAATGGAAGCTCTTAAATGAGAAAAGAGTGTCTTAACATTAGGTTTCCAGGTTCCTTCTGCCTACTCCGCTGTGTGCGGGATACTGCATGAAGTTAAAAAAACGCTACATACCCATATCGTACCGTGTGAAATCGTTACAAATAACATAAGTGGCTAAGAAAGCCTACAAGATAATTGACCATAAACAAATTAAAACTGCATATCGAATTGATGCATTTAAGAAATCGAGCTTTTAAAATTAAAATTTTAAAACTTAATCGATGTGAAATTCTTCATAATAAAAACCTGTTTTTCCACTTTTACTATCGAGAGAAAGAATATAATATAAGAATTATAAAAAAACTAGCCTTTGTTTCTGGTTTCGTCGCGTGAAGTATATGAGAAATGACATGTTGGACCTTGATCACAGGTATAGTAGGTTCATTTTTTAGCATTACGTTGTATTCCGCTCATAGCAGGGCCGTTAGGTCAAATACCTTGTTACCGGATCTAGAAAATGAAAATATTAACTATTTCATTTCCTCGAGTGGGAATCGAACCTATAACCTTTCGCGTTTACATTTCCACAATACCTCCAGAATTCGGAGGCAAGTGCTATATACAGCGTTAAGCTGAAATAAAAAGTATAATCAAATATTCTATTGTCGGAATAGCCCCTTTAATTACTTTGAGTTCACTTGATTAAATAAAGGTATTAATATAAAACCTTTAAATATATTAGATATATATACATATTTATATTGCCTAAGAACTATGTCGGACGCAAGTGCCTTGCTATACAAGTTCCTGGGGCGCGACCTCCCGGACGCCCAAGGAAAGGAACCAAGGAAGCGCTGGTTGGATGTCGTGATGCAGGACATGAGAGCCAATGGTCTAACCACCGAGGATGCAAAAGATCGTGCAAAGTGGAGTAGGTTGTGTAGGAAGGCAGACCCTGGCAATAGCCGGGATTAATGCCAGGAAGAAGAGATATATATACATATTTACACTTGAACTTTTCTCGTAGAGAAAATGTTTCAATTACACAATAAGATCGTTCTAACAATGTATAACAACTTTATCCATACAAATGACATCATTTAAGGAACGTACCATTCATAAATAACTTTCAAGTATTACGAAACATGGTGTAAGTTAATTCAACTGATGATTAAGGTATCATTTAATGGTGTTTGGTTATATCAACTAGTACATTGACCTAACTTCACTTAGTATACGTTTTTTAGGTTCACGCTGTTTGCCGCACACAGCAGGGTAGGCAGGGAACCTAGTGTTAAAACACTGCATTCCCTACTTTCCACCGAATTTAGGAGGCATTGCGTGTTGAGTGGCAGAACTCACTGCGCCTTGCTTCTACGCCAGATCGAAGGTATAAAATAGAAATGAATCCACAACCTGTCCCATTTACAGTCACGCTCTTGTGCCATTGCGCTACGAGTGGTCTCAAATTACATAATAAAGAGAATTAATCACTTTTAACATTACCCAACCTCATAGTGATCTAAATGTGTCACTAAACACTTGTAGGATTAAACTTGCAAAGTTGTTTGTATGAGAATTAATAGATGCACAGATGAGAGAGCGCACGCGCAGCCCGTGAAATGTTTACTTTAGAGATGTTGTGACCACCTTAGAATTATTTTTATTACGAGTTAAAGCCCCACTAGGAGGAATGAATATTATTCTCTCGCCATTGAGCTTCCTTATACCTCACTCTAAAACCGAAACGGAAATTCCAAATAGTCATTCTAAATTTCCGAGGCAACTCTAATAATATAATCTAACCCATCGGGTTACATTACTACGATTAATATGATATAAAATAGCCTTAAATTCCCCGATAAATGAACTATTTAACACAAAAAACAAAACAACAAGTAGTTCCTGAGATTAGTGTGCTTAATCTAACAAATTAGTATAGATAATAAACCTTACACAAATGTAAGGTAAGTGGTGGTAATAACATCTCTACTGAATGTTTCACACCTGAACGCACTCTAAGTATCTAGAGACACGCACCGCACTACGGCGCTAACTTTCGAGCGATTCCAACGTATTTTAGACTTAATATTATTTTAAATTTAAAATATTAAATTTAAACTTTAAATTTCTTGTGTTTTTTTTGTGTATTTGTTTAAAATATCGTGATTTTAGGAAATTCAATATGCGTACAGACTGGACAGTTTATTTGTTTGTAATGGTAAGGATTTCTTTATTATTTTTGTATTATTGGATACCAAATTGGACATTAGTTTCTTTCGATTTATATATAATATTTCGAAAATAATTCAAAATAATTATACTGTATACTAAAGGAATATTTTGTCTCTACTTTTCATTTAATATACCTTCTTCATTCATAACAAATAATTTCCAGTAAAATGTCTATATTAACAGCCACAAGTATACTATAGCTAATATATTTAGTTATTACTTCCTCACATCTTCCGCATCTTGCGGCTTATACAGACTAACCTGACAGTCCCGTATAAGCTGGAAGTAAACTAACTTGCAAATTTAATAAAGTCTGGCCGTAAAAATATGTTATTGTTTATTGCGACCAGACGCTTTGGTGACAACGCAAAGCACGGTTGAGTTCCGCCACTCAACACGCAATGCCTCGAGAATTCGACGGAAAGCGGAATGTCTTATACTAGGGTACCTCTTCATATAGGATACCTACCTTCTTCCTCTTCTTCCGGTCTTCTCTGCTACATGAATAAAGTGTATTATTGAGAAAACAAAAAAAAACCCGACTGCTTAATTAAATAAATATATCCAGTATCATTTATTAAAACCGTTTCACTACACTAATTTAACAGTTACAACGGAACAAAAGAAAGGACATACATACGTGCGCGCTAATAACACAACCCTCCTTTCGGGCTCAAATAGGTAAAAAGCAGTAAAACGCACGTCGTTGCGTGTCTCGTAAGTCCAAAGTGACAGCCACCTGCATACTGCACGTGATTTATCGTATATACAATTCTAAAGTGTTTGTTGTTTTTTCTAATCTTTTGCTGCATCTCTTTGATAGAAAGAAAATGACAATAGAACTTTCTTTTGTATATTATTAAAGAATACGAGGAAGGTAAACAATTCCGTTAGTTAAACTTAAAAAAAATATATTTTTTAATATTATTTTACCCAAATGGTTAACGAGACGAGAATGACAATGTGGCACAATATTTTGATATGCAGTTATTTAGTAAGGAAACCCATCAAATGCGAGTCACACTCGTCCATGTTGTTAAAATATTTCTCAATTGCTAGTTTTCTCATCCATAAACAAAATCTTTCTATAAACTCTCTTTGTGTACCGCTTTAATTCTTGTTTTCATTTCATCACCCTAGTGAAACTTTTGTAGGTGGCAAATCCTAAATTATGTTTTAAAATACAAGACATGATCCTCGTCTCCCGAGTTTGCTTCGTCGTCTTTTGCTTACAGACAAGATTTCTCCGATTTCTTTCCCTTCCTGCTTTGCCCACCATTTTCTTATAGGTGGACGATCAGATCTTTTTCTGTCACAAACAGAGGATTTCATTGTACCCATGACTAGTACATAAACACTTAACTAATACCAAGAAATTTAAAAAATATATATTTTGCTCCATATCTATTTTACACAGCGATTTTTTTCTCTTTATATCAAAATATCTTACGATATTAAAATAAGGTATATTTTATCATCACAAATTATTTTATCTTACTCGTATTTATATCGGCACGAAAATACTATACATTTATATAAAAATGTATTTTTTTTCTAATTCAGAAGTAATATTATTAATACTTATTTGTTTATTTCATTCCAAGAGTATTTCTGGCCAGATTTACGTTATGTATATAAGAGGCACGTAAAGTATGTATATCTAGAGTATTTAAATACCGTTACACATATTTATTTACATTCGTATTTAGAGTAGACATACCGTTTTAGCCATAAAACGTAAAAAAATAAAGTTATTAAACTTTCTAGAAAGTAAAATTTAGTTTTTATTGCTATAATATATATTTTTGTTTGTTGTGCATTTTCTCTACTATAGAGCTTTATCTTATCTATTCAAATAAGTATAATAAATGAGAAAGTCACTATTTCCTTATGTCTTTCTATCATAATATCATTTTAATATTAAAATATTGAACTAATTGTAATAATCAAAATAAAATCTTTTGTGTTAGTAATTGTAATAGAAATAATGAAGAATGCAAAACGCGGCGTTGAGTTTCGCAACACAACACGCAATCCAATTTTTTTTAATAATAAAATATAGAAATAATAACAGACGTATCGAGTCAAGGTGCAGTGTGACACAACGTTTGACTCTAAATGGACAAGATAAAGATTCGATTTCCATTCGGGGGAATGAGTAGTAGTACGGAACGGAAGGTTTTAATACTTGATACTATCTTGCTATAAGCGGGATACGCCAAAAGAATATAGAAAACAATAACCTCCTTTTGCAAAGTCGGTTAATAAAAGGAAATGTGTCTATTACTGGCGTAGTCATGTGTTAAGTGGCACGATCATCTAGAACGAGTGCGAAATAAGATACTAATTTACATATGATATTAATAATATTTCCTTAGCTGCACGCTGTATCCCGCAAAGAGCCTACCCTAGGCAGGGGAAATCTAGTGTTAAGAGAATTTGTTCCCCATTTACCCCTGAATTCTGAAATTGCATGCTGAGTGGCAGAAATCAACGCCGAAGATTCGGCGGAAAGTGCCTTAATGAGAACAGAGCGAACTAAGTGTTACTATTGACACTAGGTTCCCAGGTACCCTCTGCCTCCGCTGCCATGTGCAGGATACAGCGTGAAGCTAAAAAAAACGAGAGAGACAGTCTCTTTATATTTTTATACGACAAATATTTGCTGAATCATCGCAAAACGCTAAACAAATATGGAAGTGAAATAGATAGGCACTATTCACATCTGTCAATTTAGTAACACCCTGTATTTATTATACATAATTACATAATTTTGTACATTATCATTCGCTATAACAAGAAATTCAATTGAAAGTAAGAATGGATTCGCCACTTCGTCCCACAATTAAGTGAAATTCAACCTCAGATTAAACAATTTATAATTACGTGAGAAGTACATACTCGTATATGTTCGTATGTTTGTTACGAGATTATTTTACTGCAAGCATAATAGCCAATTTGTATGAAATTTGAAAATTAAAATTATTATTGTATTTTCAACATAGAATAAAACAAGTGTAAAAACACTCCATTCTCAGTTTTCTACCCGTATTCAAGTCTCTCAACGTTGTACTTTGTTTCGCCAGAGCATAGAAAATAAATAAATGAATTCTTCAAATGAATATTGTTCCCATGAACCTTTGCTAACTTAAATCTAAAAAAAAGAAACAAAAACTTTAACACTAAATCTAAATAGAAATTACAGAAAATATGTATTTAAAAGAAAAGTTAATTATTATTCTGTCAGTGAATGGCATTCAACCCAGACCTAAGACCCCTGAGGAACTATCACAATATGAGAAAGTCAACGCAAATGCAAATGGGGGTAACGGAAAAATAAACATCTTTTTGTATGTTAATATATATGACATGTTTATGAGATATATGCCTGTGCAAATAAAATTAGAGAAAGTATGTTTTTAAAAGAAATTTCTTTTATTGTAGTACTATGGTAATCTGTAAAAAGGTCTCTGGTTAAGATTCTTCTAGTGTCGAGACGCAACTTGAGTTCCACTACTCATTCCGCAATACCTCCAGAATTCCTGAGCTGTTTAGTTTATCATGATTTAAACCTGCGCCTCTTAGAAACCGACCAAGCGCTCTGACCACTAAGCCATACGTCCTTGTTAATCTACATTGAAATTCTTCTTCACTTTTTACAACTCATTAATGTTATTAGTATCTTGGTATGGTGATTTTTCTAAGAGACACAAGTACAAGTACCGCTACGTACAAATTTGTACAAATTTTCTAATAATATTTATTTTTCATAGTATGCGGTAAAACTTTAAATATAAATAAAAAAGGTTTTTAAATGATAAGAATTATTGAAAACATCGTTTGTTTGTCAATCGAAAAAAGATTTGTTCAATTAGCAGAAAAGAGAGACGGACTTATACAACTTTTTTTCTGCATAACAAAGTAGGCAGACAAAACCTAATGTTAAGATACACCGTTCCTCAATTTTCAACTTCCGTGATATTGCGTGTTAAGTGGTACTCCTTAACGCTTTTTCTTGTAACCAGAGTAAGGAAATGAAAATAATTAATTCCCCCTAGTGACTTTTGCAATAAAATTTTATTTTTTTCTGTATTTATTTTCAGGTAACAATCGCTACATCCTATTTATCACATGCAGATGACCGTACGCATGACTTATCAGAGTCAAAATCAGATAAAAGAATATCGAAAAGAGATGCTACAATCTTTATTGAAAGCTATCCGATAGAGCCAATATACAAACATAGACCTAAAATAATTTACAGAAGGATTTCTAAACAAAGATATACAAGTAAAAGTCCAAAACCAAAATATGGCCCACCAATACACTATAGAAGTAAATCTAGGAAACCAGTAAAAAAGTATAAGGGTTACACGAAGCCAAAATATGGACCACCTCATAGTTACAAGAGACGTCCAACAAAATCCAAATATGGTCCACCCAAAATGAAATATAAGTCAGTGTATGGTCCACCTAAACAAAAGCCAGTTAGTTACTATTCTCACGAACCTGCAGGTTTTGGAGAGCCTCCAGCAGACGAAACTATTGATTATCCACCTAAAAAGCATTTCGGAGAGCCACCGCTTGACTCCTATGGTTCCGCCGTAAGCGCAGACGTGATCGACCCTTACATTCCAGATCATTTCTCTCCACCTTCTTATTCAGATACATCGAGTTTTGACAATTTAGATACTAATTTCGATCAAGACTTTAGACCTTGGCAAAAATTCCACGAGCAAAGTTACGATAACAGCGTTTCATATTCTAAGAAACGACCCGTGTACGTCCGACCTGAACCATTCGATTTCCATGAAGATTTCGACTTGAATCCTTATTCTTATAACGAAAAACATAGCGAAGCTTTTGATGAAGAACCAATAGAAAGAAAGAGACGACCCTACTACTTGAGTGAAACTGTCAAATTTAAACCTAGAAGACAGAAGCCAACTCCTGAACCCGATGATGAAGTATTAGTTGGAGGCCGATATGCAGAACCACCAGCAAGATTCGTACCTAAATACCAACAAACCGTTTCTTTACATTCAGAAGATGACGACTTCGTACCTTTGAAGGGATTTGTTGATCCTGATATTGCAATATCAGCAACTATTTCTCCTTACGTAAATTATAAGCATAGCAATGTAGCTTTTAGTCCTCAGAATCTTAACGATGCATTTAGTATAGTAGATAAGTAATCAATATTACATTTAAAATGTATAGCTTTAATTTGTATTAAGTTATTTATATTACTGTGCTTATTTATCGGTATAAAATTGTATAGAACTTAAAGAAAAAAATACGTTTGTATAAACCAGCTATCACCATAAAGCACAATTCAATAAATTGAAATATATACTCGTACTTTCATTCATTCAATTTCTTTTGTATTGTCCACCACAGTCATTCCTATCAGGTAATGTGAAAAAATAAAAATAAGAAATATTTTTGTATTATTTAATTATATACCCACAATTTGAAATATCTTAGAAATAAGAATCCATGAAAAAACAATCATAATAAAACTAAAAGAGCAATACCTGTTCGCAAATATTTAAGTTAAAATTTTTAAAAAGCTATAAATAAATGTCTCAATCTATAAATAAACGTCTATCAACTATATGAATCAGAAGCTTAAATAATAAAAGTCTTATTACCCATAAGTCTTAATAAATCTAAAAAACACAGTATACAGTATCATTCTAAAAAGCTAATATAAGAAATATTTACACCGCTTACATCGTAAATATGTATTTATTATAATGTAAACTTTAGTTTGGATGCGAGTGGTTTACGAAGTGGTTGGCTGGTTTAAAAACGAACTAAGCTTTAAATTGGCAACGAGAAATTTTTAAACATAATTCTCGTTGCCTATTTTAAGCTAAGCAACTTTTTTGTCACTAACATTCGCTCTCAGTAACCGTCTTCTCTTCCTTGCATTGCCACAAGCAGCTCTTGCAGCTTCACACGCTGTATGAGCAGCTTGCTTCGTAGCTGCACACTCAGCACAAGCACATTGTAACTTATGCTGAAGATGAGCTAACCTTGACCTAGATTCGGCTAGATTATGACATTTTTCTTGCAATCCATATTTAACTTTCTCTAACACACAGTGGGTCGCTTTTTCCAATTGGGCAGATAGTTGAACTGACTGCATCATTATTTTATGCTGTAAAATTACATATAGTCATTACGCATGTCTAAAAATATTTTAAACAAATAGTAAAATATGAAGGAAATATCAAATTGAGCTACCAAAAAATTCAAATAAAATGAAAACGCGGTGAAATTTTCATAACAAAACAGCAGGGAATACTTACCTGTGCAGTAGCTTGCTGAGCAGCTTGGACAGCGGCATTCACAGCTGCTTGTTGCTGATGTACTGCTGCAGTGTTCTCTGCAACGACAGCTTCTGCTTCCTTTACTTCTTGTTGGAGTTGCTCAACGACAGCTTGTTTGCCCGCAAGCGCTGCTTCAGCAGCTTTAGCAGCTTGAAGCGCCTTTTCTGCTAATTGGGTTTTAACCTATAATAAAAAGGCATTAACATTTTTTTTAAATATTTTGTGTTTATGTAAAATATAAACAAAATATAATTAAATCAGCTTCACACTGTACCGCGCACAGTAGGTTAGGCAAAGGGAACCCATGGTTAAGACACTCCGTTCTCCACTTTCAGCCGAATTCTGGAGGCATTGCGTTTTAAGTGGCAGAACTCAACGTCGCCCTTTGTCTCGACACTAGAGCGAAGAAATGGAAATATAAACGTAAACAAATATTTCAAACAAACGTCGCGTTACAATGTTAAATATTACATTTTGTAAATTAAGATCAGTTTCAGCAGCTAGTAAAAGTAAAAAAATTCAAAGATTCGTAACAAAAATTATGGAAAACACGAAAGCTTATTAATACGCACCATATGTGCTGCTTGAGCTCCAGCTGCATTTTGTGCAGCTTGAGCAGCCTTGGCCTCAGCTGCTGCTTTTTGAGCTATACTCGATGCACACTTGGCTTTACAATCCCGAGGTGCTTCTCTCACTTTATTGTCGTGTCTTTTAGACCTAGATAAATTACCATCTGACGATTGTAATGTTGGATATCCTTGCACTGACACGAGAAGCGTCAAAAAGAATAATGTCCAAAATTTCATTCTTGAAAATCTTGTCTCCTGGTGTACATTTAGCAGCAATATTGAATTGCCTCAAAAAACCTGATTTTGTCGTCTACATAAGTAGTACTTTCAAAAATAATAATAAACAAATACTTTGTAAACTTGATAACAAACCACAATCTGATGTCACTATATTTCTGTGACAAACAGTGACTGACATGTTCCAAATTGAAATTATTATTTTTTGCTAAAATTATTGAAGAAATTGCGTGAGGAGTTATTGCGGAATACAAATAACATACATAACATCGGTTTTTTTTTTATACTTATTACTATGTGAGCTCAAAAAGGATATAAGAAAAATAACATACTTACTGTAGAAATATAATCAATAGTCAGTCATACACTTATATAGAAATAATATATAACTCTGGCATGTTCATAACAGAAGAAAATCTCCTTTTAAATATTTATGACAACTAATTTGTCAGTGTCCTTTTGTGCTGTAATTCCTTTATGTAAAATTATAAAGTTTTCATTTGGAGAATTTAAAGAAAATATGATTTTGAAAAACAATTGTTAGAGGTAAGGTATACTAATAATTGTATTAGTATAGTAATAATAATTTAGCAAAAGTATATCTGTAGACTAAAACTCAATTGTAGATTGTAGAGGTAACCTGATGCAGAAGACTACGGTCAACCATATCCACAACCATTTATGCGTTCAGTCTTAAACCTAACTAGGAAAACCAAAATATTTTCAATAAATATTATATCTAAGCATTTTCCAATATATGTTAATAAACAACTTACAATCATTGCATGGAAAATTAGACACTTGTTAACTGTATCATCACTTTTTAAACAAAAATATTTTGATTAGCAGGAGCTTGCTGTGAGCAGGATGCAGCTATCCTGCTCATAGCAAGGTAGGGAGAAGTATCCTGGGAAACTAGTGTCAATTCCCCACTTTCCGCCGAAATCTGGACGGATTGCGTTTTCTATCGAGCCGGAGCGAGGAAATGAAAATATTAAGTTTCCTCTACTAGGAATCGAAACCACAACTTGACGCGTATTCAGTTGCACGGTTGCTTGATAATTAAAATGTATAAATGTTTCAGGAGCTACATCAGGTATAAGGAACGTCAAGCCACGTCGAAGTGTGGAGAAATATAAAAGATGATTTGCCTCTCCCTCTACGCCTTCATCGCTTCAGCCACACTGCTCGCTTGCGTCCCCGTCTGCTATCGTCAGTTTGAAATGAATAAGCTCATCAAATGTCTAAGAAAATAGAAATAAAATAGGATTTTTCTAAAATGGTCATATGCCTGTCTTTTGTCACAGCCTTTTTTGCGGCTGCCTGTATATCTTGTGCCCCGATACTGTTAGATAGTTGCTTAAAAAAATCTTCCTGTAAAACTAAATCCCCTTGTCGAAGTTCATGTCGCTGATGAGTTTGTTTCCAAATTAAATGTTTTGAGGATATAAATATTGGAATATTAATAAAATTGTATAGTTGTTAAGATGTTGGTTTTATTTTGTTTATTTAATTAAATAATTTAATTTCCATTTAATGTCATATTGACGAATTGGTCAGTGCTCAGCCGGCACGCTCGGAACACCATAAACTAAGAACTGAACTGAATAAATAAATCAAAAATATATTTCGTGAAATAATTAGTTTTTATAATTTATAAACTTTTTTTTACTATATAAACAATCTTTTGATCAAAGTATTGTGCTTTTTTTCTTTCTTTTACTTTTCATTAACAATAATATCAATATGGATTTCAAAATATGAAAAATTGCTATTAAATAATATAATATCCTTGTATATCCTTGGATATCTACCCTACACATATTAAAGAAAAATAAGAATTGCAAGTAACCAGAGTGTTCAACTCGAAGGACTTAAATAATCAAAGTAAACGAAAAGCTAAGAAAATTTACACACTAATTAAATTAAATATAAAAAGTCTCAATATTTATGACAGATATCAAACAGAAATTTAAATTTAGAAATATGATGAAAAGAAAAAACTTACATATTTATGTCAAATTTGACAAAAGTGATGAAATTTTGAGCGAAATATTTGTGAATTTAAAGTAATCATGAGTATTAAATTACTGTGGAATTGCGCCAGAATAATTCTGTTGTCAGGATTGTCGTTTGGCATTTGAAATTTTATTCCAAACTTTTCTTCTGTAGTACGTATGTACATTTGTTTCTTATTATCTATTGAAATTCTGCCTGTAAGCGCGACGGTTGTGGTTCGATTCCCACTTGGGGTGACGAAATATTTTCATTTCCTCAGTCCAGTGTCAGTGACAAGAGAAAACCTAATATCTTAAAAATAAGGCTAAAAATGAGAAACGGAAGGTCTTAACAATAAGTTGGGATAAAATATGCTTAATTCCGTATAAATTTAATATAATTTAATTTTAAATATTTTATTACGTTTATATTTCCATTTCTTCGCTCTGTCTGTTGAGTACTGTCACTCAACACTCAAAGCCTGGAAATTCGGCAGAAAGTGGGAAATGGAGTGTCCTAACACTAGGTTCCCTCTGCCTACCCTGCTGTGTGCGGGGTAGGCAGAGGCCGTAATAGATACAGCCTGAAGCTGATGTATTTTTTATTTTATGTTTCTGTTTTGTAATATTATTCAAGTCGCTGCTGCAATATATTAGCAATAAACATAAAATTAACATTGCTATCATGCATTTTGTACTTCTCATCTCAGCAAAAAACCTTTAAAGTAAATAACTCTATGACACTTAAATATTTTAAATAAAAAAACTTCATATAAATATTTCCATGTAATTTTGTTTCTTCAACATGTTACAGGTTCAATTCCATCAGCCTACAAGTCATATGATTTGTATATCACTGCTAAGTCTGTTAACAACCGCAACGCTCATAATCTGCGTGCCCTACTGCACTCAGGGACTTTTTGCCCGTAAATGCGCGTGCCCTACCGTACCCTTATGCCCTGATTGTGGGATGCCCTACTAGTGTTCTATAGAATAAAGTTTTCTATAGGAGTAATTCTACTTTCAAGTGACTTATGTAAGTTAAAAATATGATTAACATGATTAACATGATTAATATTATATTATTTCGTAATCAGTTTTATATTATTATATTATGTTATAAGCCCTTTTTGAATGCGAGATCATATGTATGGATGTTAGATCTCATGTGTGGGTGCGAAGATATGGGATCTCATGTGTCACATCCAGACAGATAAGTAATATAAAATGGAAATTTAATTTCTTCGAATGGGAATCGATCCCACAACTTGACGCGTTTACAGTTACACTTCTGTGCCCCTGCACTACGACTGGCGTCAATTTTATTACGTGTATAGGTAAATATAGATAAGTATAAATTTAGATAATTATCCAAAGTAGTGACAATTTTTATTATTTTTTAATACTTTTCATATACTTACAGATGCTACAAACTGAAGACATTTTCATGTTGAAAATTTATTGTATATAACAAAAATCACTATAGAGTACGATGATCTGTCTGTCCGCCTGCACCGCGCTCGTGGCGGCCGGCATGATAGCGATAGGGCCCATACTGTGCGAGAAGTTTTGTGGCTGTCTACGGAAATCTAAGAAATAAATTACTATTTATATTGTTATTAATATATATTATAAAATAAAATATAAATTATTATAAAAATGTATGTTTCTTTGATAGCTTCTATTAGTGGTCTTGAGATTCCGTTTTAATTATCTATAAATATATGGAGATGAACATCTCAGAGTTGAGAGAAGTTTATCAATACAGGCCTGAGTGCGGCATCTAACTCTAGCCGCAAGTATTGTCAATTGAGCCTATGGCTGGACTATGAGACACAAAAACAAGTTTTGGATTCAATTTAATAGTTCTTGCGATTAGCATGTTCAACCATACAAACTTAATTACAAAAAAAAACAAAATTAAAATTATAGAAGTATATTTTAAAGAGATTAAAAGTAAAAGTCACATAATAAGGAAACAATTTTATTTCTAAACTAAAACATACACCGTAATATCACTTGACTGATTCAACTAGAGCTATTGAGCAAATATTCCTACATCGGCCGGAAGTCAACAGGCCTAACTCACAAGTCAATATATTTTTTTTATTTTATATAAAAATATAAAAATAGATTTATATGAAAAGAAACCATTGTCTTTCCTTTTTTTATTCTTCGTCATTTCATAATATTTAATAATAAAAAGAAATAAGTCATGATTGATGATTATTTAATTTAGGTTTTTTTATAACAAAATTACTACTAATGACCTACAAAGCCTTTAGTAATACTTGTTATTAATATTATTTCTTTTCATTACCAAATCTAACTTAAACGATATACAATTATTAATTAAATAAAATATGTAAGTTAGGTCTCTTTTCAAGCCTCGATATTAAACTCAACGCGTAAATAAATAAGTTAACAACGCCCGACGTATGACACAAAGTATCATTAGTTTGGTTGTTTCGGTTTAATGAGGTTTTTTGGTTGTTTTTTGTATTGCGTGGTTGTTTATATAAAGATACTTATTTCGTTATACTATATACATCATTCTGGTTCCTAAATTGTAGATATTTTTAATAAAAAAAAATAATTAACAAAAGAACACAAGTGTAAACAAAAAAAGTATCTCAACACAACACAACCGAAACGAAACAACCACAAAGTATCCCGTTCTCAGTTAACCGTACAACAAAAGTATCCGTAACCGAACTATTGATACCAATAAAAAAACTAAGCTTATTTGACTATAATTTTTATTTACTACTACGATCTGTTTCGTCTATACTTTGTAGGAACAACTATAGTTATAGCTTCCTTCTTAAATCTTGAACTATAAGGTCTTAAAGTATCAAAACTTTTTGGTACTTCATACTTATTTAAAGCTTGTGAAGCCGGTCGAACTATATGAACTTTTTCATTATTTATTATTGTTATTTCTTTTTCCGTTTGTGTTTCAGCGCTCGATCTGTAAAATCTTCTAACTGGAGGTAAACTTTCTGTTTCTTTTAAAATCGATGGGTCGATTTGATCAAAATTTTCTAATTGATCTGTTAATTTTTCTTGTTTTATATTCTCTAATGGCTGTATTTCTTGTTTTATTATTTCTATAATTGATGTAGCTTCTACAGGCACTTGAACTGTAGTTGTAGTAGTACTAGAAGTGCTTGTAGGTTTGTTTGTAGAATAGTTATTTCTTGAAACCATTCTTCGTCGCTTCCTTTCGTCGCTTTTGTTTTCGTCTTTGGTATTATTGAAGTTAATGTCTGCATTTACTTGTATTAATTTGTAAGTATCATTAGTTTTGTTTGTTTTCCTTCTATTTCTGTCAGTTGCGTTGTTAAACTCCCTTGTCCCGCGATAAATTGGACCTAAGTTAGCATAATCATTATTGTTATTTATGTTGTTGTTGTTATTATTGTTGTTGTTATGTCTTTCATCGATAATAGGTAAAGATGTAATGATCTCAACGTTTTCATTGGCAGCTGGTTTTGAATCTTGGTTCTCTAGTATAGTTATAGCTTCTTTGATACCATCAACGTCTTCTGGATTTGATTGTTGTCCTGGAAATTACATTTATAGCGATTAAAATTAATTATTGTGTATTTACTCGTTTCTACATGCAAAGTAATTTTTTTACCGAAATTTTTATTTTAAATATACATTAAAGCAAAGTTATAATAGTATTGTATATTTATTGGGAAAAATCAAATTTACCGTCTGTCTCTGTGCAAATAAACTAGGTTTATAGTAAGTTTTATACAAATTAGTTCAGCCTTTTTCTTAAACACTTAAGCTATCCATTCATTATAAAATTTATTATTTTATATCCACCCTCTGTTAACAAGACATTGCACGCCATTGAGTTCCGATACTTAACATACAATCTCCAGAAAATTAGACGGTTTATAAGGAACAGTAGCTTGACACTAGGTTCCCTGTCTCTGGATAAAATAAAGAATAAATATATTACTTTACCTTCTTCCATCTTCTTATAAGACGAGAAGAACGTCAGAGCCTTCATTAACTGGTAACTCTTAGACACCGGTATATTAGTATCATACAAAGAAGACGAACTCGCACAGTCCACGTAGAACCACCAATTACATTTTAATATGGTTTGATCGAATAAAGTAGATTCGGGGCAGAGGAAAGATTTCATTACTAAACCGTCGTCTGTTAGTGCGCATACGTGGAATACCTGGAATTTTGAAGTTTACTTTTAGTTATTGTCTATAGTTGTTATATTATGCTTGTGAGTTCAAATTTTATTTTGTTGTGTTTATTGTACAGCGGATATTCATTCATTTGCAAATATAGTTAACTTAGCACTTTTAGTAACTTTCAGTTAGTGTGTTATATAAATAGCACTTGATAGTTTACTTAAAGTTTTTTAAGGGTGCCTGGTTGGTTAAAAAATGAAACTGAAGCCAGAAAGCGGTGTTGCGGTGGGTACTGTGCGGGTAGATCAGCTTAACTATAAGAAGTCATGTTTATTATGTTTATATAAGTTAAAACTTAAACTTTAAAGTCCGGCGAAACCGCAATTTGATTGGTAATACGTAATATAACATACCATACATCCTAAGCTCTCATCTCCATACAGTCCTGGGAAGTATTTCTGATCCCCACAATGGAAGCTAGTATCGGGAAGATCCACTTTAGATTGAAAGTGATCGTCGAAGTTCTTCTCGTAGCCCACCGGGTAGTATTCTCGAGGAGCGTTCATCACTTTACCTGTTGTTGGGTTTCTGGAAAATATAGTAGGTATATAAGGAAAATATAAAGAGAACTTGTTATGTAGATAGACATATGAGAAAAATATGAAAACCATACTGTGTATATTTATTACTAATATTTAAAATTTTCAGAAACTAGATATCAGAAAATACATTTTCTTGTATAATACATACAATCATTCAATAAAACTAAGCCAATTTTAATAATTCCAAAGGTATATAATAAGAGTTTACATCAGGTTTTTATTGTTACATAAATAAATGTAAAATATCGTAAATACTACTGGTAGTTTTTGACTGTAAAGGCAGTTGTAGTATTGATGTAGGTATCAATAAGTAAGAAAATAACCTATTTTAATTTCTTTTTTTGTGCAAAAACAACAAAACAAAGGGCGATCACTCAACAGTTCGTGGAGAATGGAGAGTCTCAACACTAGTTTCCATCTACATAGCCCTGCTACATGCGGGATACAGCATAAAACAAAAAAATACTCACCTCTTTGGTTTCTGAGGTACAGGTGCCACAATTATCTCTGGCTCAGGTTCCAATTGCAACACTGTCTCTGTTGTTGTCGTTGTTGTCGTAGTTGTTGTCGTTGGCATTGGAATGTTAGCATATTTACTCAATAATTGTTGTTGTCTCAACATGATGGCCGCTTCCACCGCTTCCATAGAAATATTACCCGCTTTGGCTATCTCCGCTATTTTAGCATTAATATCTTCCTTATTAAACTGAAGAGTTACGTCATCGCTGTAACCACTTATACTGTTGTAATCATCATTCTTCTTCGTGTTACCATAAACAGCCAAATCGTGGACTTGATGGGGAACAGTGTCTAAAAATTTGTTAGTATTAGGATTAACAGGATTTTTAAATGTGGGGGCTGTTATTATAGAAATGGCTTGTGATGGCATTGGGACGAAAGGGTTAAGTGATGGTTTGTGATATGATGCGGTCATGTGTGATACCATGCGTGATATGTTATCTGATGATTTCTCACTTGGATATCCTATAGGCTGGGAGGCTAAAGGTAGGACTTTTAGCGTTTCTTCTTTAGGAGGTAACGGCTTGAAGGGTGGCACTCCCATGGGCATGGGTTTTGCCATGGTGATAGCAGGTTTGAATTTTGTTTCAATAGTGGGACCGGGACCGGGTATGGTAGAAACTCTGTGCAGCGAAGAGAGTTTGTCCATAGCGGCTGGGTTTGGACGCCCTACTGTTGGCATTGGTCTCATCATGATACGGTTTTGCTTCGCTCGTTTCTGGAAATCAAGAAGATGTTGGGATAAGTTTGACTATCATTATTAGAACATTATATTTTTTAACAATTTAACAAACAATTAGTAGATTTATTGTTTTATTTATTTTTTAATCTATATTAATAACTAAATTTATTCATTACTTAGTTTATAAGTTAAACACTTTCAAATATGCTCTATAACACGTTATGAACTTAATTATACGAATCATAAATCCGTAAAAAAATTGAAAAAAGTTTTAATTCAAATAACATTTTTCATAAAAATTTGAGGTAATTTTGTTTTGTTATATAAACGGTTAGTGTAAAACACCAACATGATTCATGCCAAAATTAACTAATTACATAATTAAGTAGCTTCATTTAGTATTTAGTTCACACGTTTTTTAAAGAAAATTTGTACAGTTTACAAAGTATTGTGATATGTGTGATGTATGTGATAAAACACTGTCAAATAAACTTAAAATTTTATAAGCTTACAAAGAAAATTTCTCACATAGTGTCAAGACACTCTACTCTTCTCTTTTCGACAGAGTTCTGAAAATTACGTGTTCAGTGATTGAATACAGAGATCAGTACCACGCTTTGTCGTGACAGAGCGAGGAAATGAAAATATTTAATATTTCATATCTGCGAGTGGGAATCGAAGCCACAACCTGTCGCATTTATAATCACACACTTACCACTGCGCTATGATTGGCCTCAAAAAACATAAAGGTATAATTACATTAAAGCTAACTTACTTCCTGTTTAGCACCCGTCCTATTAGGAGAATCGACGAGAATGTTGGGCGCGCCGTTCTTAAAACTAACGGATCGACGTCTGCTCGGATCCTGATTAGTTAACGACTGCTCGAACCCAAGCTCGTCACCGAGACTGAAACCTGGAAATTTTAAAAATCGTATGTAATATATTTTTGAAGCATTAAATTATGAAAAAAAATATGTTAATACATATATTATAATATGGCTGTTATGCAAGGAGCAGAACTCAAAGAACAAATTCAATTCTATATAAATAAATTGATAATTTTAAACAAATTTTCCTTTTAAGCGATATTCTTAAAGAAAAAATAAAAATTAAAATAAATTCTCTCTGAATATGACAAATAGAAACCTTGCATCAAAACTACGGAGTGTATTCTACATTTACAATAATATTCTTCTTCAATAATGTTCATAATTCTGCTTTCAATAAATCATAATATATATGCCAAGAGTCACTACACAAGCACCAATTACAGCACTATACGGAAATATGTATTAACAATAAAATGAATAATGGTTTCACAAATGATGATGAATGATTCTTTGCCATCTCAACAAAGTGGCCAAGTGCGAGTCGGAGTTGCTCCTCTACTCTTTCTCCTCTTCCCTACCCACTCACCGTCACTGTAAAGGCAAATCGGAAAAAAACCTACTTGGATACGAAATCATAAAAAATCTATAATATACTCGTACTTCATTCAATAATTATAATATATATGTTCTTACGTATATCATTATATACTTTTAAAGTATTGCATGGCAGAACTTTGAAAGTGTGATGATTCAAATCAAATGCTAGAAGCGATTGACCTTAGGTCGCCTGCCTTACTATGAAAATATATATGTACCTATATAGATGCTTTGTCTGTGATTTTGAAACAAATTAAACAATTATTTTTTGGGCTTTACTCTGTATATTGCATATAGCGGGGTAGACAGGAGGAGACTTAGTGTTAAGGCACTCCATTCTCCACTTTTCGCCTAGTTATCTGAGACATAGTGTGCTGAATTTAAAGCGAAAAACTAATAATAATTCATACCCCAAATGGGAATCGAACTTATAAGTTTGCTACATGACGGCCTCTAAAGTCTATAGTCTAGCTTCAATACAAGCGCCCTTAAATATTATTTTTATTCCAATATGCAAGTAAAAAATATATATCAAAATAATATTTATTATATAACAAGGTTCAAAGAGGTAGCGCGGAACCGTCGCGGTCACTAACATATACATATAAATTTGTATTCAAATTTTAAATTAAAATATGTTGTTCGTCAAAATTGCTAATTGCTGAAAGCAGTTATTTTTATACAATTGTTTAATTCAATAGTTTTTTTTGAAGGCTGACGAGAGGCCGCTAGTATAAAATAAAATCTCAAAATAATAATAATAATAACTATATAGAGAATATTAACAAAATGAAGTAATTAGAAATGATTACCAACTCTGTCTCGGCTCTTACATTGCTAACGATAATACATCATTACCCCTAATTTGTTTGTGTAATATCTACTAAATATTTAAGTAGTTTTTGAATAAGTCATAAATAAATTGTGATGCAAGTGGTCACGCACCTACATATAAAAACATAGTAAATTTATAGTGCCAGGCCATGGAAATTTTATTATTTTATATACATATTTTTATTTTTAACGCTCTATCCCTAACGAGTAGTAAGTGGGGAAGGTGTGCCTCTCTGGCCTCGTCCATAGTCATCAACCTAGCGATAGGTAATCATTCATAACTTTCTTCTATTATCGTCGACACTGTCTAGTTCTCCGAAATCTACCTCCACCTTTCTTACCAATCACTTTAGTTAGATTAACGTTTCAGAAGCAAAAACAAAAGACGAGATTGCTATACTAATAATAAATATAATCTTTAAATAAAATAATCACTCCTTTAAGTGGAAGTCGAACCCACAACTATCGCTTTTACTATTACAATCACACGCTGTCTCACTGCGCCATAATGGCTTCTATATACCTATACTTAGCATAGTAATATATCTATATATCTATATCTTCTTACCTAAGCTAGCGTGAGCTTTGATCCCTCCAAGATTTCGCACCCGGAACAATCCAGCTTTTTTGAAGGCACAGTTTATTTTGAATCCGAAGTCTGACTCGAGAACACATAGCGGCTGTGCGACTTCTGTGAAAAAACAAAATATTTATTTATTCTGTAAATATACTATATATATAATAGACTTTAAGATATATTTTTTAAGAATTTTGTTGAAAATTAAGCATTTTATATTACAACTAGTCTCCAGTCTCAACTTCACTTAAGACGTATAAATGGTCTATGCGGTTTGTCTCCGATCCCGTGGGAATTTCAAGCTCTCTTTTCTTAATGCTTTTCTATCTTAATTTACCTATGTATATACCAAATTTCAAGTTAGTAAGTCCAGTAGTCTGTGCGTTTTTAATTCGGCGGCAGGTAACAGGTCAAATAGTTCCCCAGAATACTCCCCATGATAAATGCTGTAGAGAACGCAGATGAGACGTCTCTATGGCAAGTCAAAGTGTCAAGCCTTTCACATATCATTGGGAACCCAACGATTTGAACGGCGTTGTCTATTACCCAGTAATGAAAAAGTATAATGAATAGATTCACAAAATCGATAATTAAAAACTTGCAATTAACTAAAAACAAAACAATAGAATATTGTATTAAGATTGTATTAAGATGATTGTCTAGCGACTAGTGAAACTTTGTAAAAGTCTTTGTACAGATATGCTAATAGTAAAAGCTACAATAAAGGCAGTCACACACTTAGCACTTTCGCCGTACAAACGTAAGACTTACCTAAGGTATATGCATACATATGTATATTCATATAAGTAATATATAAGAGACACAAGAGATCTAACTGGCTAGATAGCTTCTTCTTTTTTTTATAAAAAAATATAAATGAATGTTCTATATTTCTAATATTATAGTATTCTGGTGCCAATTTTTAATTTACACTAAATTACAATGTACGGTGTAGCATCCGACTGTAAGCCCGATAGTTGTGAATTCGATCCTATGAGGGAAAAGGAATTATTTCCTCACTCTGATAAAATCTCTCTTTTTTTGGCATAGACTTACGTTAATCGACAAGTAGTATCTCGAATTCGCGTGTAAAGAAGAGAACAGAGTGTCAAAATATGTTTGCTTACTCTACTATCCGCAAGATAATGTACGTATAATGAAACGTCCATAAATTGAAAAAAAAACGGCCATGCTTTTACTAAATTCCATTCTACAACTATAAATTACATTAATAATTTATTAGCAAGTATTTAGTAATGTAGTACCGTTGACCCTCAAGCCCTTTATCTAATTATTCCGAACATTAACTATTGTGTTCCGTTATACGCGCGTTACGAAAGTCCAGGATCTGAGTCGGCCTAGATTTCACCTCGTCCTGCGCATTGCCACGCGATCTAACGTATTTGGTGGCAGTAAGGTCAGTTACCTTAATAATAACCTTCCTAGATTGCTTTGCAAAAGTTAAAATATATGTAGTACTTATAAAAATTTATATTTTTTAACATGCAGAGTATGCAGAGGGAACCCTAGTGTTAAGACACTCCGTTCTCGTTCCCCACTTTCCGCCAAATTCGAGAGATATTGCATGTTGAGTGGTGGAACTTAACGCCGCGTTTCGTCCCGTTACTAAAAAAAATATTTCAATATTTAATTTCCGCGAGAGGTAATCGAACCCACAACCTATCTTGCTTACGGTCGCATGCTTTTGCGCCTGCGCCACGACTGGCTTCAATAAAATTATTACATTTCATTATCGACATTTTTTATTTTAAGTTCGGATAGTAACGGCTTATTAAAGACTTTTCTTACAACCCACCACATTTTGTTGAATTTAAAATAATACGTCCATTTTACATATAAGAATAACAATAAATAAAAACATAAAAATAAATATATCTTTACATTTCTAATCTATGTAACAAATACTTAAGCAGAATATTCTAAGATATTCAATTTCACTCTCTATAATAAAACTTTTCATCTCATATCACATATACGATTATGACTGAACTCTATCTATATATAATACAAATTGTACACACACTACCGACACTTTCCCCGGTCAACGTCCTGGACGGTCAAGCATCGAATTGTGAATCAACGACCGGTCGCTGCCGGATGCATGGAGAAAGGTCCCACTTACTAGGTTAGGTAGGGTCAGCAAAATACGTAGAATAGGTGTTTTGTAATACCGTGTGTCATCTTCAAGTAAATGACACGACTAGGATAGAAAATTGAGGATGGTTTAGATTATATCTTTCTTTTAACATTTTTTTTTATCAATTTTGTCAGTCAATTAGAAAGAGTTGATAGTACCCCACTCGAAGAAATATTTATTTAAAATTTATAAATCCATTTCCTCGCTCTGCTATCGAGGCAAAAGACAGCGTTGAGTTCCGCCTCTCAATATACAATGCCTCCAGAATTTAGCCGAAAGTGGGGAACATTATATAACGTGAAGCTGATTTTTTAATTTTCTTTTTCTATTACAAAGTAGTATTAATCTTTGTAATAGAAAAAGAAAAGTGTAATCACTAACTAAATGATAGAGCAGTGTATATAAGAAATATATTGATAAAATAATACAAAACATTACAATAGGTACAAGGTACAATATAATTGTGTTTGAACCTAAACAATAAATTATTTTATTGTTATTTACATTTTCATGCTGACCTTACTGCATAATAGATTGCAAATATTACGCACTTGTATGTCACGTCCGACAATGATAAACCTGCTCTGTAAATGTTTTTTAATCAAATATATATTATAAAAATTATATATGTATTATTGTATGACCTTTTTTCTTCTTTTTGCTACTTAAAGAACCTTTATATGTTATTTTATGAGAAGTTAAGTAGCAGATAAGATTATTTATTCTTATCGAAAATATTAGCTAAATATTAATATATTTCGTCCATGGCTACTCCTGATTAGCCATAAACTCTGTGCCCTAAATTTTGGCTGTATCCCGCACATAGTAGAGTCACTAGGTTCCCATTAAGATACTTTCGTTCTTCAATTTTCGCCGAATTCTAGAGGCATTGCCTGTTGAGTGGAGGAACTCAACGCCGCACTTTATCTCGTCACCAGAGCGAAGAAAAGAAAACATTAAATATATCATTCTCCCAAGTGGTAATTGAATCCACAATCGCCGCGTTTGCCGCCCCTTTTTGCGACTCTGCGCTATGACGACCTCTTTACTTTTTCTACTAAAAAAAATATATTAATTATAATTATATTACTTAGCATTATCTTCGGCGTTGACTTCCGTCACTTTCCGTTTAAAATGGCGAACGCAGTGTTTACACTAAGTTAGGCAAAAAAAAAACGAGAACTGGAAAAACACAATTACTAGTTTAAATATAAAATAATAATATCAAAACATTATAGCTATTTTATTATGAATGTTTTGTTATGTTTTTTTGTTCTCTAAATCATAAGTTAGTGTGAAAGTTACATCAATCAAAATGACGGCCTCAGTCACTTCATAAAGGAGGTAACACTTTCTATATTTTGTTTGGATTCTAGAAATGAAGCCTAATGTTGTCGTTAATTTTAGCCAATATTTTAAGAAAACGTAAAAAATATTGACCGTAGCGGGACCCTAACCCGCGCGTACCTTCAAGCGCTCTAACTAATCAAATTATAAGTTTTTAGAATATCCAGGAATAACACTTAAAAACATGTTAATTGTTTCTTTCGAGCTTATCTTAACTGTATCCCGCATATATCAAGGGAACCTAGTGTTAAGACACTCTGTTTCTCCCTTTTTGTTTGTTAAAATATACCTTACCTTCTTGTTACCTTCGATTATATTATGAAACATATCAAATTACCGGTAATATATATAAACTATAATGTACATAACGAAACCTGGTTAATTATGACATATACAAGCCATATTAACAGCTTCACGCCTTTTCCCGCACAGCAGAGAAAACAGTCAGAACCTAGTGTCGTTATGGCGCAGCGGCACAGAGTGTGACTTTAACGCGATGGTTATGCGTTCTAGTCCTTCTCAGAAATTAATTACAACATTAACATTAACAGCATTAACAACCCTGATATATGACTAAAAAAAAACCATTTAAACAACAATTTCAAAATATTAAACAAATCGTATATGACTATTACAAAAAAACACAGAGTAATATAATATGTAAATGTGTAAGCACAATCACATCCTTGTTTACGAAATACGATTCAAAAAATTACCTCCATTGACCATGCTTGTTGGGTAAGTTCCATTTCAGTCTTCCTTTGTGGGTAGACTTAAGTAATATAATGCAATAAGTACCGTAATAGGCTTCTAACAGCCTCTGTCGTTTGCTTTGTCTATGTTTCAACGGTAAGTTATTATGAATTATATATTTTTTTAATTATTTAATTATCTGAGAAACTGTATTGAGACACTGGATTCCCATTAATACACTTGTGTTACACTCTTTCCGCCGAATTCTGGAGACATTGCTAGTTGAATGACGGAATTTAACGCCGCCTTGGTACATGAGCTAAGAAATGAACACAATATATTTTTCGTTTCCTCGAGTGGGAATCGAACTCACAACCTTCCCTTTCCTACACACAACCCTTTGCAGGATTGTGTGGAAATCTCTAATATTTTCATTTCTTCGCTCTGGTAACAAGGCAAAGAACGGCGTTAAATTCTGTCAGTAAATACGCAATACCTCTAGAATTCAGCGGAAAGTGGGAAGCGGAGTGTCTCAACACTAGGCTCCCTATGTCTACCCTGTTGCATGAAGCTGCAAAAAACCCCTATAGGTTATACCATATCACATAACCGTGAGTAAATTGGCGTAAAATCTGTTTCCACGTCCAATCGATTCTCAACATTGTATTGTTCTATAATAAGTAGTTAAAGTTAGAGGAAAAGTGTTTTTTTATCACAATTTAGACAGCAATCGTGTATAAGCGAGTGATTTACGTATCGCTTTTCTGTTTTCTATTAGCTATTGTTTATCGGTAACCAGCTTTCTTTAGCTTTAGTGAAAATCCGCTTATTGGTTTCCTTATGCATTATATGGTTCATACAGCAAGTTGAGGTGTAAGTAGAAGTGTTATTATAATGAAGGAGATAGAGATAGATAGAGGATAAAAAAGAGCTGCTTTTTTCCGGATAGCACAGTAGAAGAATTACATTATTTCTCACATTTGGCTTAATTTTTCGAGGCATTTAGTGGCGTAAGACAAGGCATTGCCTTTTCTATCGGAGCTGGAATATTGTATTGTTCCCTGCTAGATGAAGAGCGACGTAGAGTTCTGCCACCTCAATACGCAATGTCTCGATAATTGGGAATGTTTTAACACTAATTTCCTTTCACGCTATATAGCTAAATGTTAAATTGTTTTAAATTGTACTAATATAATACATAATATATAGTATATTATGCTTGAAAAAAAAATAGTGACACGAGAGGAACAAATATCCGATCAGCATAACATACATGATTTAATAAGCGGTCGTCACTTTCGTTTTCACGTGAGAAAGTGCCCGTCACGCGTGGTCAGCTAGTAGCGATGTTAAACATATTGACGTGAAAAATTGCTCTATGCTCATTTGTCACGCTGTTTTCTACACGCATCTCAAGTATTATGTTTACATACTAGAGACTAAAGTGCGGTTTCGCTCGCATAAACTTATTTTGTATTTCATAGCCGAAGAATAAGACCAGCTACGACCAAGTTACTTATGTTAAAATATCCAATCGTAACGAACAGGTATTATATGTACCAAATATATAAAACAACTATGTTTTTGCTGTCGACGGTACGATGGTAACAGGAAAATGGATTTATATTCTATCGGTATATATGTATTTATTAATATTTTCAACTTTTTTATAATACATTTTTATTGATATGCCATGGCATTTATAGAACTAAAACGATTAACATATTTCTAAAGAAGTCCGCTATTACCGTCTTAGGCAGCACGTATTTAAATTGGCTTACCATATTTGATTTAATATTCAAATGGGCAGTGTTGATAGCTTTATGACAAATCGCTCTATTTTCTATTATTCAAAACCTAATCAAATTATGCCGCATGTAGCAAGGTAGGCAAAGGGTGCCCAGAGTTAAGACACTCCTTTCCCCACTTTTTGCCGAATACTGATGGCTGGAGGAAATTAAATATTAATATTTTAATTTACTCACACTGGTAACGAGGTAAAGCGCGACGTTTGAATTCCGTCACTCAACACGCAATGCCTCTACGGTATATCTTAACACTAGGTTCCCAGGTTCCCTCTACCCACCCAGCTATGTGTGGATATAGCGTGAAATTAAAAATTAAATAAAAATAATATATAATCAAACTTATTTACTTTCAGTATATTACCTCTATAGATACACCTCACTAGGCCACTCTAAGTCCAACGAAGGATGTTAATCGTTTTGTGATGATGTTCTCTTACGCAATGTTTGTATGTATGTTACAATTTCTTTACACTGAATGGAGACATTTATATGAAATAGTATAATTTTTCACGCACTATTTATCGTGATTGCTTGTGAATGGAGTTGTTTATTATTGATCTGTCATTAGGTCTGTGTTACTACAATAGTTTAATATAGAGTGGATATACTAATGAAACCTTGATTGTAGTTTGTGCTCCTTTAGTAATATAGTACTTTTAGTATTACATAGAATTGTCACTTGCCCCCTATTTTCAAAATATGAAATACTTTACGCTATAAGTTAATTTTAAATGTTTAAAACGACTCATGTTTATGTCTTAGGAAAAGGTCTTATGTATGATCCGAAATGAAAAATAAAGACTCTAATTACTCTAATGAAATGAGATGGGTAAAAAATCTAATGTGAACTATATACTATACGTTGCAATACCTTGGGTGGTAAAACCCAAATCCAGGCGGAAAAAGAAAGCAATCCTTTCTCTCGAATGGAATTGGAATCTACTACACGTTATAAATTAGTCATATTTGTACCTACGGCGCTATAATAGTCTTATCTATAATTTTACATATACAAAAAGAGCTATTAAACTATCGAAACAATAACATTTTTTATAAGAACTATTCTCGTAAAATGTAACTCCGAAGAAGCCTCTACATCATTGATTACAGATAGTTAAAGTTAAAAGGCGGGTATTACCAAAGATCAACTCACGCTTTAGCTATAAACGTGTATGAAATACGACAGCCATGCTGCTGACCTTATGCACTTTTGTCTAGTTTCTAATTTATGAAACTGTTATCACGACAATGTGCTGTGCTTCTTTAGAAATTATCATTTATACACTCCTTTATTCGATATAATTGGTTTTAATATAGAAAGCCTAGTAATGTATTACGATGTTATTTCCTTTTCCATACATTTTTTTAGTCAAGGAAGGCAGAGGGAACCTAATGTCAAGAATCTTTCAAATTTGAGACATTGCACGTTGAATTGCAATCTGTAGAACGTCGCGCCTTGTCTTAACAAAGCGAAGAAATAAAATAACTAATTCCCTCTAAATGGAAATCGATCCACGAGCATCGCCTTTACAATACAATATTTAAGTATATTTTTGTGAAATAGTATAAAATAGTTTTAGTAAATATCTGCTATTCTAATACAAGAAATCTAATACAATAATTTTCTATACTAGTATTTGAAAACTTTGCCTACACTATAATTGTAGCCGCTTACGTCTGTACATCAATCAATAACAATAAAACCGTAACGACCTTTCTTTTATTTCTTTGTAACCATGACGTATGTAGAGCAATTGAGATATTAAAAATGGCTTGTTTAATATTCCTTTCATGTATACTTTATTACTTGGATGCGAGTAGAAAGTAACATTTTTAATATCTCATATGTATTGCATTGAGGCAGTCGTCGTGATGTAGTAGAGCAGTTGACTGTCATAAGTTACATACTATAGTTACGGATTTAGTTCCAAGTTTCCAAGTCTCCGCTTTAGTAGGTAAAACGTGGTATTTAGCACAGCCTAGTTATTTTTTAGGAAAGTCTAAAGAAGTTGATAAAGTTATGATATCGTTTCGAAATACCATAATATAATTATGTTATAATGTTTTTTGCTTCAGTATTTAATGAAAATATTACATTTTTCATTTTTTCAAGTAAGAATCGAACCCACAACGTATCGAGTCTACACTCACACGCTTGTTCTTGTTCTACATGTAACTAAAAATTTAGAATATTTAGTCTACATTTATAAATGTTTAAACTAGGTACGTAACCATATAATAGTGTTTAATAGCTCCAATCCACATTAAATAAATAGTGGTTTTGACCAAAATAGTTCGTTCGTGTAGATAGCCTTAGCACTTGAGGCCACGAGCGATACCCACATGGAATTCTAATAATGTTTACAAAATAAATAGAGTTGTATATATTTTGTCATATTTAGCAGCAGAGCAGGGAAACTTGGGAACCTAATGTTTCTAAACTCCGTTCCCATTAAAACACTTTTATTTTCCACGTTTCTGGAGGGATAGCGTGTTGAGTGGCGGAACTTAACGTCGTGTCTTGTTCATTACCAGAGCGAGGAAATGAAAATGTTAAATATTTCATTTCCTCGAGTGGTAATTGAACCCACTACCTACCTGTCTCGTTTTTATCAAATTATATTTATAATACTACTACATAAGTGTACTAGTAAATGCGTAATAACCTGTGAAAGTTACTGGCGTTGTCAAACAAAAGATTTTTTTACTTAACTAAAGAAACGTAATAAATCATAAATAATTTATTATGATATATTGTTATATATTATAGTGATCAAACGTAACGCGAAAACTATGAAATAAAAACAATAACATTTTCCCATAGAAAAGACATCAACGAGCGTCTTTCCTATACACATTTAAAATGGTGTCATTTTGTCTTCAAAAACCATGTGACAGAAAGTTTAAATACTTAAAGTAGAATATTTAATATTATAGGAATAATAATAATAGTTTGATTCAACAATTGCATTCTTGTCAATTTTGACGAAGTACATACTTAACAGCGCCACAGACCCGCCTCGCCTGGCAACAGACTTACATGAATATATCCAAAATATATTTAAAATAAGGAAAATTGTGATGAATGAAATGAAATGAAATAAGGAATGTGAATGTTTCACAAAAAAAAATTAACATACAACAATTTATATAATTTTAATATAAATTCACACTTCAATACATAATAAGCTTGGTAAGCAGAGAGAACTTTGAGTCAAGACACTCCGATTTGCACTAACTTCCCGAATTTGATACATACAACCTGTATGTATCGGTGACGGAACTCTACGCCGCACCTCGTCGAAATTTAAAAAAACCAATCAAATAAAAATAAATCAATTAATATAATTTTGTAATTAACATACCATTTTATATCATTAACATAAAGTCTAATTCTAAATGGTCTAGTTGTCTATCCGTCCATCACTTGACCATGGCTACGTCACAGTTTGATGTAATTCCATATCCACAGTTTGCACGTTCTCAGCAAAGCTCGAACGTGTCGGCAATCGCAAGGCCGGCAGCACTTTCAAAATACACGATGACCGTATGAACTGTTTTAAACGGATCTTTCATGTTATTTTAGTAAAATACTTTATTGAGAATGTTTATATATGTAATTATATATGGGTATTTCTTAGTGTTATTTAAATATTTGAGCTCGAGTAGGTACCTGGTACATATCTACTCGTATATCTAATAAACAAACACGATCGTACTAAAAGAAACCCTCCTGGCGCAGGGACATCGATTATAATTGTAAGAATGAACGGTTGTGAGTTTGATTCCCAGCTTGGTGAAACTAATAATTTTCATTTCCTTGCTTGCAATTGCTTGCTTACTTGCAATTTTAGCTAACGACTAATTTACTTCTTTATTGGTAAAACCAAAGTAAAATAGCAAAAGGGAGATTTTTTACGAAGTCACGTAAGTCGTTATATTTAGATTTACTTCGTCCACAAGTTGTCAAACTACTTTCATTTAACAGGAACTATCGGTTAAGCTATGTCGTAATTATTATATTGACTGGATTCATAAATATTTCCTTCCTCTAACATCGTGTTTACAACTTTCTTGCTAAGTGTGGAAGTAATTAACTTACATTCTTCAGGTTCCTTAATAAAAAATGTATTAACTTCACGATGCATCCCACACATCTCGGAGAAGAGAAACACAGAGGGAACCTGGCACCTACTGTTAAATAACTTCGTTCCTATTAAGACTTCAATTTCCCATTATCTCCCGAGTTCTGGAGGCATTGTGTGATGAGTGGTGGAATTCAACGCCGCATTTAACATTGTAGCTATAGCTTTAGGATTATATGGTATGGTGGATATGTTGCTTAACCTAGTTAACACTGCTAAATAATAGTATGGATGTGGATGTGGAATCTCTTTGCTCCCAAGGGCACATGAAGAGGTCGACCATGGTTAAAAGCCTATAAATCTAGTATACTAAGAATCGTTACGGGTGTAAAACATGTATATGTACTGACGACTGGTTTTACAAGAACATTACAGATAGACCCAATAGGAGAACACGGTGTTTGTAGAATAGATACATTTTATGTCAGAAGATAACTTTTCTAGTGATGAGACACTCCGTTTCCCACTTTCCGCCAAATTAGAAGCAGGATAATGAAGGTTTTGTATTTATTCAACTTTTTTTATAGTGGTATTGAAACGATTACATTTTCAACTCATATATTATGTTTATTTACCTACAAGATTAGCTTTACATTTTAGCATTAGCTTCACTAAAAAACAAACAAAATAAAAAACGTAATCCATATATTTTAATTATTTTCACTGTAAAATTGTTATATTTATAACACTTTTATTAATAAGGAAAACACATATATTTTAATATATAATAAACAAAACTAAGCACATATTTGAAAGCATTATTTAGTTAAAAAAATCACACGATTATTACACGCACGCGATACTTAAGCTATAAAATTCCGTCGTTGTTTATGTAATAAATACTAGATTTGTATGACTTTATCCTTGTAGATGTTTTTTTTTTAATTATTTTAATTGACAGTCGGCATCGTTATCAATGCCGCGACAACTGCGTGTGTACATATACATGTGTGCACGTATGTATATGTGTGTGTATGTGTTAATTTAAGATACATGTTTATATATTAGATGTGAGTATTCATTTAAGTTAAGCCGTCAGAGTGCATAGCGTCGGTTGTGAGTTCGATTCCAGTTCGGAGTAATGAATTATTTGTCACAAGACAAAGCACGGCTTTAAATTCCAATACACAATAGGTAATATCTCAAAAATTGGGGAACTGAGTTTTTAAACACTAGGTTCCCTCTCACTACCGGAGACTCAGTGTTAAGTTTAAAAGAAAAGAGTGATTAAAGTGTGTAAAACATAAAAAACAATAGAAATTAATATGACACGACATATTCATAGCTTTGATGAAATAATATTTCATTGTAAAAAAACCAGATCAAGAGCAAACCACAATTTATTATTATATTTACTTACATAATATCTTTTATAACTCGTTAATATTTCATAAAGTAAGCAACAAAGATAATAAAATTTCATACAAATAAAAACAATCGATTCACAAGCTTTCACTGGATTTTCCCATATAAGTCTATCATTACATAGATTACATGCATATTACAACATTATTATATTGCAGATATTTATTTCATAATAATAGGTAATAAGGAACCTTATAGAAATATATTAATTATCTATATATATAAAAGGACTTGTCCTCACTGACTGAGGTAAGACGCACGCACAGCCGTAACCGCTGATGGCAGAAACGTGAAATTTGGACAAATGTTTACTTTCGTAATCTGGACATCCACTAAGAAGGGATTTTGAAAAATTTTAACCCTAAAGGGGTCAAATAGGGGTTCAAAGTTTGTATGGAAAAAAAATTAAATCTTCACCGATTTTTATAAAAATTGAAATTGAAATTTTTAAAAGTATTTAATTGAACACGTATTTCATCGTTTTCTAGAATTCTCCCCCTAAGGGTGCAAATAAAGGGGTTGAAAGTTTGTATGAAAAAATTCTTAAATCGCCACCGATTTTTATAAAATTTGAAATTTAGACTCTTAAAAATATTTAATTGAACATGTGTTTCATGGGTTTCTAGAATTCACCCCCTAGGTATGCAAATAAGGGGTTGAAAGTTTGTATGGAAAAATCTTTAAAACGACACCGATTATTATAAAATTTTAAATTTAGACTCTTAAAAATATTTAATTGAACATGTGTTTCATGGTTTTCTAGAATTCACCCCCTAATGGTGCAAGTAAGTTTGTATGGAAAAATCTTTAAATCGCCACCGATTTTTATAAAATTTGAAATTTAGACTCTTAAAAATATTTCATTCAACACATGTTTCGTGGGTTTTTAGAATTCACCCCTAAATACGCAAGCGAAGCTGCGCGCGTCCGCTAGTTAATATATATAACTTTAAAGAATCTCCCGCGAAACTAAAACATAGCTGCAACATAACGCTGCTATTATTTAACCAGAGAACTATTTTTATAAAAAATTACATATAATTTAAACTATCTATACGATTATAAAAATAATTAAATAATAAAATTGTCGGCGGAGGACCACAAGCGTACCACTGTACATGCGACAGGTAGTGGGTTTGATTACACTCGAGAAAATGAAATAGTTATTTCTTCACTCTCGTGACAAGGAAAAGCGCGGCTTTGAGTTACGCCACTCAACACTCAATGCCTCCAGAATTCTGTGAAAAGTGGGAAACGGAAGCGATTTTATGCCAATAATCTAACTATACTATTTTGTGCGGGATAGAGCGAGAAGCTATCCTTCCCGCATACATAGACTAACACACAAAAATAAATCAATTTGAAATCATAGTTTCTGAGATTATTACGTTCAACCAAACAAATTCTTATGTATGTATGCATATATATAATACGTACTAATAATATAGAACAAGAAGCTAATATATAAAATAACGGGTCTAAAGTTATTATTTTCTTTTGTATATTTCCTTTCACAAAACCCATTTGTCTGGAGAGTAATTTCGAAGTCACATCACACACTCTATTGGCCTCGTTGGTCCATTTGTTGGTCTTGAAAGTATCTTTTTGTTATACTCGTATATATAGATTGAGAACCACTGACACACTGTTCCACTGCCTTTGATATATATCGATTTTCTTTTAATGTCGTCTTAGATATTAATAAAATAGTGTAATTTAGACTAATGTGTACTTAGATATGTTAGATATGTTTTTCTTTAAATTATTTTATGATGATTATTTGTACGACTTTAAGCGTGATGTTTGTGGGTTTGATGCCTACTCGAGAAAATTAAATATTTAATATTATCATTTTCTTTACTCTGGCAACGAGACATGCAACACACAACGCCACCAGAATTCGGCAGAAAGTGAAGAACGGTATCTTAATGAGAATGGAGTGTCTTGCCACTAGCTTCCCAGGTCTCCTCTGCCTAGACTGGTATCTAAAGAATACAGAATACAGGATGGAGCTAAAATATATCAAAAAAAGAAGAAAGAACGTGACAGCCAAAGCATATCATTAAATTAACACAAAAATATTTTTAAGAAACTATAATTATCGATATTTCATATAATTGATTTAGTAATTTCCATATTAAACGCTACTATTTAATTTGACCGACGTTAACTAACATATAACGAAATACTTTGGAGATATCATCAATTTGCATATAGATTAGCGCCTATGTAACCTTATTAGGTACAGGCGACGAAAATAAACGCAACGCTCTCCTTATAAATATTTACTCATCTCTTAAATGGTTCAAGTTAGTAAGATTTTTTTCAAAACTGAGTATGCAGAGAGAACTTAGTGTTAAAACACAGTATTTGTAATGAACATAATAAGTAATAAAATGAACTTGAAATAAAAAATAACTGAGTATTACTTAATATTACAGAATGTATTTAGTGATAATGTGACGTCATTATGGCAAAGTAAACGCGATGGCTATGGCTATATACAATCTTAGACTCCATCTACCTGCCAGGTGATAGGGAGATTTCTTATTTCTTACCATATATTTTTTTCAGCTTGCCACTTTACCTCGCAAAGTAGACAAAAAAATTGAAAAGAACTCTTTTTGACACAAGGCTCATTTTTAAGGCAGACCTCAAGGCTGCATTTTTTATTACCCGAGCAGGAATCGAACCCACAGTCACATTTACAATCACACATGAAAAATAAAATTAATTACTCCACCTTATAAGGATGTTCATAATAATAATAACGCTTGCAACATTTTCTTCATTATAACGCGTGGACGATGATACCTTGTCGTACGGTGAAAGTGATTTCGCCAAGAGTGCTTTATGTTTGAAGGTGGTATCTCTTTATATTTGATAGACAGATTATAATAAATTTAAAATTTTATTTTAGTTAAGAAAGTTGTAGTATGGATTTTTTTTGAAAGTTTTAAGTATAATGCATACGATTCCTTACAATAAACTATTTTTTTAGTTTTTTAGGGTGGCAATAGATAATACTCCGTTTTCTCCATCACTCCCCATTTTCCTAAATTCAACACTTGCCAAAACGAGGAAGTGACAATCGTTTAAATACAATCATTCCCCCAGTAAGGTTCAAATCCACGTCTTCCACGTTGAATGTAAACACGACATCCCCGCTCTTTAACAAGACTGACAGCGGCGTTAATTTCCGCCAGATGACATGACAGATTGTCTTAACACCAGGATCCAATCCCTATCCTGCTATAGCTGTATATATTAATAGTTATTTACACCGCATCCATATATCGCGCATCACACCAATACTGGTCGGTCAAGGCTATATCGGGAGTCGAGACGGCTAAAACAAGTAAAGATATAATATAGTCAAAGAAATTTCACTCACGGCATTCTGCTTCACCTTTCCAATTTCATTAAAAGTGTATATTGCTTTCTTTGACACGTTTTTTTTATTTTTATTATGTAAAGCTATTTTTAAATGTTAAGGAAAATTTTTCGATTAAAAATAAGTGGATTTCTTTTTAATGTTGTTTACTATATTTGGTTGTTACTGTTTTTTATTTTTAATCTGCGAAGGCAAAATAAAATTATTTTTATCATCCGCATGCAAGGTATAACGGAGACAATTTCTCCGCTATCTATACATATCTATAAATAAAATTAATATATCTGCCTGTAATGTGAAAAAAACATGGTTGATGTTTTTAAAAGTAGTATATATAGTTATTTATACGACACTAAAACGCAATCAATTATAAAATTTTTGTCTGTCTGTCCGGGCTAATCTTCGTAGCAGCTGAACTGTTTTTATGGAATTTTCAATCATTGATAGAAGTAGTGGTAGACTAACACAGAAGTTGGCTTTTTTATCCCGGAATAATAAAAATATTTAATATTTTTATTTCTACTAATTAAGAACAGACTTTTTTGGGCTATTAATATAAACCGAGCAAAGCTATACATAAATATTTTTTTATCCAATAAGCAACATAACATCACTTTTACCTGACAATAATCGAACTCACGACCGATGTCTTAACAGTTTTATCTCTAGTCAAAAGATCAATAAGCCATAAGCCAACTTTCACAACTTTATTGCATTGTATAGTAGTAATTTATATTAAAGATTTATTTCAATAGCTATTTGTATGGTGTGTTTAGTAAATTTTATGCATATCATAATTTTAATGATGGGTATAAAAATTGCTAAATATTTACCGTTCTACGGTTTTTTTTAATAAAAAAAATTACTCAACTACTACAACTACTACACAGCAGAGACCGTCATGGCGCAGAGGTGCAAAGGTGTGATGTAACGACAGTCGTGGGTTCGAAGCCCAATCGAGGTAATGTATTATTATATGGACCGTTTATTTTGAAAGTGGTGTAAGTCCATTTTCTTTTGTTTCGAGAAAATTAAAGGTTAGTATGTCGATGATTATGCAATTTCATTTAACGACCGATTTTAAGTTGTTCAAAATGTGGGTTTTTTTTGAGAAATTAAACACGGACTAGTCATATATAAAAAAATTACATTAAATTAAGCATGAATTACGTGATAGCTCATTTTTCTCAAAAATGGACTTACACCACTTTCAAAATAAACGGTCCATATCTTAATATTTTCATTTCTTCGCTCTGGCACCAAGGCCCGGCGTTGATTACAAGCCTCGAAAAATTCGGTAAAAAGTGGGGAACAGAGTCTTATACAGCATGAAGCTGATTTAATATTTTTTATTACTCAACTAACGTTAGCAACCTTTACCTATTTATCTAATGTACTGCAATAGTAGAATATTTCGAAATATATATGTTATTTAAATATGAAAAATCATGTTTCACTTTAATCATTAAAATCTATGAAGATAATATGCTAATGAACATTATGCTGTATCGCATTTACATTTTGCTCTGTTAGAATAGGCAATGAGGCCAGTCGTGGCTCGGGTGCAGAAGCGTGGGGCTGTAAACGCGACAGGATCTGGGTTTGATTCCTAGTCGATGCAATGAAATATTTAATATCTTTTGCCCTGGTGTTGAGGCAATGGCAATTTGAGGCAAATGAAAGTTGTGCCACTCGGGGAGTGGAATGTCTTAACACCAGGACCCCTCTGCCTACCCTACTATATGCGGAATATAGTTTGAATTTGGGAAAAAAAGAATTGCAACTAGATACAAGTGCGTTAAATCTCATAAAGTAGCACAACAAGTAAAATTGTCTACGTCTTCGTAAAGTCAAGAGATAAGCGTAAATCTAAAAGAAACTATTTATTTCTTCAGTTTCATACTTTTTCCTCATAGCATGGCAAACAGAAAATCTAATATTAAGAGAATTTTCCTCCGCCTATACCCTACTAAGTGCAGGATACAGCGTGAAGCAAAAATAAGTAGCAGAACTCAACTTGTTTAGCAATAGGAAGAAATTAAAATAATTTTAATATAATCTATCATATTCATAATTTCAGTGGCAACTTCCTTGGAATATTTCATCCCCGATTTTAACACCATCAATATCTATTAACTTTCCTTGTCAGTCAGTGCCTATTTGCATAATAAATTATAAATATTAATAAGATATATGAGGACCATCCTGGTACAGCATCTAATTGTAAAAGCGACGGTTATTGGTTCAATTCCACTTGTACTTGTATCCCACTAAACCGATTGTTTTATTGTTAGATTCATTTCGGTTGGGATCTCATATAGGAAAGTAAGAAGTAACCTAGTTTTAAGACACTCCGTTCTCCATGAAAACCCCATTTTGGATTTATTACATCTAGAGTAGCAGAACTCAACGTTGTAAGAACTAAGAAGTTAAATTATTCTCATTTCTTCTCTCTTGTAAGACCAAATGTGAATTTAAGTTCAACCAATGAAATTGAAGTTTTAATACCACATTTATAATTACGAATACATTATCATATAAAATCTATTTGTTATTAAATACAAATTAACATATAAAATGTTTGTATGACACGCACATATATATTGGATAATTATATTTTTGTATGCACCCTTCCCACGCCCCTTAAGTCATGGTACTTACATCTTATAATATACGGTATTAGCGTTATCAATGCTTGTTTGTAAAATCATTAATTCAATATAAGTTTAAGTTTGCATTACTATATTGATACTAGTGGAAATTGAAATTATCTTTAAAATTATTGTTTTCAGGTTATTATATTTTTTTTTTATATCTGCGCCGCCACAGGGCCCTCGTCCTAAATACCATAATTTTTTACTTGAATTACATAAAAAAAATAAGCTCAATGAGAAAATAATTATCACATGTAATTGCTTAGCCTACCTAGATTAAGCAACGTTTATAATTCTTAGTTAGTACAAAAATTAAGTTAAACCACAGAATGAGTTTTAGAAATTAGGTGGCTGTCACTGCTTCCACTTGCCAGTGAAGCTAGTTAAAATATTTTCTAGCCTAGATGAAAGCTGACTTATTTAAAAATAAATATAAACAGTACGCTCTGAAAGACAAAACGTGGCGTTGAGTTACGCCATTCCATATGCAATGACAATACGTTCCTCACGTTTAACCTCTGTCTACTCTATTATGTGAGAAAAGGTGAGATACAGCTTTTCATTTTTCGAACAATTAATGAAAATATTAAATATTTTATTTCCTTGAGTGGGAATCGAACCCACAACTATCACGCTTACAGATGCTTGAGCCCCTGAGCCACGACTGGCCTCAATCACCTACTCGTAGAACTCAAAATCAATAATAATTAATAATAATCAATAATGATGAGGCCATACTTTAATTATACATATATGGCTACTTAGAAAAAGTAGCAACTAAAGATTACTTAAGGCAATTTCGTATTATTAATAATTGCCTATTGAGTGCTTCCGTGTTAGTGTAATACAAAATTGATATTGGAAATCTTTTAATGTTTATGAGAAATAAGGGGGAAATTAACCTAAAATAAACTTTATACTATTATATATCATATATGGCCACGTTAAAATTGATGTACATAATCGTGATGCAATATCGTAAATATTAAGTTCTTTAGTAAAAACTCGATGTTGAATTCTGCTGTTCGACGCGAAATGTCTCCAATTAAGCAAAAACGTGGAAATTGGAGTGGTTTGACTATTGAAATAACATAAAGCTGAAAGAAAAGTGTTTTTGAACAATCTTAGACTACTTAACTCTAAGTTGGAACTCTAAGTTAGTTTCGAAGGTTGCTACTATACTACACTGGGTTTCCATACCTGAGAACCTAGTGGTAAAACACTCGGCTCCTATTAAGACACTTCCATTTTTCGCTGAACTTAACGCCACGTTTTCTCTCGTTACCAAAGCAAAAAAAATAAAATATTAAATACTTAATTTCCCCGACTGAATCGAACTCACTACCTGTTGGCCTAAGTAGATTATCTTACATAAATAATAAATATATTACCCATTTTCATCAACATCAATATAGAAAATATGACAAGAACTCAAAACTAGGCATCAAAATACTTCATGTTCCTAACCCAACTCCTACCGTGTCTAAATTACAAGTGGTTTTGAACTTCAACACTTCGGCATAATGTTATAATAATTGCCATAACGTCCTTAGGCCTGAGGGCACAAGTCAACTTTAATGATTGAACACTATTATTTATGTTTAGGCACATTTTCCACGTTTTAGGTAAATAATATACGAGTATATCCGATTTTAGTAAATCTATGAAATGATTTATTCTCGAAACGTATATTAATCCTTATTTTGAAAAAAATCGGTTTCACGCTGTATCCCGCACACAGCAGGGTAGCCAGAGGGAACCTAGAGATAAGACACTCCGTTCCCTATTTTCTGCCGAATTATGGAGGCTTTGCGTGTTGAGTGGCAGAACACTAATTAATTCATTTGATATAATTCATTTCATTTTGTATAATTAGCTAAAATATAAAAACAAGTTTAAGCGGGCGGAGCCGCGTTTGGGTTGCTAGTAACATTATATTCGTATGTCAAATTGTTAAGCATGTTTTTTTCTATTTTAATATAGATACAAGTATACCAAAGATATTTATCATTTATTTATAATATAATCTCTGTCCTCGACCAATATTTCAATACTTACAACAATATCTAACAAAACGACGTTATCGTATAGTAATCTTAGAAACGCTTCCGGAAATATTTTAATAATTATGCTAAATATATTGCAGTAATATTAATGTACAAGAACGTGTGTACACGCATTTTTTTATTTTCTAAGGTTATGACCGTGAGTTGGGCAAGTTTTAATGTTAATATTATTTAACAGACTATTGCCTAGAAAGAAATATGGATTTATAATTATTTATGTTAGAATTTCATTACTAAAAATATAAATTACGTGAAAATTAAAGTAAAATTGAGGCCTTCGTAGCACAGTGGCACAAGCATGTAACTGTAAATGCGACGGTTGTCGATTCAAAGTCGAAAAAATGAAATATTTAATGTTTTCAATTTCTAGCTCTGGTAACAAGGCAAAAGCGCAGCGTTGAGTTCAGCCACATAAAACGTAATATCTCCAGAATTCGGCGAAAAGTGGGGGACAAAAATGTCTTAATGGTAACGGATTGTCTTAACAGTAAATTCCCACGTTTACTCCACCAACCCTCCAGAATTCGGCGGAAAGTGGAGAACGGAGTGTCCTAACACTAGGTTCTCTCTGCCTACCCTGCTGTGCGCGGGATACAGCGTGAAGCTGATACAACAGATACCTACAGATTTATGCAATTTGATCTTATGCCATAATATCGATCCCTTGAGCTTAATATCGATCGATTACGAAGCCGCTAAGTATTAGGTTAATACCTAACTGATCCATTAATAAGTATATTAGAGGAGAATGTTGTGATATGACAGGATGGAGATTAAAGATTGCAATAAAGAAAAATCGATTTGATTTTAAATTATATTAAAAAGTAAAACTAGAAAACTTGACGCCGTTGCGGTGTAGTGTGCGACTGTTGTGAGTTCGATTTCCACTCGTTAGAAGGAAATGTTTAAATGAGGAATGAATGAGTAAAGAATGATGAAGAAATGTTTTAAATGTTTTGTTTTGTTTTCATTTTCTCGCTCTAGTAACGAGATGAAGCACAGCGTTAAGTTCCGCCACTCGACACGCAATGATTTAACTACTGTGTCACGACGGCCTCAAACATTAAAAACAACACAGTTTTTAATTACACAAAAATCAGTAAGGCCTAAACATAGGTCAATCGTAGTAAATATTGTATTATAAAGATATGAAGTAGCATTTTATCAAAAGTTATCGGTATAAAACTCTTTTATTTCTTGTCACTACTAAAAATAATAAGAAATTATCATTTCCAGGCTTATTAATATAAGAAAAATAACGATCCTCATTTACTCGAAGCGTCATTTTTCTTAAATTTGAATATGTCGTGTTCCCAATGTCTGCAATGTCAGTTGTAATGTAAAATATTAAATTGATATAAAATCGCCATAAATAAAGAACCGAACCGAACCTTGATATAAAAATATAATTAAACTAACAAATCACCTGGAGTAAAAGCTTTTAATGTTGTTTTCTGTATTTATTGCAGGTGAGGCTATGTTTTTTACTTATGTACCATTAAAATAGAAATAAAATTTTAAATAAACTGTATTTATTGCAGAAACCCAACTTGAGTTTTTATTTCAAGAGTGAAATAATTAACATTATTATATTAATATAAAACACACAAAGACTAGCTAATAATTTTATGATAATAATATAATTAGGTTACCTCACACATTAGCTATCTTATTAACTAAAGAATCGCATATTTTTTTAGCAGGGTAGGCAGAGGTAACCTAAAATTAACCCACGCCATTACCCACTCGCCGCCTAATTTTCAAGGGCTTGTGAGTTTAGCAGCGGATATCAACGGCAGGCTTCGTCTTATTCCCTGAACGAGAACATTATTAAATAAGTAAATTCCCTGAGTAGGAATCGAACCCATAACCGTCGCTAGATACTGTGCCGCTACGGCACGACTAATTATCTTAAATTGTAAATTTCCGATTACACAATACGCAAGTCTTTACCGCAGTCTTAATTCGCCATATTAAATGTACCTGTAATAATTACATCATATTTAATTTTAATAATTTAATTGAAATTATAAGGAAACATCAAAGAGAACAAACTTTCTACTACAATTATATGAATAACTTTAAATTGTAATTTATTATTTCACTTTCTTTGAAACCGGCCGTGGCGTAGTGGCATAGCTGTAACTGTAAATGCAATAGGTTGTGGGTTCGATCCCTATTTGAGGAAATGAAATATTTAATTGGTTGGAGCCCGCCATACCTCCAGAATTCGATGGTGGTGGTGGTGGGGAGCGGAGTGTCTTAACACAAGGAGTCTTGTCTTTTTCACGCTGCATACCTTGCTGACGCGGGATGCAGCGTGAAAATAAAAACATATTTCACTTCACTATCGAGAAACTACAATTTTGTTTGACATTATAATTACGCTACCGTTTCTAAGAATCTATTAATTTTATGCTGTCATTATTAGTCCGACTTCACTTAATGTCATATTACAAGTATATGACAGTAATATCAATTTTATACTCAATAATAATTTATTAACTTCGCTTGCATTGATTATAGAGTCGTTACGGTACGGTATGGGTATCTATACTAATATTATCACGCATAAACTACTGCTTAGATATTAGATTTCAATTATTCATATATATTACATTCATTTCCAAGCTCTGTTAAGGCGGTGAGGCAAAACGCGGCGTTAATTTGCGCCACTCAACACGCAATGCCTTCAGAATTCGGCGCTTTCCTCTGTCTAGCCCGCTACGTGCGGAATACAGTACCTGAAGATAGAAAGGTTTTCCTAAAAAAATATATAAATCATAGCTATATGTATTTGAGGAAATTTTCTGTAAAATACAAGAGTATTTTATGGCAAATTTAATTTATATAGTAAACGAACTGAATACTATACTATATTAATAAACATACATACATTACAATACATTTTAAGTACATAATATATGTGAAAATTCATTGTCCTTTTCTTAGTAACATTAGGTAACGTTACTTCTGAAGCGTTACTTAAGTATAGAGGAAACATTTTCAATAAAACAGTTAATTCATAATCTCTTCATTTTCACGTCGCACGCGCGTCTCTCATTAGACTTAGAACATAAAACATGTAAAAGTGACTGTTTATAATAGGAAATATGCTATAAAATATCGTACAATATTATACATTTTTGTTTATATTGTTGCTAATATATTAATCGTAAAAGCCAGTTGTGGCACAGTGCCACAAGCGTGTGTGTTATGGGTGCGGGTTCCACTCGAGGAAATGATTTAATATTTTCATTTCCTCGTTCAGGTAACGAGGCAAAGCGCGGCGTTACCCCGCCGTAAAATTAATTTAAAAGAAAAAAGTCCCGCTCAGTTTCTTGCGCCGGTTTTTCTCAGGTCTGAGGTGGAACGGAACTTTAGTGAACTGGGAGTAAATTATTTAACGTTTTAAAAATAAAGCAGGTAACTTCTTATTTTGAATAACATTATTTAACTTTTTTTGACTTTGTGTATTTAGGTACACTAGGCTCTGCCTACCCCGCTATGTGCAGGGTACAGCGTGTAATCAAAAAGCAAGAAATTGGCATGAAATAGAAAACAGAGTGTATTAACACAACGTTCCCAAGGTACCTCTGCCTATACACCGTGAAACTAAAAAAAAATGACTTCAAGCTAAATTAAACACAACCATTATCTTCCAAAGTTGCAAAGTAGATTTATTATCATTTAAATAGTCGAAACGTAACCAAACATATGACATTTCTAGCATTATTGTTCTAAGTCTCAAACATTGTAAATATTGGCTATTGTTGTATAAGGTGAAACGTAAGGTACCGCGTACAAACTCAGAAATTCTAAGAGAAATTTCATGCTCAGGTATGCTCGCACAATGGACATGCTGATATTTATGTATGTATGCATATATGTATAAATGCATATATGTTTATTTCTATTATTTTAACTTAGTAAAAGTTGCAACATTGTGTGTTAGATGTAAGTTAAACAAAATCGCTTCGATTGATATATATTTTAATAAAAAAGGGAAATTGCTAACCTACTGTTAATACTACAATTCGAGGAAATGAAAATATTAAATATTCTCATTTCCTTGGATGGGAATCGAACCTACATCCTATCGCGATTATCTCACATAACAGCACTTACTATTTAACTATAGCAAAAACAATTATAATAAAAAAAAACAATAAAAATATATGAAAGATATATTATAAAACGTACCTACTTAATAAATAATAAACAAATCCTCACAATCATATAAGTAATTAGTATCAATTTCTGTGTTTTGAATTTCAATCTATTAATACAACCACAACAACAGTAGCATTAGAAGTTCATTGAATATATCACAAGTACAAAATATATCAAACTAGCGGCCCGCCCGCGGCTTCGCCTGCGTTAACTACGTTATTATTAATTTCTGTCTCCATGAGTCCTATAAGCGAGGTCCATGCAATAGCATTTATAGTAACGAAGTTTCATACAAACTTTCAACCCCAAAAACAACCCCTTAGAAGTCGAATATTGCAAATTCCCGTCTTAGCGAGCACCTACGTAAATAACTCCTATGCAAAATTTGAGATTCCTAGCACATGTAGTTTCTGAGATTTCGTGATGAGTGAGTAACCTTTAGATTTTATATATATAACCTACAAGTATAAATGCATAGATATCATTGTAGTTATTACTTGAGGCTAAGGACTTTAAGCTCTTTTATAAATTGTATAAAAAAATATACGAGTTTGAACCTAGAACCACCGTATAAAAACGGTCGATATACATCCTAGACTGTGATATAACTTATTTATGCAACGGTTCCTATATGGTAATATTTGTCACATTAACAGGCAGAAAAGGTGAAAGGTCTTACATACTATCTAAACCTTAATACAATGTTTTTAAGAATAGAAAATGCGGAATTTCATAGTTAGGATTAACAATACATCTTCTTGGGATCAGTCGTAGCGAAGGGATAACTGGAAACCCGACAGGTTGTGGGTTCGATTTCCACTTGAGGAAATATTTAATATTTGTATTTCTGCGCTCTGGTAACACGCAATGTGTTCACAATTCAGAGGAAATTGGGGAACGAGTGTCTTATAGCTAATGGGAACCTGGGAACCGTATATCAAAACATATGATTAAAAATATTATTCCACAATTTCTATTACGCATAATATTTATAATTTCATTTACATAGTTAAATCTGATTTCACAATATTAGTCATAGTTGTTAGACTGTTACGACGACCAAAACCAGTTACCAATTTTCGAGCATTAGAAAAACCCACCTGATGAAATATTTTAGTACTAAGTTAGTAGCTTCGAGATCTGATTTGAGAAGATATTCTGATTACAGAGGAATCAACGTAACTCTGTTTCCCACATACAGCCAGAGGAAACCTAGTGGAAACTCCGTTCCCCAGTTCGATAAGTTTGTTTAGCAGGATAGTGTTAAGTTGCAGAAGTTAACATTACGATTTCATATCAAAGCGCCGAAAAGAAAAACTTAAAAACGAATGAATGGGCATCGAACTCATTACCATCGCCACGCTGGCGTTTAATGAATAGCATATAGATATTATTATATTCATAGTAGAATTTAAAACAGATAATTAATTGTTTATATTTAAAACACAAATTAAAACGAAGTGAATCTAAGATAAGACATTTTTTTTTTTGGGTACCGCTACGTGTAACGGATTGCCTCAAAGCAGACAAGGAAACACAAAATCTAAAATCTAGATCTTATTCCTAGGAATACATCTAGATAATCTAATATGCTCTGTTAACTGCATGTTTGAAAATTGTTAATTACTTTATTTATTAAAAGTTGTACTCGAAATTACGAAGCTCTCATTGTGATAAATTCTTTTTTAACAAGTCTTAACCTAGTGATAAAACACTCCTTTTACACACACAGCTACAGTATAGCGTTCCACGCTGCTTAACTCTCTTTCCGTTCAGATGAAAAGCAGAGAAAGATCAACGAAGTAATATTTATTATAAAAAATCGATTATCTATTTACATATCATGCGTAATATAAAAGATGCGCACAGATAAATAAACTATAAAGTTAAGTAATAACAGAAAATATACCTAAATAAAAGAATTTACTTAATTACCGGAAACATAAAAATCTTGCATGTTTAAATTATAAATATAAAATGGAGCATTCATTGTGTTTTTGTTTTAAGACGGTTTAGCGGAACTATTCTTTCATTGAACGGAACGGCTTTCGTTATTATTATTGTTTATAATAGGTGTATCTTTTGAGGCACTCGTAGCGAAGGAGCACAAGGGTGCGACTGCATCGCGACGGTTGCGGGTTCGATCCACAAGCGAGGAAATGAGTTATTATATCTTAAAATTCTCATTTCTTCGCTGTATCACCAAAGCAAAAGCTCGTTGTTGAGTTCCACGAGTCAACAAGCAATGCCTCGAAACATTCGGCGAAAGTGGGAAACGGAGTGTCATAACACTAGATTCCTTCTGCTCTACTGTATACAGCGTGAAGCTGATTATATTATTTAGGTTCGTTCGATTCATCCCGAATGCAAAGTAGCCAGAGTGAATCAAAAGTGCTTATTTTCCGCCGAATTTTCAAAACATCGAGCACAGAGAAGTGAACTTCAAGGCTTCGCATTGCGACGAAATGAAAATTTTAAATATTTCATCCCCGAGTGGAAATCGAACCTATAATAGTTTACAGTTACACGCTTGAACCACTGTGCCACAACGGCCTTGGAACGACTTTATTTCGTTATAATATCCACATATTATATATGGATGTCATAACATCAGCATCGTATTACGGTACTTGCACCGTTATATCAGTATTAAGGACAAAATAAATCGAGTTACACAAAATTTTTTAAATACTTTATGATAAGTGTTTTTTTTATATATTTCTTACTATAAATGTTACGAGCGTATACGTTTTATAGATATATTTTTTTTAAATGTACCTACATTATGTACATACTACATATTTAATCTTCTTTCTTTTCTATAGACAATAATAAAAATACAACTTATTTAGGAAACGTAAAAAAATTTAAACGTAGCGCGATTTGAATCTTCATTTCTAAATAGGAGTTGATCAGGGACCGAAGTGTCTTGACACTAACCACTACCTACCCTGCTAAAAGGAGAAAAAAGAGGAAATAAAATCAATAAGTAATTATTATTTATTATAAGTGACAAAAATCCGATTATTAAGGAGCGTAGTGGTACAAACGTACGACTGTAAGCGCGACAGGATGTGGGTTCGCTTTGCACTCAAGCTGGTCGTTCTCATGTTTTATTTACTCTACATAATGCATTCCTATGTCTAAAATAACAATTGTAACAAATTGTATTGGTTTTATTTAGTATTGGTCCAATACTACATAAAACTTAAAAACAATTTAAACTTATTTCCACGTGTACGGGACAATGTCATTTAACGTCAAGGCACATTTACAATATTCAGATAATTTAAAGCGGTATCAGTTTATAACTGCATACAAGCTTAAAAATTGTAATACAAAATTATCGGTAGTTTTTATTTTCATAAGCACATAGCAAGATATTAAAAAATATTCTAAAATTTTATCAGAACTAAAAAAGATCATAATCTGTCCAAACATATCAAATCAAAGCAGTTAGTTAGTCAAAAAGATCCCGGGAACCTAGTTTTAATCCACTTCCGTTCCCCTCATTCCACCTAATAATGCGGAGTTAATAACAATTAATACATAATATTATAACAAAACTTTTACTTTAAACAAATTATTATTCCGTACAAAAAATCATCTTTCTACAAACATAATTTCGATAATAAAAACGCTACCAAATAACAGAGTCAATGTCAGATTGTCACAGCCAATTTAATTTGTACGCTCCGTTTCTATTGTACGTTTCACCGTAGACCGTAAATTATTGTGGACGGAAAGACGACAATGATGCTCTAATAGCGTCATTGTTGGTCGTCATTGTCATCAGTTGACCGTAGAAAAGGTCAATGCTTGCGAATTAATTGTAATTAAACATAATTGAGTAAAGTTACACTCAAAGGAGGTTAGTTAAAGTTAGTGTTAAGTGTAATTAAATCGTAATTGTAACTATTTGTTTTAGTGTAATTAAATCGTAATTTTATATATTTACTTTTTAAATTCATATTAGTTTGTGTTTCTTCAAAAGTCAAGCAATAAAAGTTGTCGTGACCCAGCGATACAACGTTTGACTGTTAACGCGACGACCGTAGGTTCGATTCCCCAAATGGAGACTTAGGGAATGGAAAATCTTAACACTGAGTTCGTTCTACCTGCGGGAAATATCGTATATAAATATATTTAATTGGAATTTTATATATTTATATATGATATGTTGGAATGTTATACATCCGGACAGGGCCATTTAATTAATTTATAGTCAACATTTTAATATTAAAACGTGGTCGTATATTTCAACCGTCATTTCTTATCCTCTTATGAAATAACTTTCACCGGTAAAATTCTAGATTAACTTTTATATGAAATTTAAATAAGAAATTATAATAATCTTTCTATATTATATAAAGTTGAACAATTTAGATGATAATTATCTTCATAATATGAAATTAAAACAAAAGAAACTGGTAAGAATCCAAACGCCGTTGTTTTCTGGCATTCATGTCTCGAAAAATAGGCTGTGCATGAGGAAGAAAATGTCTTAATATTAGATTCTCTGCTACACACAAGATGCTCAGTAAGGAAAAAATATATAAAACATAAGAGACAATTTCTATTTTATTAGTAAACAAGGCAAAAATTAAGATCATTCTAAGTTATCTATTACACTTATAAGGTTAACGATATTTAATAACGTCATCGAGGCTAATGTGCCTCATAAGTATATAACGTTTTTTTATAGTATAGTATAGTATATAACGATTTTTTTATGTATTAGACTTGTGCCACGACTGGTGCAGGGGCACAAGCTTGAAAACCGATTTGCACTCGAGGAAATGAGATTTCTTCGCTCTGGTGTCGAGCCAAAGCGAAGCGTTGAGTTCCAGAATTCAACGGAAAGTTGGAAGCGAACTGTTTTAATACTAGGCTCTCTCTGCCAATCCTGCTGCTACATGTCACAGCGTGAAGCCCATAAAAAAAATGTCATATTATTTCAAATAAACATTTCATTTTTAAACTCACGACATATGAGAATATTTTCTTGTTCCCAAATATTAATAAACATTTTCTTTTTTATTTTATTTAAATATTAGTATCCTATATTCCTAATTATGCTTAAACCGCAATTTCATAACGACATAAATATTTCGTTGTTGATTACAAATCATAAATGCAACTATTAACACTGACTCTAAGCTGAAAAGATTAAACGTTTATTTAGGGGTAATATGACTTTCATCACACATACATACAATTTAGCAGTACTCGAACATTTCGTCACGTGTCATAGTGCTTATGGACCAACAGAGGTGATAAATAGTTAGCAAAATGCCTGGTCTTCCAAAATCTTTCATAATATCCATAAATATTGGTTAATATTTAATATACAAATAGAAAGATAATGTGGAAGGCCGATTTTGTAACGCTTTAACTACAATGTTTAACATTTTAACTAAAATTTACTTATTTATAATAATATGTTTAAAGCTTATTGTTTGCTTAGGAAAGATAAATTTTAATGAAGGACTTTTAGTATTTGGCCATCTTTGTTGTTCTTAAGTTATTGTTACATAGACAAATAAATATTTTGCTTAGCTTACAAAATATTAATAAGTAATTAATGTTTCATACAATGTTTGGTTATCACCAGTGTTATCACACATCACACTTTGTTCTTACTACGAAAATTTAGCGGAAAGTGGGAAACGGAGTGAATCTATTTACTCTCTATGGAATCTATTTACGGTTACCTTTACCCACCCTTGCCGGATACAGCGTCAAGATGCGTTCACTTATTCATCGCATTATTTAAATAGTAAAAGTTAGGTTTATATATATTTTTTTTTCGTTTCATACAGAGTAATCGAAGAGAATCTAGTATTATATAGTAGTGTTCCCAACACTCTGTCTTCGCTTCCCGATTAACGCGTTAAATCGCAGTTTTTGAGTATAAATTATTCATAGGGAGAGAAGTATACTACTATTTATATTATATCAATAATAAGGCCAGTCGGGCCTGTAAGTGCGACTGGTTGGGGGTTTGGGTTTGTGTTGGTATGCGAGTGGGGACTCGAGGAAATGAAATATTTACACACAAATTTGTTTAAATTAGGTACACCTAATTTTATAATTTATATCAACGTTAAATTGCGTTATACATTTAAATTAGTATTACAAACGACCAAGCATTAGTAATGACACCTTACATAACACGAGGCTATCTTACTTGATCGTACTGTACGGGCCAAGTTAAGGTCAAGAAACAACAATTTGCGTAAGTGACACTTTTAAATAATTTTGTAAATATTTTTAATTCGGCGGAAAGTGTGTAACGAAAGTGTCTTAATGGGAACGGAGTATCTCAACTCTAGGTTCCCAAGTTCCCTATACCTCCCCTGTAACGTAGGGGACACAGCGTGAAGCTAAAATAATATTTATAAAGAAAACCTTACAAACGCACGAGTAGGCACGAGTACATAGTACCAGAAATCTATTTACTAAATATTAACGCGCATTTCATGCAAACTTGTATGTACCCACCCTGGCGGCGGACATGTCGTGGGATTTTTTAAACGAGACCGTCATCGCTTCTTTTCATCGCTTCGCCCTTGACTCTAATACATGGGCATTAGAAACTTACGGTTTTACGACTTATTATAATCGCTGGTGACATAATAAAAGTGTGTACGGTGTTGAGTTGTTAAACTTGGAAGTATATTTGATTTTTTTTTTATTAATTGAATTGAACTAAAATATTTCAATTGTTAGGAATATTGTAGAAAATAAAAGCCTAAATTAGATAATTAAAAAGTAGCTCAGAAAAAAAAACATATTTCATTACATCTTAAATTACACCAATTTTAAACCCAAATGTACAAAGAAATAGCTTGTCTAAAAAAAACTTATAGTTTATACGAAAACCACTAGAATTTTATACGACATACTTTCTCCAAATAAAAGTTAATGAAAAAAGAATAACATATAAAAATATTATCGTTTTATGTGAAAATACTTAGTAATTTGCTTAACAACTTTACTACCTGTCTAGTTGGATTGTGGAACAATGGCTGTTAAACCGTACAACTTTCATTCATTTTAGAATGGTCATCAAAATATTGTTTAGATTTTTATAATTATTATTAACTTTCTTATTTATAAACAATAGTGATTTGTAATATCTATGAAAATGTTTGCCAAATATTTAAATAAAAAAATATGTTATATTAAAGCAATTTCTTTCCAAATATAAAAAAAAATCCCGAACACAGTAGGGTAGGTACCTAGTAGGTATTACGACACTCCGTTCCACTGAATGTGAAATCTGAATGCATTGCGTGTGGAGTGGCGGAACTTAACGCCGCACTTTACCTCAATACCAGAGCGAAGAAATGAAAATATATATAAATACTCGAATATTATTACCTAGAGTGGGGATCGAACCCACAACCTCTCGTATTCACACTTTTAAATATAATTCAAATAATAATAATAATAAAAATTCTACCTATTTATCATAGATTACATACAAACGACCGGAACAAATCCGTGTAAAGACCTTCGTGACGTAACACCAAATTATTTAATTGCTTCCGATTGCAACAGAACAAGTACTCCATATCGTACATTCTTCATAGAAGAAGGTACTATTCAAGGTTTTATACCAATAAATAATAATTAATTTGTTTTAATTATTTTTTTATATTATAAGATGGACCTTTATGATTTTTTTTAAATTTAAATATTCAAATTTTGAAAGGGCAATAAACATTGATAACAACGTTATCAGCGATTTTAGTTATAATATTAGATTAAAAGCAATTAACAAAGTGATAATTGTAATAAAAAAACTCTATATTCAATTTAATTTAGAAATATTATATATTTACACCAATAAAAAGGTTAAAGGCATCGAGAATTTAATTTTAACGATACAATCTAACGGAAAATTGTTGTTAGTTTCAATATAATTTCAAATGAACAGATAACTAATGTTATCGTAGATCTTAATTATTTTGAAACATGCACATTAAAATTATTTCATTGAGAAACAAGTCGGTATTCAAGCTTTCTAAAATATATGAAAATAAATAATAAACCTAAGATTATCTTAAATCTAAATATTATTAATATTAATAAAAAAGTTATGTCAATTTATTGTTTAATACTACAGTACTTAAATTTAGGAAATGTATAGTTAGTTTTACAGATATTTAAATTTTTAATAGATCATTTTGCATACTATATAATTATATAATACAATATATAATTTTATATATCTTAAAACGAGAAACAATTGACTTTCAAAAACAAAACTGAGATAAATCTTATATTCTTGCTCTTAATTGAAATTCTCACATAGTACTAACTTTCATTTTCAAATCTGCTCGCTTGGTATCATCTTGGTTGTTTAAAGATGCGCCTACACCACTTTTACTCTACAAACACCGACGCCGACAGACGGACAAGCCTAAATTATGCTAATTAATACGCGACAAAAACGGAAAAACTTTCGTTGGCAGGGAAAGTTGATGGAATGGGCTCACTACTGTTATAAAGACTGATTTATGGCAGGTAGTTTAATCGAAATAATTGGGTGTTATAGCATGTTCTTTAATGGAATATTTTAACCAAAGCCATAATATTAATGCCAATATAAAATATTATAGTATTCCATATTTTTTATTATAATTCTACTATGTGTATTATCTTATTTCTTGTTTTTACGCTTAAACTGCGGCTTGTTTGGAAATTTACTATAAACTTAAATTTCATATGTATAAATTAGAGAAATATAATAAGAAATGTCTAAAGGAAAAGGTGAATAATTAGATTTTGAAAGAAAATATTATATAACCCTTGTTATCTAAGTTTAAGTTTAACATATTTTGCTAGAGCCCTTACGAAAATTTTATATAAATCGATAATTAAATCTAGCATTTATTACATAAATGTGTTTAAAACCAAATCAGTCATGTTAATTTTCAAAGTCAATTAACCTAATTAGGTAAAAATTAATATTTATATATTGATCCAAATTTATTAACTTATTCATCCGTACCTACTGATAAAAACTGTTGTCCCTTCAAATGTACCGTGAGACCGTCGTGACGCAGTGGCAAAAGCGAATGACTGTAAACGCGACAGTTGTGGGTTCGATTCTTACTCGAGGAAATGAAATATTCAAAGAAAAGTGCGACGTTGAATTCCACCACTAAACATGCAATCCCTTGAGAATTTGGAGTTATAAAATGTAAATAATGCAAATATTACGCATAATGTCTCTACAAAATAACAAAAAGTTTAAACGGGCGAAGCCGCGAGTGTGAATAAATATAAATCTAACTATTATTTCATTTCGTTAACGCTCATGTCGGTCGTTCAAGTATTTGTCACAGTCTGAATAAATGTTACTTTCCGCGTCAGAGTGTACGACGTGTCTCGTTACTTACAATTACTACAGTACATGAAAAACATATCTTCACGCACCTGTATTAAGGTGACCAGAGTAAAAATTATCTAATTATTATTTTATTTTTATTAAAAAATCTATATCTAGAATAATTAATAGTTAGGAAGTTGAAAAATATCTTAAAATGTAAGTTATTATTAGCAATGATTTCAAAATATTGTTGTTTTCCTATTTTTTGTGTAGCTCTTTAATTTAAACGATAAATGGCTACTTGCATATATAAATTAAATAGAATTATATATATTGTATATAGCTACAGATAATAAGCATAACGGGTCTGCAAAATACTAAGAAAAGACTTAAACGCGCTCTTCGGTATAGTAATATGTAAATAAAGAGGCTATATCCATCTAATATCAAATAACTTTTTTAAATACTCAGTTATAATAATTGTTATTGTAGTTGTTAGCTTCGTGTCTTAATGAAAATAGATTGTCTTAACACGAAAATACTCGTAACCCATCTTAAATCAATCGAGTTCTCTATGAAACTAGTCAACATATGTCAGAAGCATTCAAGCTTGCACCGTTATAGGCATAGATTCTACAACCACAGTGCCATATTAAGTAAATTGTCATTTTCAATAATAAATATGTGTAAAACTGTATTTTAAATGTATAATAAAAATCAATGAAGCGGTATATGTACCCGTATGTCTTAGAAACAATTTCAATTCAATAAAAGTTTTCCTCTTTCATGAGCGTGAAATAAGCCCTTCAAAAAATTATATGTGTAGCAATATAACTATACATCTATAACAATAATATTATTACATTTTGGAAAAGCTGAAAAATTAACCATTATGTTTTTACACCTGGCGTCAAGAAATCCTGATCTTAGCTAAAAAGAGAAGATAATACTAGTTCCACATAAAAGAACAAAATGACATAAAATGTCAAACTAAATACTAATGATACTTGTCTTATTCAAAGGTGACATACCAACTGGTCTTGTTTCTACAATAAGACCACGTTTCGTACTTTTAATTATATTAAAAGATATTTATTGACGCAAAACAATATTACTTCTATGTTATTAAATCAGCTTCACGCTGTGTCCCGGACACAGCAGGGTAGGCAGAGGGAACCCAGTAACCTGCCGAACTTTTAGAGGCATTGCGTGTTGAGTGGCGGAATTCAACGCCACGCTCTGCCTCTACGATTTGTTATAATAGCAATAATTGAAATTAATCATCTTTTGAGACAATTAACAGTCAACTTAAATGATCACTAATTAGAATGTTAAGTCTAATCATAGTCATTACTAAATTATTCCTATAAACATGTTCTCATAACAATAGCTAATACATGTTTAAAGATAAATTTGAAATGTTTTTTTATTTCTTCACGCTTTATCCCGCACTCAGCAAGATAGGCAAAGGGAACCTAGTGTTAACACACTCCGTTCCCCATTTTTCATTGCTGAGTGGCGGAACTCAACGCTACATTTTGCCGTGACACAAAAGAAGTAAAAATATTAAATATTTAATTTCCTCGAACCCAGAACCTGTCGTGTTTACAGCCACACTTTGTGCCCCTGCGCCACAGCTGGCCGCAATGAAATGTTTAATCATTCATATCAAATATAGGAGGGTCAGTGAATACCATCATTAACAGATAATAAATTATACATAGGGCATAGCTGCTTTCACTTTTGTCTATGGCGGTGAGAAAGTATGCTGATTAGTTATGTTTTTAATATTTTGTAATATATCGTCGGCTTAGTAAACAAAGTAAGTATAAGAAAAGGTGTTAAAACTAAGAAAGTTTTTAGAATTTCTAAAATTTATTTGTATTCACTACTATATAAAATATTTTAAATGTCAGTTTTGTATGCTTTTGTAATTCTGAATTGTATGAAACTATACGAGTATGTCTACGGAGGAGCACAGGCCGCCCTCCAACCAGGTGGACCGACGACCTTAAAAAGACAGCGGGAATCCGCTGGATTCAAAGGGCGCAGGACCGGATGGCGAGAATTAGGGGAGGCCTATGTCCAACAGTGGACGTTGAAAGGCTGATGGATGGATGGATGGATGGAGTATGTCTAGTCTATGACGCTAAGTTTAGTTTACACTCTAAGCCGACGATACTTTTATATATTTGCTTAAACAAATATTTTAAGAAGCTTTCCTTTTAAGTTGTAATATTTTGTATATAAAAAATAAATAAATATAAGTTAAAAAACTGTAAAACTTTCAATTTATATTTACATATTACGTTTACTAAAAAGTATTGAGCAGCTTGGGAAATGATTATAAAACCAAAGTCTAACGAAGTACGCACAACAAATGAAACAATTGAAATTAATTCTAATCTTTGTTGGTACATCATCCATAGATAAATTATAATTCGTTCAATTCATTAGAATATTGTTTTAGAAATTATTTTAGTCATTCTTATTTAAATTTGGTATATTTTTAACAATTAATAATTCTTTAATGTGAAGATGAAGTACAATTTTAAAACGACAAACATTAAGCTTAAATAAAATTTACCTACTGTAAAGCTAAATGTCGATATTCGTGTCGGAAACGCCATTACATAATTGCGCAAAAAAATATCAACATGTTCATGGACTTCATGGTTAAAATCATTAAAACAACAGCTGGCCGAGTTTCTTTTTTTCGCTTGCTTTTTTACTACTTACTATTTACTTATATTATTTCAAAGTTGTGGAGCTTATGTTGTATGTTTTTATAATAATCCTTAATAATTTCGAGATAACGCTAAACGAAATATACGTAATACGAAAGTAAGATGTAAATAAAAGTCTAGACTCACCTGTTAAAACAGCCAAAAGTAATAGTAATCCACTGAACAATTTAAACGAATGCATTTTTAAAATATACACTTTCACTAAAAAAACACTAGGAAATTCACTCAAAATCTTTCAGTTTATTTACTATTTCAACAAATATAAAAGCTAATAACAATACATTTTATTTTATATGTATTATATTCACAAATAAATAATTAAGACATTTTTTTTCATTTAACGTCAAAATATGTCAAAAAATGGCGGTAAAATAGAACAATATCCCGCGCGTCGAACGCTTCGTTCGAAAGTCAAACGCCTACTGGTGCCAGTCTGTCAGGTGCACGCTATCATTCGACCGATTCGAAAAGCTATTAATGAATTCAGCATTTTTATATATCGTTCGACATTTTAATTTGGCAGGATATACACTTGTACTATCACTCGACTGATTGTAGAAGCTATTAATGAATTTAGCATTTTTATATAAATTAATTGACATTTTAATTTGGCGGTATATTCATTTTGCAAGAGTGTTCCAGATTGAATGGCCAGTAACATTGAACTCGTATGACTATTAAGGTATTTACGTATATTATTGGGTTATTTAATTTTTTTAGTTAATTTCTTAAATATTTTATGTGAAACCTGTTTGAATTGATCAAATTTAGTTAAGATTATTTAGATAAATAGGTGCGTAATTGTCAAGTGTTATATACAATATTCCGTAGCAAAATTAGCTTAATAATAATCAGCTTCTTGCTGTGTTTCGCATATAGCGAACCTAATCCGTCCCCACTTTCCGTCGATTTTTGGGGCGTGTTGGATGGTGGAACTCTACCCCAAATTTTTCTGGTACCAGAGCGAAGAAATGAAAACATTAATAAATAATAATTCATTACCCTATATGGAAATCGAATCTACAACACGGGTCACGCTGTGTCCCGCATACAGCAAGGCAAGTAGAGTGAACCTAATTTTGGGTTACTTTTTCTCCTTTGCACTTTATTGCCCAGAAATAATAAGACATACTTAAATATAAAAAATCTTTGGAATTTTAAAGAATTATAATAATATATTCATCGATTCACAATCAGAAACAATTTATTTCTTTGTAAGTAATTAAGTGTTCAATAACAGGATCTACCGATATATTTGAGGCCACTCGTGGTTCACCGCAGAGGCCATTCGTAGCACATTAGTGTGCTAAAATGTAAAAAAACGTGCGAAAATGCGCGAGAGCTTGTGGGTTCGATTCCCATTCGAAGAAATAAAATATGTAACATTTATATTTCTTCGCTTAGGTAACAAGGCAAAGCGGGGCTATGGATCCCGCCATTAAACACATAATACCTCGACGATATACGAACGACGATAATACGAATTCGACAGAAAGACGAGAACGTAAGTTTATTAATGGCAATTAGGTGTCTTAACCTTTAACTATGGACGTGATTTTTTTATAACACACATATGGACGTCGGGTCTGTCAGACCGGTGTATTTATTGGTCATATTCCGTCTGTTTTTTAAAGGAAGAAGACAATTTTATGTTTTAGTTTACATGAATAGCCTCAAATCAAACAAAATCAATATAAATAAAATCGCTTTTTATTACACTTTACGCATCACAACGATTTAAGTAACTTAAAGTCACAATTTCAGTCTTTGGCCATATGGGATGACTCTTAAGAAAATAATACTATAAAAAAAAGACAGATAATAAAATAAATATTTTTTTAACAAAATATAAAGTCTAACAATTAAAAAAAATAAAGAAATTACATCTTATGATATAAAATAAAAATTTTGACAACACCTCAAGATAAGGTACAATTGAACATCGATACACAATGGCTTTCAACATTGTTGGCTAACAGGACGATTGCAGTCAACATAAGTATGTGTTGTCTTTCTATATATCTTATGGGGGCAAAGTATACATGTTTTTCAAGAACTCAAAACTATTTTTTTAGCTTTATGTTCAATAAATGATAGATCAGATCGCGAAACGCGAGGCAAAGTCATTCTCAATTCTTAGAGTAGTTTAGTATACGAAACGCGTCTTTTATTGATAAAGTGCTATTTTCTTTATAAAATGTCGTCGTCCAATTCTTTTGTTTGATGTTGATTATAAAGTACCGATATATTTGTCCCTGACGTGCTTGGTCGATATTTTTTTTCCATTTTATTATAAACACTAAAAAAATCGAATCTTTTTTAGGTAAATAATATCTATATTACTAAAATATTTGACAAACAATGCAAAATAATATATGATATATAACAATAAAAACATTTGAATACAAATAATACAATTAAAATATTAAAGTATATTTTGTAATATTATAAAAATATATGGAGTTTTGAAATCATTATGTATGGGAAACATGGACGTCGGGTCTGACAGACCCAGGCCCCGTTTAGAAAGTTAAATACTCACGTGTTTTGAACCCAGAGACACAACCACTGCTATCTACATTCATTTTGGCATTAATACGAAAGGTACTGAGCGACTCAGTGGCGGAGGTCACCGAGAAGTGGCCGATTTGTAGAATTCGTAGACCTAGATGGGTCTGTGAGACCCGACGTCCATACTTAAAGGTTAACATTAGGTTCCTAGGTTCCCTCTGCGTTACCTGCTGTGTGCGGGATGCTAAAACAAAAAAAACGATATATCTACATAATATTATGTTTTTAGTAAACTAAGAATCAAGGACAGACACTGCAATCATTCGATTTGCATAAAGCATACTTTAAAGTTACGAACGTTTAAATATTTATTTTACTATATACAAAATTGTGTTGATTGACCTACCAGTATTATTACTAGGTATTTTATATTACAAAACTACAGATTTTTTACTTCCTTTTACAAAACATCGTTATTCAGTTTCCTCTATTAACCAAAATAAATTCAAATTACATTTAAATTGAAGTCATGGCGCTTGATGAAAACGTCAGAGTGTAAATGCAACGGTAGTGGGTTCGATTCGATCCCCACTCAGGGAAAAGAGGAAAAAAATTGTCCGGGTAATGCAAAAGGACGCGTTGAGATCAAACCCAACCAGAAAGTTGAAAACGGAGTGTCTTGACGCTATCCACTCTCGGCCAATTCTAAGTACTATGCGGGATGAAACAAGAAGCTAGATTGAAGAAAGTAGATTGAAATAACACTAAGTAATTGTTTACATTTTTAAAGTGGACCACAATTAGGAAAGAAAAATTCATTTTAAGAAAACGTGTAAAGAATTGAACGTAACGGTCTTTGAACCCGCACCTCTTGTTTACCGTGTAAATGCTTGGCACCAATTTAATGTTATTAGCATCTCCGTAGGGAGACTTTTACAAAATATCTTCTACCCTTCTTATCTTATCTTACTTAGACTTGTTGTTTCGCAAGAGAGAATAAAATCATATTTTTGAATTATATTTTTATTCATTACTAGTGGACCCGGACGCGGCTACGCCTGCTTGAACTATAAGAATATTTATTAAATAATATCAAAATATAAGTTCATTTTGGGTGACGTTTTCTTAAAACAACAAAGAAACTTTGCAAACCGGTGCTTAGCAACGACGGTTGTTATTAACATGGCAGAATAAATTGCATGTCAAATTAGAAAGTATTTTAATATATTAGTTTATATGTGTAATGTAATGTTATATAGCCTATAGCACTTCTGAAGAATGCAGCTTTCATACAAAACAAAGACAAAGTAAATCGAACCAGTAGATCCAGAGATCTTAGCGTTCAAACAAACAAACAAACAAACTCTTCCGCTTTATTATATTAGTATAGATTTTTACACCGACGTTGTAGCTTGATGAGTACGTACGGCTTAGTGGTCAGAGTTCATTCAGTCTTGGGCGGTATGAAAAAGACGCGGTTCAAATCTAGTTAGTTTTTTTTTATATAATTTAAATATTTTTTGCTATGTCCTTGCACCACGACGCGCGACGTAATTATTTATTCAATTCATATATAATTTTCGAACATTTCGCGATCAAAATAAACGGTAGTTACAGAATTCGCTTTATTGCGTTAATCGCTACTAAAATTATTACTGTGAAATATAATAAAATTACTATCACAGTTGTATGGTTAAGTTGTTTGACGCAATATTGTATGTAATCGTTAAATGGAGATTAATTTGATCATTAATTATCTATATCCTTTAGTTATTTACTCTATTTTTAAGCTATACTATATATTTTTAATACTTTTCTAAGCCTGTAAGCGTAGTGGTGGTGAGCTCGAGATAATTTGTTATTTTATGGTATGTTTTTTAAATCCGTTTATGTACACTTGCAATGTATTTATCAAACGTATTTATCAATACGTTTATGCAAACTGTACTACAAAAACGTTATTCTAATTATTTTAAGAAAAAACATTCAGTATCTTCATGACATCTACACACTTTCTGCTACGCTTCAAGAAAAAAAAACCATCTAGAATTTTTTTGAATAATTTATTTACATACTTAAAAATTCATTTAAAATAAATCCAAGTTACATAGAAATATTCAAAAGTCTACAGATTAATCTCAATATTACATTCCATTCTCGTTTTTTGTCTCACAGTTGGTACAGTACGCTCAACAAGTTGTGGCAGCAAGTTATCTGTAGATGGCTGAGTAGATTTTAGGAACTTTTTTTATTTTGACAATTTTTGCCCGAATGAACACGGCGCAAAAGTTCAGAAAACTTAACTTCAAGACGGCCACGACTTATTGACCGTACTGTACGATATTTTTTTATTGCGTGTATAATAAAAACGATTTCGCACAACTTCTCAAAAAATAAGACAAGAATGACGATAGTCTAGTTTTACAGTGCAATTTATATATATTTTTAAATTAATGAATAAACTAAGGTTGTTAACACTTGTTTACAGTCGGGGCAATATAAAAGCAATAATTAAAATAATAAATTGAATAATTAAAATACTATTTTGTACTATTTTAATTTTTCTTTCAAGGCCATCTACTTCTAAATGTAAGAACCAAATTTTCTTTATCAATTACCACGCTAGATGGCATTGCATAGAAAATTCATTCATAATTAATGAGAATTATTCTTATAGGAGACATTTAAAAATATATACTTAATTAGTAATAAATACTTGTGTTTTACTGTATATAAATATTATGATTTTTATAATTACTAAATAGCTTGGATATTTTTTCCTATGTCAGCATCTTCATTAAACGGTTAAATAAAGTGTCATTTTCTACCACAGATATAAATACAATATATTCAGTGTTTATTTTATATTCCGATTTAGGTAAAAGAATAATATATAGTATTGTTATATTTTATTTTTCTTCAATCTCTGCTTTTATTATTATAATTATGAATCTTTTATATTTTTTAAATAACACTGTTTATTTTTATTGACGCCATTTTAAAACAATTTCTCTTTAGTGATACCATAGTTATTGTATTTGCCTACATTTAAGGTATAATAATAACGTTTACTTTGAGAAAACTTTCAATACAATATTATAAAATAATTTAATGTAAATAAATTTAAAGACATCAGTAAATAAAATGTGATGGACGAAATTTATCTAATTAGAAAATAATATTTTATAACTTTTTACTTAACTTTTAATTATTTAGGTTTAATATTTTTCTCGCTTTTTAATGACTAATTGTATTTCAGTAGTTAGTGACTTTTTTATTTAAAAGAAAACAACATTAAACATATTACCTAGTTAAGATGTCAAAAAGAAAAGAAATTAACATCGTTACAATTTGAGTTTATAATAATGTTCACATTATGACTACTCTATGCAATTATATAGCATTGAAATCAAAATCGGATCTCGTAATCTCTTGTATTAAAAAAATATATATATCTCCATTTATAACATAACTTTTCATGCTGATACGTTATATACAAAGCGCCACTTACAATATATATAAAATAAATAAAAACAAAAAAACAACCTATTCACAATCACAATAAATAAACGGTAGGAATGCAATAGGTAATAATACAACTTCATACAAGGCAACACAATTATCAACCTGGCAACCCTACCCGGGTATGGCAACTGCGGCAGTGAACGGAACGAAGTGCCGTAGTATAGATCGCTGGCAGGCCGCCTGCCCGGACTCGCTCTAACAACTATGATTTATCCAAATATGTTCGAATAGTAACCGATAAGTGCACAGTGAGTGAATGTCAGCGAGCAAAATGGTCGATGACGCGAAGGATTTAGCGGAAAAAGCTGAGAGCAAAGGTATTACGCATTTACAATCGATAGATTTAGTTTAACGTGAACGTCTGTCTAACCCTAAACCGCGTCGTGGCCCCACGTCGCTCACAGCTTTCGAGAATGTCCACTGCTGCTCCGCACTCCAGTGGATTTCATTTTGTTTTTCATCTCGTTTCGGACGTTATTTGACGTCGCGGCATGTTCTAAATTTAGAGGAAAGTCTGCCAGACGGTGCGCTATGCAATAAAGCAATAAGCTAAACCATCGGACCTCCTGTCATTTGTTGCCGATACCATTTTACCGGATTCCTTGCATACTCACCGTTATATATTATATTAATTATTAATATTGCGTTATTTCGGCATTTCGCTATGAATGTAAAATGTAAATGTCTTATGCCTTTACACAGTAGGATGATGTGTATTTGAGTCATGTCTTACATTATCAATTGCGGCTCTGACGTAAGTACTTATTTTGCATGTATGTGCATAAATTTTTCGAGACAACAGCACACATTCGCACTGCAACTAGTTCACTTTCTACTTATCTTATCAATTTGTGTATCAAATTCCATTTTTTTAATGCGCAAATTGCTCTGTTTATTACTTGGCTATCTTGATAAAAATTCCGTTTTGTAAAGGACTATGAAATTAAAATTATAAGTATATAATAGTAAACGTTCATTTGTATGCATGAATGTATGTATATAGGGATTATAAATATTTGGTATGTTTTTGAGGTTATCTATGTTGACCTTGGATGGAATGACACAAAACAGATGGACTTAATATACTTCAACAGGCAAAGAGGAATTTATTATTTTTCATTTTGGTTTGCTTTTAATTATTTAATAATTTGTAAGTATTTGGTTAGCAATAAATAAAAAGACAGATCTAGTTCAAAAATTAATACCAATACATTAAATTTGACACTACCTTTTTTATTGTCAATTTCATTCATAGTACCTTTTAACTAGGGTTTTGTTCTCCTGGTCAAATTGAAATGACAGAGATTTAAATGTGACATATTCTAACTCTAACTAAGGGGGTTTACCTCAAAATAAATGTCATGATGGCCTATAGCCTTCTATGATAGATAGTCTATCCAATCTAAAGACAATTTTTCTGGTCAAGTAAGTAATTCCTGAGATTTACGGATTCAAAATCAAACAAAATCTTTTCAACCTTTTTATATTAGTAAAATGAATGAAATTTTCTTTTATTTTACTTTCATAATTATAAGTATATAAATTGTTAACTTACAATTACTTAAAAAATAAATAGGTAGGTATATAAATAATACTAGATATTACACTTTTATGAATTCTCATCATAGATCTTCATAAACTGTAAAATTATATTTTAAGAAACTGCAAAACACATAAGTATATGCTATCTACATGTTATTTAAAAAAAAACACCTGTTTTATATTTTTTCTTTTATTATAAGTTGACACAATAACACTGCTTAACCAGACCTATATAATTAAGAAAATATGTGAAAAAAAAAATATTCAAAATTCTTCTCAAAATCCAAGGTTTCAAGGTAGGCAGAAGAAACCTAGTGTTTTGCAAGTTCATAGCAGTAGTCAACACCTCGTATTGTATGGGGGCAACTTAAGTAAGTGGGAACCCACTGCCATCAAATTTACTGTCAAAAGCTGCCCCATTGTGAATTTCTTGCTGGCTCTTCTCAGCATAACTGCCTTCCGAACCGGTGGTAGCTTTTTGTTTATATGTTCATTCGACAATTCAAAAGTGTTTGTGTCAATTTGAATAAAGAATATTTTGAATTTGAAAATGATTTTTAATTAACTCTTAACAAAAATTTCTCAAAAGTAATTCTAAAATATTTTGTTAATATATAGTTTTTAAATATCCAAATAATACTATTTACATAATGTGTGAATATTAATTATAAACCTAACACGCCCAAACAAGAATTCCTTATGCAAAGAAATGACTCAATCTGTGTAGGAGCTAATATTACATTAATGCTTCGCATCAGTCGGCCTCATTCATTTTGACTAGCTAAACTAAATTTTGATTATATGTATTATACATACTAATCTTAAAAAACTTAAGAGTTTGTTTGGTTGAATGCACTAATCTTGGAATTTTTTTCTGTTGGACAGTCTTTTATAATCAATAATAATTAATAAAATATAGAAATAATACTTTAAAACTTAGACTAATAAGTAAATGAATTTCAAATTAATAATTTTTCTATTTTATATATGATATTTTACAAAAAAATGTCTAGTTAATGGAGTGCCTTAAGATGTCAATAAAAATTCAATTACACATTTTAATCTCGTAAAAAATTATATTTACATTGTAACTACCATATACTACTGCTGTAATAGTGTATCCGATTTTGAATTCACAGCTGCACATATAGGCAATATGTAACAATTATCTTTTAGGGGTTTTTTTCATTCATCAGCTCCAATTCAATATGTCTCATATTATACACAATTCTTAGTTATCTCTATTTGGGCAACACCAAGAGAAAAGCTAGTATGACATAAAATTGAAGTATAATAATCTTAATATGATGAATTTGGCATAACATTATCTTTGGCAAGATGTCAAATTGTATTTGTTTTAAAAATAATTTCCAAGCTTCAATTTAAATTTAATGAATATTCTTAGTTGTTGCAATATTAAGTGATGTATCATTATGAAGATATTTTTGTATTGCAGCAAAAATAAAATAATCTTGGCTATTGAGGATCTCTGCTCTCACAAGACAAAGAGTAGTGTTGAGTTGTGCCTCTCAACCCACATATTGAGGCAGAACATGGAGAATAGAGTGTCTGGACACCAGATTCTCTTTTCCTGCCATATCATATAACTGGACAAAGTGTAAAGAGAATACTTTTATACATTCTTTGTAAAAAGTCTATATACACTATGTCATGTATGATATAATATAGGTATTTAAAATTTATAAAAATTTCAAGTGGCAATTAGCAAAATAAAAAATTAAGTGTCAACTAAGCAAATTTGTTTTTTAATAAATTAAATAACTAGCAGCCAGAACAAGGGTGAATAGCCTGACAGGCTGAATTCATAGGTTTATTAACCTTAGTCTTGTATCTTTATACTTGGCTATCTTAGTAATGATCCTAAGTTGGTTGCATTTTTTTTTAGGTATTTAAAAAAATTCTATATGCCTATAGCTTTACTCCTCAGTTTCCTGTTTAAAAATGTTATGTTGCAATACAATTTATTTATGGAGTAAGATTTATTATTTATACTTTGAATTGTCATATTTATGGAGCTTATAAAATTCTGTGGTTTCAGTTGAGAGGCATAGTATATAACTTCTATCTTGGTAATGTTTTAGAAATTTTACAATACATACAATATGCAATATCTGCCCAATTTGAAAAACATGTCCACCGAAGGTTCCCCAACCAATTTCAGAACTTGTAAAGGTTGACAAACTTAAATGTGCAGATGTATACATTAATTTTGTAAGAAATGTACTGCAATTTTAAGTTTTAAATTATACTTTTGAATGAAATAGCTATAAATTTCGGAATTTCAGCTGATACCTCCAAGGGATTTCGAAATAAATGGTCTTGATAGACAGACAGCAAAGTGATCCTAGAAGCGTTCCGTTTTTTTCCTTATGATGAGGTACAGAATAGAACCCTAAAATTATCTTTTAGGTTTTTTTTTTCACTCATCTGTTGCAATTCATGCATTTCTCGGGTAAAAAGAGAGAGACATATCAAATTACTGTGTTGAACTCATTCCAGTACATTACCTGCTAGACAGCTTAACCTAAAACTGCGGTTTGTCTGGCCGTACTGAGGAAGCACCTCTGCTACAAATATAAACATATCCCCAAATCAAATTTGAACTGGCATTTTTTCATTTGCCCTCTCTGGTAAATCGCGAAAGTTATACATATAGGAACAGAGAGCTTTACCATTAAGTTCCCTTTGACTTTCCTGCTCTATGCGGGATAAAGGCGTGAAGCTGCAGATTAGTTAATCGTCGCTGATATTAGCACAAAATGGTGACAGGCCTTTTATAGCGCGTTGACCTTTTCATAGATCAATATGCGACACTGACTGTACGTTTATTTTTAGAATATTACGAATTTATTATATTTAGAGATCAGTCGTGGTGTTGGAGCATATCGTGGGACAGGTTGTGAGTTCGATTTCCACTCGAACAAACTATTTAAAATTTTCATTTTCACGCTATGGTAACGAGGCAAAGCGTGGCGTTGAGCTCTGTCAGTCAACACGCAATGGGAACAGAGTGTCGTAACACTAGGTTCCCTCTGTCTTTCCTATAATAATATTAATATATTCAGTATAAATATATATCTACACTGAAACTGAAATCCATCTGAAACTGTTTCACAATTAACTTTCTACAGTGTAGACGTAACGGTGGTAAAATCTTAAAGAGCTTTCTATTTTTTTGTTGCCAATTTCTATCCGAGGCTCGCTTTTATCTCGCTGAAGATATACAGTACGATTGACGAGCTGTGGCCGAACTGAAGTTAGTTTTTAAGTATTAGTAAGATGGCTGGGCAGTTTTGATTTTAGGATTTTTCTTACCCTTGATTATTTTTTTTTGATGCACAAGACTTCAGAAATCGTAACTCCAGGGCGGCCACAACACGTCAACCGTACTGTACACAGATTTAAAATTTTTCTTTGTAATTTTGTACTTTGTCTCGGTGCAACGACTGCGGGTAATTTTAAAATTTCGTGACATATTATGGTCTTATTAAGAAACGACCTTGCAGTGTCTCTAATACAATGAACTGTGATTTTACTCAAATATGTATTCTGTGTCCATCAGATAGTGTTCTTTTTGAGAAATAACATAGTGTTAATATTATTTTGTCACTTCGTCATAATAAGGAGATTTCCATATGTGGAAAATGTAGGCGATGATTTGGTTTTATATAGTCTTTTTTATTGTTTACATACTAAATGTTTTAGTTAATCTTTTTAGAATTATGATTATAACATATTTTTGATTTCGAGGCCCTCCAGGCGCAGCGGCGCAACGTGTCACTATGACGATTGTGGGCTCGGTTCCCACCCGAGGGAATAAAATATTTAATATTTTTTAAAAAGGAAAGTGTGGAACAGAAATGTCTTAATAGAAACGGAATGTCTTAAAACTAAGTTCCCAAGTTCTCTCTGCCTGCCCTGCTATGTGAAACTAAAAGAAGTATAAAGGCAAGGCAACAAACCGGTATTTAGCGTAGTATTTCGGAAATCTTATAAGGATGAGGAAATGCGGCACAGAATATTGATTGAAGCCCGCTGCTACGCGAATTCGTGTATTGAATAACTGAAACAACTTAACATGCAGGTTTTAAGTTTTTGTGACTCATGACGTCCGTTTATCGATTTTTTTATATTGTCCACGCCTTAATTCAGTTTTCGTAGAAAAAATAAACCCTCACATAGGTATCTAACCCGTAATCAGCCGATTTCCACTAGGTGTCACTTTTTAAGATAGGCACACTAGGTGGGCACAATTATTTCATATTGTGCCCATCTGTCCTATGGTCTATAACTGTTTTCATAGATAACAAAATTATATATAATTATGTAGAGTGCGTTGTTTTACATAAATATAAGGATTTATTACTAATTTTGACCCTGAGCTGTATTTTCACATCGTTATATCAAACAATGTATATTATATGTAAACAGCCTGCTGTTTAAATATTCGCATATCTGGTAATTTTTAATTATTATTAAAGGCGCACTATAAAGTCTGAATAACTAACTTTTACCCCCGATTTCGACAATAAGGTTCCCTCTGCCTACCCTGCTGAATGCGGGATATAGTGTAAAGCTGATATATTTTTTACCCCCGGTTTCGCACCCGTGGTCAAATGGAAATAACTAAAGAGTTGAGTATGACCGTGACACATTCTAATTGCCCATGTAACCCTGACCGCGGGTGGGTATCTACATTGGTTTAGCTTCGCTAGATAAATGGACTGTACAGATTCACGCTGTATCCCGCACATAGCAGGATAGGCAGAAGGAACGTAGTGTTAAGACACTCTGTTTCCAACTTTCCGCCGAATTTTTCGAAGGATTGTTGGTTCAGTGGCGGAATTCAACGCTGGGCTTTTGCCTTGGTGCCAGAGCGAAGAATAAGTGCTTTTATTAATTTAAAATAGTAGTTTCTGAGATTAACGCAACCATCCAAATAATTTTTGTATGTATTGTATAGAAATAATATAAATTAAATTACCTTTGACTACTATTTTAAAAGTGTTTAAAAATAAAAAATAAATTAAATCTTATTAGCCGAGTTAACGGTGGTGGGTCGACATCTAAAACGCGAAGTAATATGTATGCAACATGTTTATACAACGAGCTATAATCCAATTTCTCCGTGATTACTTGTTAGTGACATTGTGAAAAATATTAAACATTGTTCCTGAGCTATGTCGTCGAAGACATTATGGCTTAAATTAGCAGTAACTGATTGTAAACGCGATGGTTGCGGGTTCGATCTCTCAAATTCGACTGGAAAGTGGAGAATGGAGTTTCTTGACATTGACTTTTTACTCTGTCATATGTGGTATTGCGAAGCTTAAAAGAAGAATAGATGCGAAGCTATTGTATCTTTATTTAATAATGTCTGATTGCCCATTCAAAGGATTCGATTCTCTCTCTTCTTCTAATCTAATATTCCCAATTTTGATCTTCTAATTGCCCAATTTTGATTGAATAAAATCAGTTTTATAAAGCAGATTATATTTTAAACACATGGGATCTGGAGTGTACTTACCTTCCAATGTTTTCTCTTTGTAAAAATAAGTAGCCATAAAATAGGTTCCCTCTGCCTATCCCGCTGTGTGATGTGTGATACAGCCTGAAGTTGATTTCATTTGTAGCTTAACACTAGGTAGCTGTTTTATCGGGATAAAGCGTGAAGCTAAAAAAACGCCTTAAAAGTGAAAAATTCGCGTCAGTCATATAAATTGTTTGATTGCGATCAATTTAGTAATATATTAATGATTTGATTGCGCATACACACGCCACTACTAAGTAATTGTTTTATAGTTAGTTTTACACTTTGTTATAGGAATGTCACTTTTTTTACCATTTTCTGGTTAATTAATTGTTAGTTGCGCTTTATTTTATAGATTTTAAAAGATATGATGAAATTGAATGTTTAAAATCGCGTAGACAATATTTAAATAAATACTAGAGCCGTCTTCTTGGCGCAGCGGCATATAGTCTGGGGTTCGATTCACACTTGAAGAGATAAGCGTAAAGAAATATTCCCTTGTGAAAAGTTGACATATTGCTTTTTTGACAGTTCTTAAATCCAAAAGCAGGTTCAAATCCGTAGCGTTTGGCGTTTTGTTCTCTCTGACTACCTCACTAGGAATACAGGGTGTAGCTATTATTATTATATTAGTATTTATGATACAGTAAAAAAAATACGTTTCAAAATTCAAGAAGTTCTTTGATTTTATTCTTTTCAATTAAACGAATGAAATTAGATCAAACCAGTGCATTAGATAGGTTGGATAGGTAGACGGTATTGACCTTTTATCAATTTTTTATCCACCTTATCGATCTTAGGGTATTATTTGATAAAAGGTTAATCTTTTTAATTGATATCCTATTCTAGTTTTTTATTTTTTGTTTTTATTTAGATCTGTATATGCGTGTATAGAAATGTTATATATAAATTTGGTAGCTACAGTGGCTTCACGGCTTCATTTTCTCGCTAGTTGTAGTGTTAAGACAATTTTTGAGATATTGCGTTTTTATTGGGAACTCAACGCGGTTGTTTTTTGTATACTAAAGGGGGGAAATTAAAATAATTAAGTGTAGTTGGGCATTTACTTCAAAATATTTGTTTTCGCAAATTGTATACGCACAAACCAAAAATATTCCATTAAGAGTTAAGTTCTTGTCTTTCGTTCTTACTTCGTTGCCAGAGCGAAATAATGATATTATTTATTATATAATTTCCTCAAGTGGGAATGGAACCTACAATCTGTCGCGTTTACGGTCGCACGCTTGTGCCTCTGCGCCACGAATGGCATCACCAAAGAAATTTGCAAAGAATAAAGTAACATTATCGTCAAGTCTTTTAAAATTAGGTTAAAAGCGACGCGATGCGACAGATGTTTCGCTCGAGTCGTTGCGCAAACTTCAACACTGCAAAATCTGATTACAATAACTCTTGAGGTTGACATTTTCCTCCTTTTTTTTTTGGCTTTCACCCGAGTAACCTTTACAAGGAAGGAATACACCTTGTGAATGCATCGACTAAAAAAATTGTGTGCTGTTATGTTCATTACCATGGGGGTGTTATTTATAAAGTTAATTAGACCAGTTCTGGCTGTAAATGTGACTTGTTGTGGGTTCTATTCCCACTCGAGGAAGTGAAATATTTAATATTTTAATTTTACTCGCTCTGGTACAGCGTTGAGTTCTGCTGCAACATGCAATGCCTCCAGAACTCGGTGGAAAGTGTGGGACGGAAGTGTTTTAATGGTGATGGTGTGCTAGGTTCCCAAGTTCCCTCTGCCCTGCATCTTGCGGGCGGGTGTAGCTAAAAAAGGGAGTAAGATTTTTAATTTATATTTTTATACTTTATGCATATATGCAGTGTTTTTTTTTATTGAAAAACCTTAATTATGATAATTTGATGTATATGAGAGACAGAGCTCTCCAAAAAATAATGTTTCACCTCTCGTTATCTGTACATTGGTTTTAAATAGACTTATCATGTTTCATTTTATCTTTGCATGAGATCATAACATGTTTACTTGCCTCGTCTTAATGCAGATTTCTCTTTTATTCATCAAATAAAGAAGATTGAAATAACAGCAAGAAAAACAGTCTTTTTACTCTCTTTCTGGATCTCACTAGATTTGTCACAGTTCGTTTTATAATAAAACTGAGGCGTTGAGTTCCTCCACCCATTAACAATATCTTTCTTGATTTTAGAAAAGTGGGAAAGCTGTCCCTACATGAAGCTCTTTGTAAATCTTAATTTACCTGACATTAGTCCATGCTTTTGTTGCTAAGCTTAATCTACTCTGTTTTGCACGGTCTTCAATATCCTCGGTTCTTAGTCCATTGGCTCTCATGTCCTGCATCACGGCATCTAGCCATCTATAGCTAGGCACTTATAGCTAGGCACTTTTTTGTAAATATGCCAAATATTTGAGGATATAAAATAAGATGATGTTTAAACTCCCCCAGAGAGTCGTACGTTTCTACCGTTTTACAGAAATAAGGAAAAAATATATCGCCAGTGGGTACGAAATTTCAACATCTTCTAGACAGTTTTTATCTTGGCGCTTTTTATATCAAATCATTATTAACCGAAGTTGGGTGTTTGTAGCAAAAAATGCAATATGGCTGGAAAAGTCCATCGAATCGTGTCGTGTGCGGAGAAACTAGCCTTCGTTACTTATTTAAAGAATATTTTATAATCATTTTATTTTTATTTTTGTTAGGTGTTTTTGTCGTTTAAATTTTTGAGTTTTGAATTGGTATTATTTGTAATTTTTAACCATCTCTTGCAAAGTTCAATATTTGACCAGTGCTGCATTTTATTTAGCAAATCTATTAAAAGTTATATACAGTTATGGAACTAGCTTTTACGTGCGGTTTTGCCTTTGAATTCAAATTGCAATAACTAAGAGTCATGTATGACACATTCAAAATGCCTTAAGTAACTTTGACTGCAGATATGGTGGGTTTTCTTCGAAACAATAAACGTAATGTATTAGATATGTATAACCTATAGATATGTCCATTCCTTTACTAAATCTATGGTCAAACACAAAAATATTTTTCAATTTTAACTAATTTGTAGTTGATATTAGCACATTTTATGATATAAAGCAAAGATATGCACAGTCCCCTGAGTGACAATCGAACCTAAAACTATCTCGTGAACATAAACAACTGTACCACGACGGTGTTCTAAACTATTTCATTCAAATAAAACGACATTTGTCACAACAATCAATGTTTGTTTCTGTCTTTCACTGTGCTGGCATTCCTTCATCGTGACCCCATACTGTTTACAAATGTATAATCAATAATAGATATCTATTGATTGTACTGCATTCCAGCTTATATTATTCTACATACTTGCAATCAAGGTAATATTAGGTGTGAAATATTTTGAAATTCCTAATTTTATTAAGTACTTATATAATAAAGTATTGTTTAAAAACTAAATTACAGTAGGACTTAGTCCCTGTATAGATATAGATATTATTAAATATATTTTCTAGAAATTGAGATTTGAGACAAAAATCAATTTTTATTAATATTTTTATGATTTCTTGGTTTATAGGCGTACCTGGTGGATGGTGTAATATTCGTCCATTCATCTTTGATATTTATATTTCGTCCTTTCTTTCCATTTATCTACTAGCATTGACTGCGTGGCTTAAAGAAATAAAAATGATAACTATAAAAAGTGGTACAATGTTTATAAACTGACGTCGATGGTAGTTTTACCAATATATTTACTCTCATATCTCTCATTTATATAACTCAAGTATATATCTCCCTTATTCATCTGTTAAGAATGCGAACTCCAGCATAATAGAAAAGTCTCCATTATTATTACTCTTATATAAAATAGTCTTACATACGTTTAATAGCATTTCATCTTGCTATTGTTTTTTCCATACAAACAAAAACGGGTCACGTAGCTAGTTGTTGTATTTTTAGATATCACTTGTCGTATACACCTGCAGTCTAGTTTCTTGTTCTCAGTACAGATGTTGATAAGATATAATATACTATTTTTATGAAATATTCGCTATATTAAATAACTTTAACTTGTGTTCTGTGGTTTTTAATTGTTATTATGTTTTGAGGCCGAAAAGTGAGGAACGAAGTGTTTTAACACTACGTTCCCTTTGTCTACCTCGCATATTCGAGATACAGCGTACAACTGATTAATTTTTTTTTAGCTTCACGCTGTATCCCGCATATAGCAGGGGTAGGCAGAGAAAATTTTGTGTTAAGTCATTCCATTCCCCATTTCCCACCGAATTCTTGAGGTATTCCTTGTTGAGTGGCGGGATTAAACGCCGCTAAACACTACTATATCTTCAGGAACTTCGTATTTTGCTATAAACAAAAATTAATTCGAAATTTAAATAGGTACCCATACAAACGAAAGACGAAAATTGAATTGGATGATAAAGTTTACTTATTTTTATGATGAATACGTTGAAAATTATACAAAAAATATAATGTTTTTCAAATTGTATAATTTCTTGTGTCTAGAAAATGACTTGCGTACGTGGTTATTTTAATGATCGACATCTGTGAGATGAAATTCAAAGTATTCACTGATAACATAAATAGATTGACAGCATCTCAGACACGCACTAAATGGCATTTCTAGGTTTTTTAATTATGTTAATAACTAGCGAGTCGTTCGCGGCTTCGCCCGCTGAAAGTTAACCATTATTTAATTAGTCATCTAAATTAATTTCGTGTTTTAATAGCATTATAATATTAGAGATATCCACCCATACATTAAAAACTAAAGTTTTAACCAATCCTATAGAATAATTATTTTGTAGCAAGTTCGTCGAAACTAATACTCTATATTGATAACGTTTTTCAAATAAAATGACCAATTTAAACTAAATGTTAAGGAAGCTAGTAAAAATAGAATAGTGAAAATTGAATTAAAACCGTATAAGTCTTTTCTCAGATAGCCGTGCACTAACGCACAGACAAATTAAAAACATTTTTTTTAAAAAATCATTGTTTCGAGTTACTTCCAAGAGCCTTCCAAGAGCCTTCTAAGAGCCCAACAAAAATATTATAAGAAAATTAAAATAATTGATTTCTCCGAGCGTCAATGGAACCTACACCATCGCGTTTACAATCAATTGCTTTCCCGCTATGTCACGAAAACCACTTACATTGTTAGCCAATTTGAAAATGATCTTTTCAAAAATTAATAACTTTAACGTTATAATTAATAACGTTAATAACGTCTACTATTAATAAGGTCCCTACTTAATGTATAAAATGTAATAAATAAATTCCTATACGTGACATCTTCTAAATAAAATCTTCTGAACAACTAAAGCGTAATAAAAATGCTTGCTTCACATATCAACTAACACATTCAATTATACAGTTTTCTATATATAAATGAGCATACCAAATCGTCTAGTGGGCTGGTATACCAATGCCGGTGTGGATTGACCTTTGTTGCTTATAAGGTATAGTGTAGGCGTACGTGGTGCTCAATAATTGGGTCAAAACGGTAGTGGGTACGACGCCTATTGAATAATTTGGTTTAACAATTCTGATCGTGTCAAAGGAAAGGGTTGTTATTGGGGGGTTGAAGGGTTATTTAATTTTGGGTTTCGTTATCGTGAATAATGATAGATAGATTATTAAATAGGAACGTATTTATTATATAAAGGCAATTGAAGTATATGTGTATAGAAAACGAGAAAAATCAGATTCTCTTATACTCCTTCATCAGGGCAGAGAGATCCTAGTGTTCAGACACTCAGTTTCCTACTTTCCGTTGAATCAATACAAATTAATATACATTTTTTTTTATAATCATCACTTTCCCTTACATGTCAATCTCCAATAAAACTGAACTCGTCTTCTGATACTACGCTAAATGAATTAAATTCATTTAAAATCAACCGAAACGAAACGAAACGGTGCCGCTGTAAAATCTGACGAATATTAGAAAGGAAGATTTTTTGAATGGTCCAGTTTCTTTCTATTTATTATTTACTGACAAAATTGGGTTTAAGTAATAGAATAAAACGTTTTATAATAGGTACAATTATTTTCTCTTTACAGTGAAATAAATTAGAAGTAAAGTTTTTTTTTTTATTTCTATTTATGACTGGAAAAGGAAAGAAATGAAAATAATTGTATCACCGGAACAGGAATCGAACTCACAGCTGTCATGAGGCCATCGTGGCGCAAAGAACAGTATCTAACTGTAAACTATTTTTGAATTATTCTTATTTTTCATATTTCCTTTATCTTTTGGAGTGACAACTAGGAGAACAGTATAAATATGAATAATAATTATAATTTTCAATATTCCCACAAATAAGATTCGAACCTTAAATCATCGCTATCACGTTTCACTGGGCCGCGACGACATTTAATATTGTTTTTATAATATGCAGCTTCTATTTCAGCTATTTTATTATTATAGACATAATATAGGTATGTAACTGCGCATAATATTTGTTTATTAATGTTACAATCATTAGATATTAGATATACTAGGTACTGTATTAAAACATGTAAATTGAACTTACGTGTCATTTATATACGAGTATAGTATACTAGTTTCATTAACGACCTTAAGTGGAATCCCGATATTATATTGACGTTAGTACGTTTGATGATGGAACTGCTGTAAATATTGTACAACAAGTTTTTTTTTCAATCATAAGCTTTCTAACCACCTATGGTGAACCAAAATTGTATTGAAGATTTGATATACCATAATTAAAAGAACTGGTCAAATGAGAGTCGGACTCGCATACCGAGGGTTCCGTATCAATTTCTGGATTGTATGTCAACGGGAAGTACAATTTGAAGTTGACAATCTTAACTTTGCGTACGTGTGCACTTGTTTTGTATGAAATTAATTACAATTATAAGATTCCTCGCTTTGGTAACAAGACAAATCTTGGTGTTAAGGACCGATGCTCAACTGCTCATCAAAATTTGGGCAGAAGTTGCGGAAAAGAGCTTGTCCACTAGATTCCCTACGTCAAACTAAAAGAAATAACTTCTAAAGCTAACAATTTGCTCCACAGAAGCCCTAGACCGAGCGAGGTTAGCTCGCGAGCGTCGCGAAGCAGAGCAAAGGAAGCGCCTGGACGAGCTGCGCGCGCACGCGGCCGCTGCGCAAGCGCAACGCGAGAAACGAGATGAGGAACGCAGGAAACGACAGGCCGAGCAGCGCGCCAGGGATGACGATAGACGGCTTCAGGTATTTGTTGTTATATTTTTTATATTGTATGTATATTTAGTTCATTATAGTGCAGTGGAGATGTTTAGTTGTGTAAGGTGGTTGTAGGTTCGATCTCTGAAAAATAATGATTTTCATTATGTTGGTCGTGTAATGCAGAACGCGGCGTTGTTTCTACCGCGTTATTTTAGAGTTAGGTGGGAATTATAGGATTTAGTGTCTTAACACTATGTTCTATCTTCTTCTATATTCTCCAAGTAATCTCTTTCAGATCCTTTTGCTAAAAAAAAATAATTATAAAAAAAATAAGAATAAGAAAACTACGGTTCTATTGTTATTTCTTTAGAATTAATAAGCAATTAAGGCTTTATTTATTTTTTATAATAATACAAACTATTGGTATTTTTTTGTTTAAAAACTGCGCTGGTCAAAAAAAGTAAAATTTATAATAAATTATGAAAATTAAGTTAGATTTATAAGTGGACAGTATCCTTCTAACAGAAGCTTGACCATCTATAGGCCGTTTGAACGGGTGAACGGTAAATGTGAATGCGAATAAGAAATAAGGTAACAAACAGTGAGGTATGCAGTAGGTATATTAGGTACCTATACTTACGTAGTGTTATACCGACACTAGGATTTGTTTTGTATGGATTGTAATTTTATATGGTTTTTTATTTTATTTTTTTCTTATATTATGTTATGTCATATTTATATATATATTAATGCGAAAATTTTATTTTTGTTATATATTTGAAGTATTATTATTTTTGTGTCAACGGTACTTGTATTTGTTAAACAGTCGCACTCCAAGTTGTCAATTACCAATTAACAAACATATAAACGATGTGTACATGCGTATTCGTACCGAGTTGATGCTATTTAATGGCTAATCAATATCTCTGAGTGCGACTAAATTTCATTGATACTTTGCAAAAAAATATTTCACATTCTCTATCCACCTACGCCACGAACCGAAGTTGACCTTGAAGTGAAAACGTCTGGCGTAAACTGACATCACATCTATTTTGTATCAACGAATATATAACATTAATACTAATAAATAAAATTACTAGTAGTCCTTCACTCTACATCTTAAATAGTATGTAGATGGGGAACAGTGTTAAGACACTCCATTTCTCACTTTCCGATGAATTTTCCAGAGGCTTTCTCTTGCTGCCACAGCGAATAAATGAAAATATAAAATATATATATGCCCCGAGTGGATATCGAACCCACAACCGTCGTATTTACAGTCACCGTGTTTACAGCCTCCATAATCTATAACAGTGGATCACCAAAATATTTACTTTTAACTCCGTTGTCTGCAGGTGGGGGGGACCTCATCGCCCAGGGTTAGTTTCAAAAATTTTTAGTTTGCCTGTTTTTTTTGTTATGTTGTTATGTCTATTCTTTTTTATATAATTTCCTTTATATATAATTTTCTTTTATATATAATTTGTATATAATTTTCTACGCTCGTGCCCGAGTAAAAGTAACATTGTCTAAAACAAAGCGAAAACTTCCGTTACTAATAATAAATGTGCACTGTAATGCTCTCGATACTACCAAAACGTTTATTTGGCAAGCAAAGTCATACTATGAAAGTTTTAAGGTCGACAAAATCTTCTTCGTCGGTTCTCGCTTACGCGCTACTTTTTTGCTATGACTTTGTCTGCTTTTTTTGTATGAAAAATGCAAGATTTTGTACAGCAAATGTTTAACAGTTATGGCTTGAGTTTATATTACTGTTTTTTTTTGTATAATCTTTATTGAATGTGTATTTGAAATTAATTATTTGATTTTCTATTCATATTAAAAATAATTTTACCTCAACTAACTCTATATGGATAGGTAAATCTTCACCTCTCGTTACGTGACGCCAGCATTATAATAAAGTTTTACAGTTCATCGATCATATATAATATAAAGTAAGTGAGCCAAGGTCTTCGCTTTAATCTAACCCGCTTATATTGTAAAACGTACGCAAGCTGATACTTTCTCCACTCCACTCCACTATATATATTATATTATGTTTATGAACGCGTACTGGTGAAAATTAGAAAATTTGAAAGTGTTATTATTTAAATGAACAATAATACTGTATTCTATATTGTATGAGGTAGGTGTCAAATATTAGTTGGGACCGTCGTGGTGTAGTGGAACCAACGGGTGGGTGACTGTGATATGGCGGTTGTGGGTTCGATTCCCGTTGGGTGGAATGAATTTATTTTTTTTTTTTCATTTATTCGCTCTGGTAACAAGGCAAAGTGTGGACCTTAGCCACTTAACACGCAATGCCTCGAATATTCGATGGAACTTGGGGAACGAAGTGTCTTAACTGTAAGTTTTCTATGACTATCCTGCTGTATGCGGGATACAGCGTGAAGCTGGAAAAAAAAATCAAATATTATATTGAGACGTCACACCAGTTGTCTAGGATATGTTTTGTTTCGAACTTATGGAAGTCTGCATCGTATGAATGGTTCTTTTATAAAATCATATTGTAAAGACATTCCGTTCTCTACTCTCTGCTCTGCCCTGCCTGTCAACACGCAATGCCTCCAGAATTCGGCGGAAAGTGGAGAACGGAGTGTCTTCACACTAGGTTCCCTCTGCCTACCCAGCTGTGTACGGGATGGGATACAGCGGGAAGCTGATTTTGATTTAAAATGACAATTAATTTATTTTTTAATTTAGTTTCATGATAATTTATTAAACTAAAATGGCATGTTTATAGAAATACTATTTTGGTTCGCCGCAAATACGTGTCTCCATTGTGATTTGATTTGAGAGGAACCCGGTCATCGGTCGAGACGTCGTATTCAGAAGTCGTTCTCATCGCTAAATTGCAAAAACAATCTTTATCCTTATTCGTCTTGTTTGTAATTTCAACTAAAACATATTGACATTTTATTAAAATAATGATATTTTATTTAAAAAAAAATATTATTTTTGCATTAAGGCATTCCGTGTTGAGTTGTTGAACTCAACGCCGTTAATATTTCATTTCACCAAGTAGGAATCGAATCGCCGACCCGCGCGACAACTGGCCTCAACAATAATGGAAAAACAATGATTATGCTTAATTCATTTTTAACACACTTTTATTAAGTTCACCTGTATATATGAAACTAACTATGTAATGAATCTAAGAATATTAATTACACACACTTCTAATTGTTGTATCATCATGAAACTTGGCTATTATATTTAGATTAGGTAACAATACAGTATTATGGTACCATCGAGCTGGTCTGATGGTGGGACTGATGGAACCTTGAACTGCCTTCTAGTAAATATATCAAGTTTGGGCTCATTCGATTCGTCTTTTACGTGCACTTATAAAAGCATGTTCTCCAAGCAATCTCTCTAATCTGAGCGGAGAACGGAGAATGAAGCAGTATATCTTAATTAAGCCTCAAAGGTTTCGAACGTTCATTTAAAAGTAGCATTCATATTAAAAGTACCTACTCTTTACATTAGCTGCTCATTAAGTTTTAAAGCACGTTAATTTAAAACGAGCTAACGTAACGAGTCTGGTGATATGTGTTCTAGTTTTCATTTAACAAAATAGATTACTAGTTATATCTGTAAAGTATTTTTTTTGTAAACTTCTATTGAAACTAAAGAATTTTGTAATATTTTGTTTTGTTTTATACTTATTACCGCATCTCTTTCATCTTTTATTTACTATGAAATTGACAGAGAATTCGACAGGCATAGAGTTTGATTCACTCTGTATTCAATCTGTATATAGCACAGTAAGCCGAGGGAACCTAATGTTAAGGCACTCCGTTACTCACGAATGGAAATCCAACAGCGCTACGGCGACCTCTTATAGAAAAAATCAGAGAAAATACCTACTGAAATTCATTCCGTTCTCCGTATTTTCTCCTATTGTGTTATAAATAACGGACTTCTCTCTCGATCTCTCCTTCTCACCAATTATATCACAGCGGCGTCAATAGCATTATTCCAAAATGATGTACAAAATCTAGTAATAACCGGAATGCACCAAGATATGACTGCAATCCAAGTACAGAGGTCAACCTCGGTCGTTCAAAGGAATTTACAGCAGATCGACGATAACCAGAAGTTATTTTCTGACACACTTTAAGAATGTAGCTAATAGTATAGTAAATAGTAATTTACCAGTGCCCACACTCGGCACGGGTGGTGCCGGTTCAAAGACAGCGTAATGAGAATTTATTGCTTTGTTTTGCACTAGGTTGTTGCCGTAGCTATGTCTGTTTTTATATTTGAGTTATTTTATTCGTTTTCATTGAAAATTGTTTGTAGTAATAAAAAGATTCGGGTCTTTTGGGTTGATCGATACGTGTAATCGATATATCGTAATCAAAATCGGTTTAGTATTTTTTGTCTTTTAGTGAAATACTTCAAAATATATAAATTTCGCTGAATGCGTCGTATTTATCTATACATGTTATTTAAATATAACTTTCACAATGACTATTCTAATTTTGAGTTCTTTAAGATATTAGAAGAAGTTATATATTTTTTTTATTTCACGTTTCACGAATGTTAATATTACTCTAGTGAAATTTCACAATTTTTTAAGTTATTTATGTGGCCAGGCGTGGCACAGGGGCACAAGGGGGACAGGTTGTGAGTTCGATTCCCACTCGAGCAAATGAAATGTTTAATATTTTAATTTTCACACACGATTCCTCTAGAATTCGTCTGAAAGTGAGAAATGGAAGTGTTTTAATTGGAACGGAACTTCCAAATAGCCTGAACAGGTTCCCTCTGACTACTAAAAAAACTTCGCAATTTTCCAAGTTATTTTTACTACAAAACATGTGATAAAGGGCACGGTCTTTAACTTGTCTGATTACTTTAGGATTTCCTTCGATTGATAGAAATAGGCACGGCTTGGCGGAAATCGCTTTCAAGGGATAAAATAGCGTTTGTATAGGAAAATACTCCCACGTGTAACACTTAGTACGCTCCTACGTATTTAGGATTATAGAAGAGAACGATAAGATGAAATAATCTAGCAATAGGTAAATCTCTCCGTTTTTCTCTTTCGATTAGAGATCTAATGCAAGCTTGAAATACGTAACGTTATTTCTACAAAATAGAAGCAGAGGGAACAGTACACGGTAGTGTTAAGACACTACCATTAGACAAGTTAAAACATGCCTAACAATACTACCTACTCTTTAAGTCGGTAAAAAATAAATTTGATACTTACTTGCATAATGCAGGCTCGAGATTCAATTTTCATTAGACAATAAGACACTACCTATATCATTATAACAATAAGTATGTGTACGGTGAACAGTGTCGTAACACTAAGCTAGCTTATCCTGCTAAATGCGGGATACAGCTAATAAAATAGTATATTAAAATGTAAACCACGTTTAACATTATAATATTTTAGGTAATTCTCGAGCCGTTTGTCATCCATTATCAGATGAATCTCTTAGATTCGCGTACAAAGTGTACCTAATGATGCGGAATGCTCCGTCGGCGCCGGTCTCTCGAGTTAAATCATTGTTTATGATTCTTTATTTTACTTATGATGCATCAAGAATTTATAAATATTTCAAAATTGGTGTGAACAACTCGAGGTCGTTGTGGATTCGAATTCCAAACGGGGGAATGAATATTTATTATTTTCCATTTTCTCCCTTGTATATTAAATTGTACATTTCGTCAAGTGGGAATCGAAACCAGAACCTCTCGCGTTTAACGCACTCTTGTACCCCTACGCTACGACGGGCCTCAAAGAATATAAATAGAATTACAGTAAAAATTGGTACCTACGTACATATGTAGAGCGTTGATCGCCATAATTCTGTATGATGAAGTGGCTGATATCGTTATCAGTTCTGATAAAAAGTAATATCGTTCGTATAGGTAATTCTAGAAACGTTGTACTAAATTGTTGTTGATTTTTTTGTATATAGACACTTTGGCGTCATTACGTTAATCTTTGATATTATTATTAATATTATATATTATTTGATAGGTATAATAATAAATAATAAGGTTTTTGTTTTTTTTTAATTATTCTATAAGTAGGATGTTGATATTTGATTTGGGGCCTGGTGGTATAAAATGGCCAAGTCAAAAGAGCTTGAATTTAATCCCGAGTGAACATAGAACTCGGCAACCCATATAAATCTCCCATTCTTTTGCCAGTGAAATCGAGAATGACTTACCTATTACGTAAAATTTTACTAGTTTTTTATTTTAAAGTGTATTTCATAATATATTTTATATGAATGGACCGTACCGTTTCGTAAAAGGCTGGCTGACGACAAAAATAGCCGGCAAATGGAGAACGAGAGTGTTTTAGCACTAATTTATACCCTACCCTCACCATCCTATTATACCATCGGCGCAAGTTAAAACATTCTGAACAATACTACCTACTCTCTAAGTCAGTAAAAAATAAATTTAATACGTACTTGCATAATGCAGTCTCGAGATTCAATTAGAGTCTCGATATTGCATTCACAAATTATCACATTGTGCGTACTGGTCGGGCAAATGGCTCTAACTGCTTCTATATATATCCGTTCTTAAATTTTCATTTTGTATTACAAATTAAATTTAGTATACGTATATTTATTTTACTATTTAAGCCATCAGCTTCACGCTGTATCCCGCACACAACAGGGTAGGCAGAGGGAACCTAGTGGTAAGACACTCCGATCCCCTCTCTCTGCCGAATCGGCTAGGCTGTTGCGTGACCGTATGTTAGGCTGGTCGTCGGGGCGCTACGTACTTACGAGAGACGCGGGTTCAAGTCCCGTTACGTTCAAAACATTTTACGTAAAAATATAATATAATCTTAGTAGGTAGGCACTTGTTAATTTCTCCTTGTTTCCTTTTATTTTCATTGTTAACTTAATAAGTTAAGTTATTACTTAATATTTAAAACAAGTAACGCTTAAAACACGATATAGTAATTAGCAACGCCCGCGTTGCATAACCGCGTCCTTGCCCGGTGATGTCACAACTCTCGCGGTCTCAATGGCCGGACGTCAAACTTAGGTATTTTACCATGTAAATATATGTATATCTATATTTATTTATAAGTAGGTAGGTATAGTAGGTATAGGTAGGTAGGTACTGTTGGATAATTAAAACTGTTAGCTAGTTTTATTGTTTGGCTTCTCTATTTTTTTCGTAGAGGATGGTTGTCAGTTCGGTTGCCTCTTTCTGAGCATGCCGTTGAATTCCGCTACTCAACACAATAAAAATTTGGGGCAGTGCACGGAGAACGGAGTGTTTTAACACCTCATTTCCTCTGCTTATTTTTATATTTGGTAAAGAGTTAAGATATTCTTTTCCCCTCTTTCAAAATAAATTTTCAAGAATTGATTGAATTAAATGAATTGAACTTTAAATACCTAAAAATATGTTAAGTTTTATGTCATAATTTAATTAAAGAAAACTCAGTCTTTGTTCAAAATATAATTCAAAATATTTTCAAAGTAAAATGGTATATATTATTTTATTTCAATATTTCTATTTCAAATTTTAATAAGCAAAGCTGCAAGCACTACAGTCAAGTAAATGACCAAGTTGTTGGCCGTCGTCCAGTACCCTCGTTTAATGTCAAGAGTTCCCGGCGAACGCTTTTTCTTAGGAGAGAAAAAAAATATTTTCTTTTAAAGTCTTAAGGCATATTTTACATTGCTTTCTCTCTATTTTTAATGTTATGTTTGTTTTGTAGTTTTTAGTTAGTGATTTAATAGTTGGTAAATGTAATATTAGCTATTTTAATTATTAATTGTTTTTTGTATATTATGTGATTATAGCGTTCGTTTATATTAAAAACTAGTATTCGTTTTTACTTGACTCTTCGCAAAGGATAGATACAAGTAACTAAGGCCCATATGAACTCTAAGATCGATGTTGAGATGCTGTTTTCGTTCATAGATATATAATTATTTAATGAAACCTGCATCTCAAGGACAAAATCAGAGTTGAGAGCGATTTATAAGTACGGGCCTAAGAGTTGTTTAAAAATATTTTTTGTTGTTTTAAAATATTAGTAATTGTACTATGAAATATAATTTGGTATTTTCTAAAGAAATGTATTTGTATCAATAACAACCACGTGTTCATATCATTCTAGATTCTAGGACAACTCAAGTAAACATGCGTTAAAAGAACACCGACTCCCACCATACATTCCACATTCATACAGACATTCATATTTCATACTTCAACGGGTGACCGGGTCATCTCTTATGTCTTATATAATGTACGTCAATTATGAGGTCGGAGACGGACGGTGCTTGAAGTATGTGGGTACTTGGGGAACCTTGCAGTGGTCTCGAGTGTTTTGTTTATTGTTTATGAGATAGCTCGCTAACAGAATATTTCATATCTTCACGCTTTATTCCTTATGTAGGAGGGTAGGCAAAGGGAGTAGTGTTAAGACACTTCGCTCCCAACTATCTCCATAATTCTAGAGTGGTCTCTATCATATATATTTTAACTTTAAAATAATATAACATACCACATATATATACAAAATGTTGCCCCAATTAAAAACAACACAGCAGAAGTTAATGATGTTAAAAATAAAATATGTATAGTTTGATTAAAACAAAAAATAAACTGCTTTATGTTGTATCCCACATATAGCAGGGCAGAGAGAGAGAGAACCTAATGCTAAGTACTCCGTACCCTTTTTTCCGCTGAAATTTCGAGACCTTGTGAGCCGAGTGGCAGAACCCAACGCCGCGGTTTGCCCCTGCGCCACAACTGACTTCTCCATAAGGAAAAATTTTATTATATAAGAGTATACATATATGTAAAGTGTGTCCCAATTTAAAACAAGTTATATTCGACATTTACTCGGTAACTTGAAATTAAAGCTAAAATTCGAATAAAATGATACTCAATATAGGGTGTAGTGTTACAGATTTTGTTCGCGTTGGTCCTTTCGTTTTGTTTATACGTAGCTTAGTGGTTAGGTAAACTTCTCCGTTTTTAGGTTCAATATTACTTTTTTTCTCCTTTGTTTCTCTTTTTATTTATTTATTTACCTTTGTGTAAATTTGAGAACAGCTAATGATGTAGGTAAATATTTTAATAACGAACGCTACATACATACTCTTTTATAGAAAACTTTCTACGTAAGGCTTAGTGGTCAAAGACCGCGAACCGTTTCCAATAAGTAACGTAAGTTCGAATCCCGTTACATAATTTTTTTTTAATACGTTTCCTAAATGAGTATCGTATTATATTTATTTAACACAAATACAATATGAAATTACATTTAATTATACGCTGTCACCTTAACTAAAACTCGATATCTGACACCAACGTCAGAGAACTATTCTATATATTCTCATTATATTCTATGTGAAACATTCTAAGCACGCCGCTATTATTGGTGAGTACTAAAATACACTGGCGCGTTGTACTGCATCAAAAATATTTAAAATTAACCTCTTCTCTCCCAACAAAGCTGGCTAAGTAAGCGGTCGCGACGGAAATAACGATTTCCTTCAGGATCGCTGGCGTTGGTAGTTAGGTACTTTGTTAGTTTTTACGTAAGGTGCTTTTGGTTTTTTGGTGGGTTTGGTTGGATTTGAGGTCGTAGTTTGGTTTGGTGGTTGTGGGATTCGATTCTCGTTTGGGGGTTGTGAATTATTTTCATTTTGTGTCTCGAAATAGAACGGAAACGGTCTAGTGAGTCTGATTGCCACTCGAGGAAATAAAATATTTAATATTTTCATTTCTTCGTTCTGGTGTTGAAGCAACACATTAAGTTTCGCCACTTAAAACGCAATCCAGAATTTCGCGATAAGTGAAGAGTGGAGTGTCTTGTCACTAGGCCCCCTTGGCGTGAAGCTGAAAATAAATAGCTAATTATTTAAATGAAATGCAAAAAGCTCGACGCTAACTACAAGTAGTTTGCAATGCAAAATGTTTCAATATGGCTTAAGTTCTTTACTATTACAGTTAAAGTATCTATAGTTTAGTAGATGTAGGGTTTAAGACCACCCATTCAGTGTATTTATAATTTAACTCGAAACTTTTATGGAGAACATGTGTGAAGAATTGCTTATTGGAATTGTATCTTTGTTTTATTTTTTTCTTTGTGTAAAAGATTCATTTTATTATAATTTTTTTTTTGATAAGCGCGTTCAACCAAGCAACAGCTTTTAGTTAGAACCTATTAGATATTAAATTCAAAAACTTCAAGTTGTATTTGAACCTTATAACCGCGAGTCAATGCAGTCAGTAATGACATAATTAAGCTGACGGCTCTATGCTGTAAAAAAATATTACCATCTTCATAAACTTCTTGCATCATTCTATACTAAATCAAATTAATCTTAAATCTTTATAGATCATGTCTAAGATCTTATATGGAATAACTCTCCCAAAGAGCACTTCCTACTTTGTTTAGAGAGATGGTAACAGGAATTAGAATTTGACACCCTCTTCTTTCATCTCTTACACTTATGTCTGTTATAAAAATAAACCTCGAGATATGGCCATTAAAAACAGTTTTATTATGCGATTTTTATAGTATACACTCGCTTAGTTATCTTTTTTTTTTCTTCACTTTCTCGCTTTATACCGCATCGGCAGAAAACACTACACTACCACATTCTCCAACTAAGGGCTAAGACTGACACGGAACTTAAAGTTAATTATTATTAATTTGTTGTTGATGTGTTGATGGGAATAATTTATTGCCGCGAGTAGGAATCGAAGCTATAACCATCGCGTTTATAGTTAGACACTATACTGGTCTGGCTGCTGGCATTCATTCAGTTTATTCTAGTTAATGATTGGTTTCACGCTTTTGGACGTGCGTCCATGCGTGAGTTGCTAATCACTGAGCACTCTGCGCTCCCGTCGACAGTGAAAGTTTGCTGATAAGCGTTGTGTTTTCCTTTCTTTTTGTTTTAAATTCGTAGTGTTTTTTTTTTCTGTTTTAGTATTATTTTGTAAATACTTTTACCTAAATAAAGCGAGGGAACGAAAACGTTAAATATCTTATTCCCTAGAATAGGAATCGAATCCACAACCGTCGCTACGATTGGCCTCAAGGGACATTCCATTAAAAAATGAAAATAATTTTGCATAATGAATAAATTTACCATAATAAACAATTCTGCCATAACTGCAGTAACTAATTGATACAACGGCAACGTGGAAATAAGAAAAAATATATAATCTAATTACTTGAAAATCTCTCGCTTATGTGAACACGTTTTATACCTACACACCTACCTACTACCTAAGGTAGCTAATAATTGTGTTTGGTAACTACCGCGTATAACCGGTATTTTCTATGTATATATTTAAAAAAAACTTGTAATAACAAATGCTTTGCAAAGTCACAAATAAAAATAACACTTTGAATAAAAATAGCTGAGCTATTAATTATAATGTTGATAGGCATCTTCAATATAGAGTTTATATTTAGTCTCTTATATAGGTAGGTACTATGAATGCTTGTTATGTATTATGTTATACCTTTGTTATTATTAAGGACATAAGATAATAGTCGATATTAGAGGTCGATTATAGCAGTCGCGACTGGTTCGATTCTCACGAACGCAATGCTTCTAGAATACGGCGGAGAATGGGGAACGAAAGTGTTTTAATTGGAACGGAATGTTGACATTAGATTCCCAGGTTCCCTCTGCCTACCCTGATATGTGCAGAATACGATGTGAATTATCTTAAAATATATTATTTTCAACACCAGTGCAAAGGATACATACCTTTCTTTATTATAAGTTAGTAAAATCAAGAACTAAATAACCTACAACTATTTTCTCTATTAAATGCTTCGGCTGTTAGGTATAGCAATTTAAAATTATACCTATAAGAAATTAATATGTAAATTGCAAATCAAAACCCCATGTAAGACTAACTAACGGACGTATCTAATAACATAATGAATGTCTCCCGCGATTTACCTTAATGATTTTAAAGACTAGTGTTTGTTTCGTGACTTTGAATGTTGTGTCTATGAAAATATTTGTGTTTTTTTTTTGCAATTTTATCGATTTTCAAATTGCAAGTGTAAAAGAGAGTGATTGTAACGGATCTCGTCTCAATCCCCGCTCGGGGGATATATAAGTTTACATTTAACTTGTACCTATTCGATAATGGAATTGATAAAGATGATATGGCTTTTTTATCGTCTCGAATATAATAAAGATGTATTATATTATGCGATATAAAAAGAAAACACCCAGTAGTTAACACGGGTAATAACATGACGCGCTAGCTATGTGCGAGACTTATTTTATAATAAACATACCTAAATGGTCAAGATAGGACATGAATGTAAATTTCATTTTTACTCGCCTCTTACTGAGCGGTCGAAATAAGAAAATAAGCTACTTTTAAAAAAAACATACATTATTTTTGTTTTCCACAACGTAGTATATAAAAATTTTGACGTAGCTCGATGAGAACGTGTAGCTTAGTTGGGCAGAGCGCTTAGACGGTTTCCAAGAGGCACGGGTTTAAATCCCGCTACGTTCAAATTTTTATGTTTTAAATAGACACTATGGTCACTAGATATTGTAAAATTAGAGAAATTACGTTTATTCCAAAAACTGATATAAATGGAGGTGAACTTCGAAGTCGTAGTTGTTGTAAATCGTATAGATATTTAAATAATTAATAATACAATGTTTATTTCGTTTTATTGAATATCATGTAATAACAACCAGTGTATAAATCAATTAAGTTTTTTTTTTTTACTTTTCCTTCAGGTGGAAGAACGAAAACGTGCAATATGGGAGGCGTCAGTTTCCCGCCGGGAAGCCCTCTTGCAACGTGAGAAGGATCGCACTGAGCGTTTAGAACGCGCGCGTGCGGCTCGCTCGGCGCCCCGGCCGGCGTTCGCCTTCGGTTCATCCACACCCCGGTTATTAGAGCCGGTGGATTCAGCTGGATTCTTTTGGGCTGCGCGCAGGTATGTCTTAGTGTAGATTTTCTTGGTTACGTCGTTTTTTTACCGTCGAGGATTTGACGGAACGGAACGCGCGTTCTGCACGCCTCATACCTTATATAGAAACTAGGTTTTTTAAATAAATTTTTAGGTAAATTTAATCTTGTTTTCCTTACATATTGTTTTATTTTGTATGTAGGTATGTTTTATATCTTAATTAGAAATGATACAATAGCTTCAACAGTCACCTCGATACCTGTTTATCTTTCTTTGTTTTATTACATTGATAATATTATTTATTGTTTTATCTTTTGATTGATAACGAATCCCTATCACCGAGATAGTCCAATTATTGCTAACTTCACAACATTTTAAGTGAAGCTAAATGAATGCTACCGGATGTATTCAATTAAGCTATTGTATTTTGACGGCCCCAAGCAATAAGTTGGTAATTGAGATGATTTATAAATTAAAAAAAAAACTGAAAACAAAAAAATATATATAATAAAACACTTGCTTTTGGTTATTCGTCCTAAAATATTCCAAAACTGAAGTTTTCTTGTGCATGAATAAATATATTTTAGAAGTTGCTTTCAGGATTATTGCTTGGGGACGTCGATGTCGACACAATGTTATGTTTTCTTTACTATTTTTAATTTATAAATGAAAAAACTTACCGTTGCGTATGATTTCGAAGTATATAGTTAATAGTGATTCCTTACTTCATAATGTTTTGTTTATTGTCAGATATATATAATTACAATGTCATTTACTTTTTAACTAATGTCTCCGAGTATAGTATTTTTATAATTTCGCTTGTACGCAACGGTCTTGTTTTAATACAATTAAAGTTTTTCAGACCATTTTTAGTAGAAATTTGCTTTGCTTTATTTATTTCAAGTCCCATCATGGTGTCGGATTTACCTAATTTGGGAAAATTTTGTTTCTTGCACTAATTTTTTTAATGTTTTTTTCACCTCCAGTACCAACCCCATAGATCAGATGAACTTTTTTGAATCACTGTAAGCGATTTTATTTTTTATGTTTTTTTATTTCTTTACTATTTTTTCAGATTTCTTTTTTCATTAAATGCACTTTATTTTTGCAGTAGTTAAATTGCATGTTTAGCATGAATTTGTATGTAGTGTAGTTTAGTATTTTTTTAATCTGTTCTCCAAGTTTTGTATATAATTAATTTTAAATGAAGAAACCTATTAGAGTAATTAAAACTATTTAGAATCTCTCTGAAGTAATTGTCAATAATGTTGAGTGGCAGCAACGAAAGCCTTTGTCTAATAAACTTATAGAAACTTAAGTAATTCTATTATAAAAATTCCTCCCAAACGAACCCACTACCATCGTTTAGGTATATAGTAACACTTTCAAACTGTACCACGTAGTCATTTGTTTTTGAAATATTCATTTTAAGAAAAGTGTATACGTAAAATTTTTAAACGTTTCGAGATTTGAACTCGCGTCTCTTGTAAGCTGTCTAAGCGCTCTGATCACTATGTGAGAAATTGTTATACGCGTGTACAATTCATTTATGTCGTTAGCATTACCATCGTTAGAGACGCCGGTTCAATACTTCTTCTACTTTCCTTAAATCCTACTTTGTCCAAACTTTTATAATCTCATTTATTACTAAACTTTTACCCTATTTAAGCCTATTCACCTCTAACAATTAACATATTAACCTGATTCGTGTTCAGACGCCATAAGCCCACCTTGATAACTGATTAGCACCTCCGCCGGTGGTTTAATTAAGCATAGTGTTATGTTTTGTTGTATTAGAATTATTCAATTGTCACTCTGAGATTAAATTAATTTAATTGATATTATTCTATGATTATAGTTTTAATTAATTATTAGTTGGAACGTATAATATATTTTTTTTAGCTTCAGCCTGTATCCCGAAGATAGCAGGGTAGGCAGATGCAAACTGTGAGTCTAGTGTCAAGACACTCCGATTTCCACTTTCCGCCGAAGTTATTATTATTATAAGAATATTGGAGAGCTGCTATTGCACTGCGCCACTATATCCTTTTAAGCACTTAGAAGTAAGTAATATTTAATAATTCAATGAGCCTACTTGGAAAGCAAAGTGATTTGTCACTATTTTCTCCATACAGACTAGATGACAACAACCCAAATCGCTATTCCATTTTAAATGATCACTCCGCAAAAGCAAAACCCTCCGGACCCCGAAACGGTGAAAGTATTAACAGTGAATCGAATGTTTAAATAAATACACTTTAAGTGGTCGTTTGCTTATTTTACTTTTCCATTGAGACTACTGCAGTTTATTTATCTATTTTTATATTTAAATTTCAAACTTAATTCTATGGAAAATAAGGCTCATTTCAGATTGGGCGTTTACTTGAAATTTGCGTTCCGCTTTTTCCGGACTATGACTTAGTCACAGTCTGACACACAGAATAATAAAGACAGATAATCTATTTATACTTTATTTACATATACATATTATATTTTTATATTATTATAATGAAATGTATTTGAAATCTGTGTTAATTAGATTTTTCAATGGTTAGAAATTAAATTTCTGACGCCATTTTAGATATATTTAAAATTTATTAAAGTTAGACTTTTCTGTTAAGTTCCGCAAGTCAACACGCAAAGCCTCTTTCTATTCATGCTAAAGTGCAGAGAAGGAAAAAGAGTAGTTTGACAACTCTTTCTCTGCTAGATCTTGTCAAATCTGTAATCTCTATGTAACAACTCTTTTGTAACTGATAATAAACTTAGGTGGATTAGAACGGGAAATTAACTGGATTTTCCATTTTATATGAAGCTCGACTACTTTGCGTGTGGAAACCGTCTATTGTTTTTTTTTTATTAATTTAACGATGAATTATCATTCATTACTTCTTGGCGCCGTAGTATTGTTATAGTTTCAATTTAACTTCAAGAAATATTAATAGGTATTTTAAATATTGATGTTTCCCCTTTTGTTTGTAATATCGACCTTGAGTCCTACCTATCACGCGAGTCTTAATGGACGGAAGGTGGACAGTGTATGTGTCATACATTAGTCCTATAATAGGTGAATAGAGCATTAAGTGTGTTTACTATACTAATTGAAACGTGTTTTATGTAATTATTGTAAAAGTAAACGCGACGGTTGTGTGGGTTCGTTTTCCGTTGGGAGGAATAAATTATTCTTCATGTCTTCGCTTTGGTAACAAATCAAGGTGCGGCGTTTAGTTCTGCCTGTTTCGAAAATTTGGTGGAATGTGTGGATCGGAGTATACTGCTATACACGGGATTTAGCGATTTAAAATTGTTGATTGCCTTACCTTGTTAAGCTACTAAAGTAATAAAGAGTTTATAAGAAAATAGTATATAAAATTTGCAAGATTCCTATATCTTCTGAATAAAATTTATAATTTGCAAAAAAATATCAGTTTTTGCCTAAGTACTTGTATTGTTCTATGCACTCGAGTCACCATTATATGCACTCGGGCATTGAGCTGAATACTCAATTGACGCTTACGCCGAATCTGATTAAAACGACCTAAATTCCAAGCTAATGCAGATATAGATGCGCCACTTATTCTACCTAAAGAGGGGCGTTGAGTTGAGTTGAGTGTCCGGACACTACGTTCTTAACTTTGCGTCTAAATTTGAGATAATGTTTATTCAAGACTGGGAAAGAAAAAAGAAATGAGAATCATTTCCGTGAGTGGAGATAAAAACCACAAAGTTATCGTTGATAAAAATCTTATTATTTATTACCAATATAACCAATGAAAACTATATTAAACTATATACTCTCAAAAGTATCATATTATAACATCATCATTATTTTATGTAGATAGCTAGTTTTTTTTGCGGTTCTCCAAATGAATACAAACTTCTTCAATATGTGCCCAGGTACCCTAGACTGTCTAAGTGTATATTTTTTATTTACTTAATATAATTCTTATATATATTAATATTATATATTACTATATATAATATGTCTCTCAAAATTTTGCAATGCTTTTATATTTCATATAAATTAAATATGCTTCCGTACGAAATTTTCCACGCAAATCGATACGGATCGCTTTTATCTAATCGCTTACCTAGAATACGTGTGTGTCATATAAAATGTATATTGTCATTTTTATATTTATGTGTAAATTATAAAGTAAATAATATGTATACGTAGACGCCTTAGTGACTGATTTTGATGTTTGATTTCAAATTGGGAGTTTTTTTAGCTTCACTCTCTACCCCCCACATAACCTAGTTAAGAAACTCCGTCCCCATGTGTCCCATTTTCCGTCAGAATTCTGGAAGCATTGTGAAAAACCAGAGGAAATTGAAAAGTTGTCTTGGCGATGGTTGTGGGTTGGATTCCCACTCGAAGGAATGAATTGGAACGAGTGGAGTTGGGGTGGGGAACTTAGTATCTTAACACTTTTTCTTTTCCGTACTCTGCTATATGCGGGATACACCGTGAAACTAAAAAAAAATATGTAATAACCCTTTTTTTAATGAAATGTTATCGACATAGCGACACCTAAGCATTAACATATAAATTAGCATCGCCATTGTTTATTAATAGCTGATGGAACACTATCATGTGTATGGCAGATGTGAAAATTATCGCGAAAGTTAATACTTGGCTCGTCCTATTTAGTTATTTGTTTAGTTGTTTCGTCATATACTACTTATTTTTTCAAATTTTCAAATGTAATTTTTTTGCTTTCTTATATCATTGTGGAATTGTGAAGGCTTTGCCGTTTCTTACTTTTCAAAATATTTTTGTCTATTTTTATAAGCGGGTCAGGTTGTGGATTTGAATCCCAGTTGACGAAATTAAATATTTAATATTGCCATTTCCTCCCTTCGGTAATGAGGGGCGTTGAATTATGCCACTCAACACGCAAATACCTCCAGATTGCGGCGAAAAGTGAGGAACAGTGTCTTAATGGGGAATGAACGGTCTTAACACTAGGTTCCCAGGATACCTCTGCCTAGCCCGCTATGTCGAGACAAACATATTAACTTGTATTGACATATTATTTTATTTACCTATTCGCTTTACATAAAATAATTTCAACCAATCTTCATCAAAGACCTATTTAAATATTATAATGTTTTTATTTCTATCACGGTATCCTGGCTTTTGCCATCAAACGAACTCATAAATAAAAACAAAAGTCCCCCTTCCTCTGCCGTAACATCCAAAATGACAGTAGGTTATTGTTTGGAAAACAATGGAAATAAAACGTGGCGAATTTTACATTAACTCATTGCGTTACAAATTACGTCATATTGGAGTAGACTGGGTTTTGTCATTTACATTTATTATATAGTATAGAGATTTTTACTACTAGAAAAGAAAAATTCAAAGAAAGCGAGTGGAATTATCCTCTGTAGATCTTTAGATTAGGTAAATATCTATTAAATATACACTAGATTGAAAACCGAAAAATGAAATTGGTAAAAATATTCAAGACCATCCCTAACCGCCCTCCACCTGCGGGGTTGTAGCTTTGCTGATGATATTGAAAACCAAAACCATGGTTATTAATTATTGAAAGATTCACATACAATATAATAATTTACTTCTGAAAAATAATTAAATCGTCAAGTAATTTATCACAAACTAGTATTAGAAATTAAATTCAATGCATATTATTACTTCGTTAACACTACGTATGTATGTATAAAGTCATTTACTTGAGACCTAGTTATTTTATCTTATGCAGCAGTATCGCGAGTCGACGTTTGCAATTAATTTAGTTCAATGTATAATAGTTAAAGCCTAGTAGGTACATACACTACTTATATTATGTTTTTAGCATAGCGTAAGTAAACAGGTCAACATGTAAATTAATAAATAACTTTAAAAAAACAGCTTTACGCTGTATACTGTCTATCAGTGTAGGCAAAGGGAACCTAGTGTTATGGCACTCCGTTCGATCGAAGTTCAAAAAATTAAGCTTGTAACTTTTGTTTTTGAATGAAATTTTAGTTTTAGAAAGAAACTATTAATTCAGTTACAGAGGTTCATTTAAAATGTGTAATAATCAAGAAAATCGTAGAAAATCAAAAGATTTTACTTTGTAACTATAGTATTTTTCCTGTCTCGTATTCATCTTACTAATATAATATTATGTAGGTAAATATAGAAAAAAAAAACAAAACTAATATTATTCCACATTGCATGCAGCATCTTGGGTAACACTCTCTAACCATTTTTTTTCACACTGTGTGGATTTACATGGTTTTACTATTAATGTGAAAGAAATAACAGTGTTAATTGTAAGAAAAAGCAATTTTTGTTTGCTATCTTTGTTTTCTACTAATCTAATATGATTATAGCAATTACTTAGTTGTATATGAATGTGTCCTATTATGTGATGTTTTAAAATATTGTTATGTCAAATTGTTTTCGTTTATGTGTTGAATATAATATTTAACTAATTAATAGCATAGTTTGTAATTATGTAATCAATCTTGTAGTTACAGAAATAACATACTAATAGTTAAAATTAACCAAAATTTAGTTTTAATTTAACGTAATAATTACTGTTTTCAGGGCGGCATCAACAACAAATGTGATGTTCGCGTCTGCGCCGCTCACGAGACGCGCGTCCGCACTGCAACTGGACACGTCCGATACTGATACTAAAGGTAGCCTTTTTTTGTTTTTTTTTATTAGTTGTGCTAAGTGTATAGGGTTGATGTTTATTCAGCCTTACATTAAAAAAAATAATTTGACTATTTATTTTTAAATTGTATAAAGCTTCTGTTGTGTAAGAATTTGAATAATAATCATTGATTTATTTCAATGCAATAGAATATTTTATAAAACATAGAAACTGTAGTGTCAACTCACTAAAATTTTCCTACAATTTTCTTGTAATAAAATACAATTGCAATTATATATTTTATTGAGATTTCTCTCAACCTCTCGATGTGATATTTAATTAAGTATTTAACCGTTTGTCCCATCACGCCGCTAAGGAGTCATGTTCATGAGTCTCTGTAAGTAATTATGCAAATCACCTATAAATATTACTTAGTCATTCTCAACACGTAGCTTGTTAACTTGGCTGTCATTTTTTGCACTTTAGTCTGTTTTAAGATTTTATAAATGATTTTGTTTTATTGATTTTTTTGCTTATGGCTTAAAATAGTAATGTATTAGGCGACTATTTTATGACGGTTTTTTTTTAGTTTGTACTGTCTTGCTAAATACTAGAAACGGAAATTAAAGGGAAAAGTTATTTTTAGCATCAGGTTTTATTCGACAATTAGCAAGGTTGAAGAAACGTAGTGTTAAGCCACTTTGGTCCCCAATTTTAGAGTCATTGCTTGTTGAGTGGCGTAACCCAACGCCGTGCCATGTCTTGTTACCAGAGCGAGATAATAATTTATCACTCCCCCGAGTATTTCAATAAAGTTCTCTACTTTCCACCTATTTGCATATTAACAAATTGACCTATGTTCATCAGTTTTAACAGTTAAAAAAATACCGGCCTAATTGAAAACTTCCTTCTTTTGGAAGTCGGATAAAAACAATTATATAATATTCCCCTTTATAAATTTTGAACTCTATAACACTATTTCTATTAAACTATCAAGTATTTCTACAAAAAAAACAAACAAACAGTCGGTATCGGTATAAGAACACGGAATACATAGGCGCGTCAAAGAAATGCCAATGACAACCTTGCTGTCGAATATGGTAAAACGTGTATGTCATAATAAACTTATTGGCTAGAATTCTTTCTAGTTAACGTCATCATGGTTATAGTTTATATTTGATTTTGTATATTACTAGCGGACCCGGACGCGGCTACGCCTGCTTGAAATATAAGAATATAATTTCTATTGAAATATAATTTCAATCTAGATGAAATGCTAAAAGTGACTATTATATTTATTTTCATAAGGATGAATATCAAAATGACGCGGTAACGAACGCGGTCGCGTAGCGACGACGGTTGTTATTAACATGGCAGAATAAATTTTATGTCAAATTAGAAAGTATTTTAATTTAATAGTATATATGTGTAATGTAATATTATATAGCCTATAGCAATTCTGAAGAATGCAGCTTTCATACAAAACAAAAACAAAGTAAATCGATCCAGTAGATCCAGAGATCTTAGCGTTCAAACAAACAAACAAACTCTTCTGCTTTATTATATTAGTATAGATTATACTGAGTATTGAGGCCAGAACGCGACAGGTGGTTGTCGATTCGATTCCCACTCGAGGAAATTGAAATATTTAATATTTTCATTCTTCTGCCTACCCTACCATATATTACATACCGCATGAATTATTTTTTTTATTCATTTTAAGTCAATCTTTTATTCTTCTCATTTCAACTCAATCTTCTATGAATGTCTCCAGACGAACCCGACCGCTCCCCGCAGCTGTGGTCGTCGGTGGCGCGCCGCCGCACCGACCTGGTGCCCACGCTGCCCGCGCGACCAGGTAGGGCCCACTCCATGACGCGCCTCGACCGCCTGCGCCCCGCCGCCTCCTCGCAGCACCTCAACATACGTATGTACCGGGGTTTGTGGGGTTTTCTGGGTGTTTGGGGGAGTTGGGGTATATGCATTTGATGAGTTAGGGCCCTATTTAGGGTTTTTGAATGTGCAAGTAGGACAAGTTATACTGATATCAGTACTTTTACGTCGTATGCATTTAAACGTTATCATAATCAATACTAGCTTGTTGTATTTTTAAAAATAAAGAGCCAGATCCATTGTAATAGGCATATTGCAAACCAATTTGATTCCAGCCAGAGAATAATATAATCTATATTACATACCTATGACGTGACTTTTAACTTATTACCATACTACAGTCACTTTATGTCTTCCCATAAAATACCATCGATAGTTCGATAACATGGCAACACGATATACTCGTATGCTCAACTTACGTAATGTTGACGTGTTTGTTGCTTAGAAACTGTACTGAAATACCGGAATTTGCTAGTGTTTTTACTGAAATTATATTATAAATTTATGTAAGATTTTGTTGTTTTTCGTCTTTTTTTAAAGTTTTTGTTGTGTTTTGTATTCGATTTTTTAAAAACATTTCGTGTTTTTCCCCGTTAATTGTCATGGTGCTTAGCTGTCCGAAATTATGTAATGATATAGGTGGGTTTTGGATAGCTTTTCGTTTTATTTACGAATTTTATTAGTATTTAGATGAAAAATTGATTTTTTTTATTAAAAGTTTATAAACATTTAAAAAAAAATTGTGAAATTTTCAGTACATATATTTTTTTAAGCGATTTCGTACTATGATTCGCATTAATGATTAAGATAAAATGGTTAAGATTAAGGTATACTTTTACTTATTTTCGGTTACTTTATGATAAATCGGTATATTTAAAGTATAAATATTATTTTCATCTTTCAAGGACTTTTATCAAATGCATACACCAACACCATTATTTACTTTTCTCAAATAAAATTCTTTGTGTTAGTAAAATTCTCACAAATATTTTAATGCCTTAGAAACTGTTATATCAACAATCTCATAAGCTTTATTTTGTTTTTGCAATAACGTTCTAAATAGAACGTTTAATTTATAAAATGTTGACCTTTTTTTTAAAACGAATTAATCCAGTAAATAACCATTTAACTTGTGTTAATCAAAAAATGTTTTTAAATTCTTTTAATTTAATAATTTATTACATAAAATCACTGCTTTTATCCATATACTCTATTGTTTGTTCCACTGACGCTTTCGGGTGAAGCTTTCAAGATTGGTCTAAACAGCTTAAAGCTTTGGGAAACTTTGCTTAAGAAATTAAATGCTTTATATGAATTTATTAATATTACCTATAAAATTATTAATTAAAAAAAGAATGAACTAATAAGTCTGAATAGGAACTGCCTTCTGAGTTAGTGGTAGGACTGACACTACTGACATTTTAATATAACTTGACGACTCAATAGATTTTGCTTTCATATTTAATTAATTGGCTTCATAATAATTATGCTTAGCTCTTATATTCATTATATTAAATATAACTGAAATCTATTTTATGTATAAAAATATAATAGACTTTCTTTTTATGTATTTTTGTTGCCATTATTTTTTTTGTGTGAAATTCATAAAGTTTCACATTCTTTCAGTAGATCAAAAGTTTTTTTTGGCACAGTGACCAATTACTCTGTTTTTTAAGTGATTATTATATAATATTGTTAGGTTTTAAATTATATATGCTTCCTGTCTTCGTGGTATTGGTATCAAAATTGCAACACACGTGGTTTAACAGGTAACTTTTCTGTCTTTTCCCTCTTCTTACACAGAGTGTTTCAATACAATTAATTGTATATTATTAATGTTCTATATATGTTCTAATTGCTACTCTAAATCTTATACTAAAACTGTGTTTAATAATATAATAACTAATAATTTTCCTGTTAAATTAATTTATTCAATTGTAACACTCTGTATAAGTAACTCTGGTTATGGAACTACTTGACTTACTAAGGTAAGTTTGGTCTTCAATCTTATTTTTTTAAATATCCATTCATTCATTTAATTTTATACTTTTAAAAATTATACTGTAACAATACTTATAAAGAAATTTAATTTTTGCCTTATGCAATATTTATTATTATAACTGGTATTTGTATTCCTAACATATAGTAATGAAAATTACAAAATTAAAAAGTCTCTAATTGAAAAAAATATATAAAAAAATTAATGTGTTTACTAAATATGTATATAATAATTATAATTATAAATTATATTTAATATGCTATGCTATGCGAACACAAGCGAAATACAAACTCATTAACTTATCAATTTAAAAAAATACCTTATATTATTTATATTTGCATTTTAATAATCATGCTGTATGTCAATGTCAATGTGGCCGAGGGTCTAACTTCGCTTAAATGAAAAGTTATCTAGAATTGTGAAAGTTAATTTGGAATTTGTAAATTAAAAGTATTTTTTACCTTTAATGATAATATTTAAAAATAATTCAAATGATAACTTAATGGAAATAAAAAAATTATACGAAATTAGAATCTCGTTTCGCATACGAAAATAACATACTAATACGCCTTCATTCGCTTTCCATCACCCCTACCATTCATTAAAAACTTTAGAACTCTAAATTATATGACTAAACAATTGCTTTTTTGTATAGAAACTCGATCAGGCGAGACGACACCAGGTTCGAGGCCGTGCAGTGCAATGTCCAACACGAACACGAACACCGCCACCGGCGCGGTTGTGCGCCGCGCCTCCTCCGCGCCCCGCAAACCGCGCCCCGCCTCTATAGCCGGTACGGGTGTTAACACGCCGCGAGGTAAATGTGCATGATGGGTGACCGCTTTATGATTGATGATTTTTGAGATGGTTTGTTTTTATTTTTGTGTTTCTTTTTGTGTGTGTGTGTGCGTTTTGTGTCTTTTGATGTTTTTATATACAGTGTGTTTTTATCGAATGTTTGTTAATTTTTTTTTCCTTCGTGTTCAAATTGCTGTTAAATCAAGATTTTTGTAGAGTTTTTTTTGTATATAATTGTATTATTCAATTTTTTATGCCAGTAGAAAGATATTTTAAGTAGTAATATATAATTTAAGTAATAATATTCTGATTATTTGATTGTTTAATATAATGATAGTGGTGAAATTTATGTATTTTATTATGGCTTGATGTTTTTTGTTAATAATATTATTAATAATTGTTGTAATTATATATTTTTGAGTGTGACTGTTGCTTATTAACGTTTAGATATAGATATTGCTTAAAAGTAGCTAAAATATTAACAAATTTCGATTTTGACATGTTTTTCAACACATCATTCATATATCACATTAAAAGTATAATATTTAACATATTAGATGAATTAAGCTCTTAGCCTCCATGATTAAAGGTCATTGTTAATAATCATGATTATTTAGCTTCAATTTATCACTACCATTGCACTCTCACATTGCTAAAATCAAATGACCTATAACAACCATTTATAACCCCCCAGGATCAGAGACAGGTGCCAACAGCCTATCCACCACGCCCTCAGTGTCGCGCGACGCTACGACGGTAGTGAGCCGCGCCGCGAGCACGCCGCGACGTCCGCGTCCACTTTCCCTGCACGTCCAGCACGCTAAGTCTGCACATAGTTAGTCATTTTTAATTAAAATATTAATATTTTTTTATGGTTTTAGGTCATTGCAAGAACTTTTAGATCGTTACATAGATATATAGATATTCATTTAAATTTCCATTTCTTTGCTCTGGTGTCGAGGCAAAGCGCGGCGTTGAGTTCCGCCACTCAACATAAAAGTGGAGAACGGAGTGTCTTAACACTAGGTTCACTCTGCCTACCCTGCTGTGTGCGGGATGCAATATGAAGCTGATTTGATTTTATACATTATATGGAAATATTAGTTGTGTCAGTCCTACAAGAAGTTACCACCAGTGAGGAAGGCAGTTTTGATGAGAATATCCAGCAAGAAACTCAACAGTTGCTCTTTTTAAATATATAATTTACAATTAAGGTTTAATTATCATCAGTGATATAGCTTAAACATGCAAATAATAACACATAAGGTACAATTTATGTAACAATTGAAGTCTAATACTCCAAATTTTGGGCGTTGACGGATGACTTTTTTGGTGTTATTTAAACACACTGGTTATTATTTTTCCAGCTACGCCCGTGGGTCCGGGAGAAGGCAAGCCCCCGCTACACAGAAAGCCAAAGCCATCCAAAGATCATGATAAGGTAATGTTTAAATTATTATTACTATTATTTATAAATCGAATTCGATCATAGAGGCCACGAGGTTTAAATTATTAATTTATTACGTACGGTGTTAAAAAAATAACTTATTCAATGTTTTCACTTATGTTTGACATGTTTGTCTGTATAAATACTAATAAATAAATACTAATACTATACTAAAAAAATTTTCTAAATGTTAATAGTATATTTTGTCCTGTGTTTCTAGAATGCGGGCAAGTCGTTATCAGCGTCGCCGGGACGCGCATTGTCGCCGACCCCGTCCAAGGACCCCAGTGTGGATAAGGAAGTGCCTAAGGTTAATTAATATAAACAACAAAAAAAAATTACAATCAGTCTAAGAGTTGTTAAGCAAACAAAAAAATTGTAAGAACTTGAGAATTAATTGTCTATTACAATAATTAAAATCCTGTTACTATATTTTTATTAAATAAAGTTTTTTTCCTGAATTTAGAATAACATCTAAAAATAAAATTATATAACATTTTATACAATAAATGCTTTCTCTTCCAGAGTGTCCCACAACCTGTATTAGACAAGAACCAAGTGAGTGCTATAGAGGTCACCCAGAAACTGGAAGCTTTGCAGATAGAGGACCGCCAGGTAAATTATATATGGATTGTAATTTTTTTTGCTCTTTGTATTTGCAACTATATAAAAATATCCTTAAAATAATATTAATGATAACTTGATGAGAGATGAGAGTTTTGGGTTCGATTTCACTGAAGGAAATAAATCATTTTTATTTCCTCATAACGCGCGATATTGAACCTCTCAACACGAAGCACGCACGCCGGATACAGATTTCGAGAAACACCTGTATAGCAGGGTCGATGGAGAGAATTTAATATAAGGTATTCCATTACGGCCCGAATTACATCATAAGGTGGTGATTAATGAAATCCAATTATACATTTATCTTTTATTTAACATAAAAGAAGCAAAAATTAAAATAACTTAAATATAAATTTAATAGTTTTCCCTAAGTGGGAATCGAAAGTATTGAAAAATCTATATTTAAATAACACTAGCAAGCCAAATGCTGCGTCGCCAACTTAAACTTGCTATTATACTATAGCGAAACTATAAAAAATCCTTACATAAATTGTGGCTATGCGTTATCCTGATGTATAAGCTACATTACTCCTAACTTTAAAATTTTTAAATTCCTTTGATATCATTATCATTACCGTTGGTTTTCCGTGGAAGTTGAACAAGCTTCCACTAATTTCACAAATTTTTAATTCACAAATTTTCCTAATTTACAATATTAATTAAGAATATATATTCTTGTATTTCAGCAAAAAACCGAAAGAAAAGAACCAACAGACAACAAAATGTTAACGAACAACGAACAAAATGTCGTAGAAGAGAAGAAGAGGGAGAAGGAGAAGCCCCAAGAAGTACAGAAGCCAGAGAGAGAAGAGAAGGGGCAATCGCAAGAAAAGACTGATGATAATGAAATGACTGGTAAGGAGTTATTTGATTTTTTTTAATTAATTTTTCTTTGTGTTTGGATTGTCTGTAAAATATAAGGTACGTTGGAGTAATACCGGAATTTTTTTTGATGTATTAGAACAGTGTAACAAAAAAATATTTTCACACTATTTTCCCAAAATTAATTTTATATGGCGTCAATAGGCACAAAGACATTAAGTAAAAACCACTACAATTATGTATGTAATTAAAGAAACCCTATTACTAATAGGGTTTTAAATAATATGTAATTTTTCCGGGTGGTAATCGAATCACAACTGCTATGTTTACAATAAGAAACTGAGATAAAGAAAATAATGTGGTACTTAGGGACCCCATTCTCCACTTTTTCGCCTTAACCCTAGATTCCCTCTGCCCACCCTATGTCAATAACTTCATAATTACCAACAATTTTCAGCGTCAATGACCGCGCGGCGTATAACCACGGAGGAGGAAGCGAAGGCGGCGCTGGCGGAGCGCCGGAGACGCGCCAGGGAGGAGCTCGAGAGACAAGCGGAGCTCGAAAGACAGAGGTATTGTTCTACAACACACTAAGATATAATACAATACAATATACACTACATTGATATTTTAACTTTTTATTTATTTTTTTCGTTTTAAGAATTTAATCTTTAAACTGCCATATTAAAAGTAATTTATATATTATAACGTAATAATAAAAATAATTATACTACCACAGATTGCAACGCGAAGAAGAATTAGAAAGAGAGAGACAACGCATAGAGGAAGAAAGACAAAAGAAGGAAGAGGAGGAGGCGAGGGAGCTAGCCGCGCTACAGCGGCGCATTGACGAGGAAAAACTGAAGAAAGCTATTGAGGTAATACCAAGTATAAAGCCATGTTAAATATTATTAGATTTAGTTTAATATTTTTTTTACATATTTGACGTAAAGAAAACGCCATCTAGGCCGAAGAGGCTGTCGCGACTGCGATTGTAAATGTTGTGGGTTCGATTGAAACTCGGAAATTGTCCCTTTGAACGAACCTACAAACCTCACATTTTAATTTAACCACGATATAATATGTTATAAATATTAGTTTGTTATTTTTATTTTTATACATTTCAGGCACAACAACAACTAGAGAAAGAGGAAGCGGAACGCCGCCTCAAAGAAGAAGAGGAGCGCAAAGCCAAACTCCGAGAAGACGAGGAGAGGAGACGCGCCGCTGAGGACGCGGAGAAGTTGCGGCGGGAAGAGGCCGAGCGCGAGGAGCGCGAGAGACTCGCCAGGAAGCAGAGAGTAGAGGCCATCATGGCCAGGACTAGGTTGAAGAAGGTAGGTACTAGAGTTTCAAAAGATTATTATGGCTTGGGCTAGATTGTAGATATAAATTAGTGGAAGAGGCCAAAGTCTGGTAAAAACCTGTTGTCCTAACCATGATATATTCCTCTGTCTATCAGGAACCTGCACTTCTCACTTTCCGCAAATTTCAGGAGGCAATAGCGTGTTGAGTGGCGCTTGTGGCGCAATAGTGGAACTTAACGCTGTGGGTTATTGAGAGAGCGAAGAAATTAAAATATTAAATATATTGTTTCACGATCGCACCCACAACCATTCGCATTTACAGTCACACATGCCCACTGCGCCACGACTGGCCTTAACGACTATGGTATTTAAATATTTTTTCAATCCCACAGCAAGCAGAGGAAGACAAAAAACAACAAGAAATGAAAGCGCAACAAAATCCAGAAGTTCCCGCTAACAACAATTCCCATATTTCAAATAATACAAATAATAGTAATTCTAAAGATATACCAACCATAGTGCCACAAGCTAAAGAAAATGAACCTCTACCTACCGTTCCGTTACCAGAGAACAAAGAAAACAATGGTATCAACGAAAATAAAAATAAAGTAACGGAATTAAATGAAGTCAATGAAAATAAAAATAAAGTAGCGGAATTAAATGAACTTAATGAAAATAAAAATAAAGAAACAGAATCAAAGGAAGCTAGTGAACCATCGTTAACGGAAAGTTTGTCCGTGATAGTGAATGAAGTTAGTGATACAAAAGATGTTAGTGTATGTGATAACGGCAACGGAATACAAACAGGAGATTTATTGCAACTTGCCACTAGTCAGGTATTATTATTATTTTTTGTTACGTTTCGGTAAACTATTGTCTTAATACATTGAAGGCGTCGTAGCGCAGTGGGAGGGAATCTGACTGTTAATGCGACGGTGATGGGTTTGATTCCCATTCACCAAGAATGATTTATTTTCATTTCGTTGCTCTTTTATGAAGACAAAAGTCTAAAATTGTCTAACCTTGTCGCTCTAATGCTTTGCCTATTGTACTACAATGTGAACTTGAAAAAATAACATAATTCCTCGTTTTTTTACATTTCTGTATTTACGTTCTCTGCCAATCGTATAAAAATGACAACAGAACAAAAAAATCAAAAAATCTATAGAGGCTTGTCGTGGCGCAGGGGCACAAAGTGTGACTGTAAACGCGACTGGTTGTGGGTTCGATCCCCCATTCAAGGAAATGAATATTTATTTAAATTTATATCTTCATTTCTTCGCTCTGGTGTCGAGGCAAAGTGCGGCGTTGAGTTCTGCCACTCAATGCCTCCAGAATTCGGCGGAAAGTGGGGAATGGAGTGTCTTAACACTAGGTTCCCTACTCTGCTGTGTGCGGGATACAGCGTTAAGCTGATTTATTTGATTTTAAAATCAATATATTTTTTTAATTCCAGGGCGATACGAATCAAGAAACAATACAGCAAGTGCACACTTCAGATGCAAATAGCAACAGCAATACTAATGTCAATACTAACAATGGCAATGAGATTGCAGACTTGCTGGGACTGTCCCAACAACATGAGGTTAGTTATATTTAAAAAAAAAGTATAAATTTTGAATGTACCGAGATTTGAACCCGGGCCTCATTTTTGCCGGCCAAGCGCTCTGAACACTAACAACATGAATAAATTGTAATTGTAACATGAATTATTGTAGGATTTATATATTTTCACTATATGGTTAGTTATGTTTTTTCCGCTTCATGCTATATCACATATATAGCAAGATAGGTAGAAGGAGCCTAGTGTTAAGACTCCGCTCCCCACTTTCCGCCGAATTCTGGAGGCATTGCTTCCTTATATGGTACTGGGAACCATATAAAGTAGTAAGCTAGTACTGAGACATTCCGCTCTTCGTTTTCCCCCGCCGTTTGATTTTCGAAACTCAACACTACGCTTTTGTCTTGTTATCAGAATGAAAAAATAATAATAATTCGTTCCCTCTAAGTAGCATGTATCAAGAAATATTTTTCTTGTTATAGGATATCATCATAAGCCATTCTTTTAACAATTTTCCAGACAAAGGACAAACCAGAAGAGCAATCACCCAAAATCGAACCAATAATCGACGCTAACAACGGGAACACCACACCCACAACTCCAAACACGAACGCAGGGTTAATTTCCGCAAGTTTCATACACAGCGAGAGGCTCCGAGGCGCCGCCGACAAGGACTTTGCAGCGCACAACGGTCACCCACACCCTCTGACCTTGCACAATGCGATATAAACACTCCCCAGATACCCCCTGAACTTATATTTACCCCGAGATTTTATATCTACTCCGTCGGGATTTTATACCTACCCCCAGAGATTTTACGTTATGTTCTTTGGTACATATTGGCTAGGAGCAGTTAGAGTGAGATAGATAGATGTGATAGCTCAGGTGCGAGGGAGATAGAATGATTTCATTTATTAATATGTTTTAAATTTTGGTTGGACAGACTCGCGCCTAGAGAGAAACAGCTAGGCTACTAGCTAGCCTTGGATATCTACGCCTACCTAAGCTTGGGTGCGAGCGAGATGGCACTATTTAGTTTGTACTATACGTGCATATTGGCTAGTAGCGCAATTAGAGTGATAAAGCAATATATGTACGAACAAAATGGAACGGTTTCGTTTATGAGCTTTTATTTAATCATACATATTGGTTAGTTAAGTTCGTGCCTAGAGGGAGATAAGTAAATGTAAAGGTATAGGTGCGAGCGAGATGGAACGATTTCGTTTGCCTACAGGCTATTTGGCTTAGACTAGTATCTAAAGCAAAATAGATAGATGTAAAATGCTCAAGTGCGAGCGGGATAGCACGTCTATGTGAAGGAGACAGTAGATTTGAAAGCCTGGGTGCGAGCAAGACAACGATTAGTAATGCTAAAGTGTTAATTGTGACAAATAATTAATATATTGATTATTTCTACTTTTTGCTCTTTTGTAAAACGCGCTTTTTGCTATATATTTAATTTTTCATCTAAATATTTCGGTATTTTTTTATTATTTAAATTGATTACAAATTTATAACGCTAATGGTGCCTTTTGAGATGTCTCGTTTATAGGTGCTACAGTATATACATTATGAAATTTGATTTCGAAAGTGATAGTACAAAATTTTCAATATAATTATGCACAATTTTAGAAGGTAACGTTCGAATTGGAATTTCGAATAAAAATAACAATGTAATTTCGCCCTAGCCAATATGTATGAATAAGAGCTATCGATGGTACTATTCGCCCCAAATGAAACCTTAAAATATAAAGAATACTTAAAAATTTTTTTTTTAACTGGCAACAATAAGAGTAAAAGAGACAAATATCTCTTACAAAACGTAAGAGCGAGACAACTACACTGAAATCATTTACATTCTGTATTTGCGCTTTGGCGGATAGTCATGAGTGTGGGCACATTAAAAAAATAAAACATATTATTGCATTTATATCGCAAATCCAGGATTCTATAATAAAAATATAATAGCTTGTTTTGTCTATTTGTAAGAAGATCGTAATCACCGCTTAACGTTCCTTGTTTTAGGCGTATTTTTCATATTATTAATAATAATAATAATTTAAAAAAATAATAATTTGTTGCGTGTAGTTAGATATTGTGTGACAGACGGACATTCGGAGTAATGGATCGTAATTAAAGTTCCCTTATTCAAAAACTAATGCAGTATAATAAATTATTCCGATTTTTGTCTTTTTTATATATATTTGTATGTATTTGGTTTGTCTGTATGTCTGTCTGTCACACACAAAAAGGCGAGATAATAATGAATTTAACTGATTAATCAATTGTATGCATAGAATGGTTTAGGTTGTGTATAGGACGCAGTTATTGCAATATTTTTAATATTTAAGTCCCTTTATTTATTGTGATGTGTTTTTTTTTTCGTTTTTTTAGCCAATTCGGTCAGATTTTCATTTTTTTTGTCAAAATAGGTTATAGGAATTTTGAAATATACAATAATTGACACGTATGCGTAATGTGAACGTTATTTGTTTGAATATAGCCTATCCCTTTTTAATATTTGTGTTTGTTCTAATGCTAGAACGAGACAGAACACGATTCATTAACGAAGTAACAGTATTGTACGGTCGTGAAGCTGATTTGACGATTTTAGATTTTTCTTACTTTTGATTAATTCCTTTCCGAGCGAATAATGTCTAATCTCTCTAATCTACCTACCTCTAATCTAATCGATGTAAATTTAGAGCAGCCACGACTCGTTGACCGTACTGTACTTTAGAAATAATTCTTTTGAATTTAATCAAATTTCGCTATATATTATCAATTTTTATTTAAAAACAATGCTTTTTTCCTTTCCTCCAAGTACATTGAGTAAGGGAGACAGACATATGACTAATAATGTGTGCGAGCGGGACGGATATACAATGTGTAATTTTATTCCAAGGTTCTTATTATATGTAACTAGCGGACGCGCGCAGCTTCGCTTGCGTATTTAAGGGTGAATTCTAATAACCCATGAAACATGTGTTCAATGAAATATTTTTAAGAGTCTAAATTTCAAATTTTATAAAAAGCGGTGGCGATTTAAAGATTTTTCCATACAAACTTTCAACCCCTTATTTGCACCCTTAGGGGAAGAATTCTAGAAAACCATGAAACACGTGTTCAATTAAATACTTTTAAAAATCTAAATATCAAATTTTATAAAAATCGGTGCCGATTTAAATTTTTTTCCATACAAACTTTGAACCCCTATTTCATCCCTTTAGTGTTAAAATTTTTCAACATCCCTTCTTAGTGGATGTCCAGATTACGAAAGTAAACTTTTGTCCAAATTTCACGTTTCTACCATCAACGGTTACGGCTGTGCGTGCGTCTTACCTCAGTCAGTGAGGACAAGTCCTTTTTTATATGTAATGAAGAAAACATATATAGATAGCTACGTTTAGAGAAAAAAATGCCATTAGTTATTGCAGCTTGGTAATGAATTTCGAGTAAATTAAGCTTAAAGTGAAATATTTTTTATATATAATTAATAACAATTAAATTTTAATGTGTCTCTTGTAGTTTTGATTCGTCTTACGTTTGATGTCTTCATGTCTAAAACCTTGATGTTGAATGTATTTTTGAATCAAGGACGGATGTGCACACTTTTTTATATATATTTAAAATTAATTCAATACTTTATTTTGATTTAAATATCTTTGTATTTTTTTATAATAAACTTCTAAATACTATTATGAATTTTATGTTCATATTATGATAATTAATAAATCCAATGGTAACTCCAAAATTATCTCTATTTGAAAATTTAAAAAAAAATAATAAATACGATTAAAATTACCAGAAATTTCCAAATAAACTATAAATACATATCTCTTCTAAATATTGATATCCTTTTCATGGTCATACAAATAGAAAAAGATAGATAGACACGAAAAATCCCATACATAGATAATCTTTGTATTATATTTAGTTAGCAAACAATAATGTTTATACTTATTTAATCTTTGTGATTTTTTTTTATTTTATTCCTAAATATCAAAATTGCTTGTATCTAATAAATAAAAAAATATATAAGAGTCGGCGTGTTTTTTTATATAATGATCAGTTATTACAATATTATATAGTTTGAGTTATTATATGTTTATATAAAAGACACATCAAGTATATATGACATATATAAATTAACAGAATTGTTATTAATTATTATTTAATTAGTTATCATATTTTTTCCTCTTTAAAATGTAATGTTTTGACATATTCTTTTTGTTTAATAAATTATTATTAATAATACTGTGTTGATAATAGAAAGCAATTTAAAACACTCGCCGGCCCCCATGTTGTAAAGTTAACATTTTCAACCAAAATATTTTAAATTCCTATTTATCTGTTTAGCAGTTATAAAATCAAATTATGATAAAAAATGGATACTATTTTCCAGAAAATGTATATTCCTTTATTATTTTTTTCATTCCCTCATCATGACTGTTTTTGAAAAGTATTAATTATTTTTTTTCATATAATTGTTTGGTATTTTTCTATTTAACTCTGAATTAATAAATTATTTTTTCATATGATTTGTGAAATATTTCAAAAAATACTTGTCAGTACTATTAAAAAGTCAGTAATATCAGTGATATTATATATTTTTTATCGCTTATTAAAGTTTCGCAGATACATTTCATTGTCATTTTGATTTTTTAACGGCCTTTGTAATATTACAGCTATTTTTTATTTACATCGAGTTTTGTATGAAAGTTTCGCAAATTGTTTATCGTCGCCATTTAAAATTCTTATTTTAATGAAATCGTTATAGTACAGTGTATAATGGAGGAGGAGGTTCCATGTTCATTCTCTATTTTGTATGGGACATACAAATAATATGATGTCTTTTTTCAAGATGGCGGCGTGTCTGTTTGCGCGTTTGTTTGTTTGTTGTCATATGTATATGTATCATGGCTTCTATGTACGTTCTTTATGTTAGCATTCGATGGATTTATAAGGAGAAGTTTTAATAAAAAATATTATGAAATTAAATGTTGTTTGTTTTTTTCCTTTTTAATCTTGGGTCTTATTTAGGGTATATTTACCCAACATAATAAACAATATAAAAGTTTTAAGTCTTCAGCACTACGGCGCTGCTTGCTTGCTGCTCTGCGTGCTTTGCAGTGCGTGGGATACAGCGTGGAGCTGTTTTTTTTTAAAAGCTTTTTTTTATTTTGAAAATAAGTGAAATAAAACCATTTTGAAATTGACAACTGCCTTTATTGTTACTCCTTCGGTATTTTAAGTTTCGCCAGCACTCGCGAAATGCGTACAGCAGCAAAATTTTAATTACAATTAAGTGTTAATTACAATTAGAATATATTGCTAAGTGTCTAACAAGTTTTATAACCTCGATATAATTTACATAATATATATTAGGTTTTTCATACAAATATATATCTAGAAACATGTTTTCTCTGATTTCTAATAGAAATATAACAATTTAAACATGTCTAATTGAATAATTTAAATTAATCAAAACTATATTTTTTATTTACTATAATATGTGACTAGATAATATAAAAAAGAAGCTACAACCACAAGTTAATTATTATATAAGTTTTATAGGATATTGAATCAACTCTATATTGGTTACATTAGAATAACGAACGCTAGAATAAGCCTTTTCCGAAGAAATAGTAGTTTATTAGGTACGCACTTATTACGATATGTTTTTGACTAGTCTTTGTGAAAATAACTTCTGGGGTTTAGTTCGGCGCGGAGACTTCGCTGGTTTCTGGTTCTGATTCTGGAATGTGGAGAAAGATGATATATATTAGATAACGTCACTTATTTTAGCAACTTATACATACTTTTTTATAGGACGTATAAAAAAAGATTTTCTAAGTGTAAAATAACATTTTTTTTGTTGCTTCTGCTCATATCACAATGGCTTAAGCCATTTTCCTCATTTTATTTTAAATATTACAAATTAAAAAAAACTGAATATCCTCACCTAACGCGTTATCGTTGTTAACCCATTTCTTTCCACGAACACCCAAAAACCCGGTTTGCAGCCTCCGTTTAGACCAGGGGCCGTTCAGCAGGAACCTGATCTCCTGAGCGCCCCTGTTATTCAAATCCTTCTTCCCGCGAACACCAATAAACTTCCCCCTGAACGACACATCGTAAGGTCTTTTCGCCTGCATTGATTTTTTTCCTCGAACTCCAAAGAATTGGTGTATATTTGCCCGTTTCTCGATCTCATTATCCAAAGATTCATCTACTTCACTAGATTCTGTGGAAACTTCACCTGAACGTAGTTTCTGCAGGTAATCATTTATAACTTCGTCCAAAACTGGGTATTCCTGGTTATTGGCATTTTCATCTGTAGAATAATCAATCTGACCGATTAAAGATCCGGATCTCTTCGGGACGTATTCATAATTTTCAGGGTAAACCATAATGTCGGGGTACATGAACTCCTTCTTCCCCCTCATTCCCATAAAACCCATGGGGGCGCGTTTCGAGTCCATTTCGGAGGATATGTCATAGTCCTTTTTGCCTTTCACCCCAACGAAGAACTGAGGTTTTCGCTTGTAAAATTCGTTTTCGCTTATTTCATAGTATTTTTTGCCGCGCATACCCAAGAAGCCTTGGGGCACGCGTCTCACCACCTCTTGAGCAGTGATCAAATATATCAGGTGGATGGTAATCAAGAGGATATAGGTCTTCGTAGCGCCCATTTGGATGATTTTAATCTGAAAACATATAAGAGATATAGATTCAAGAATTATACCTATATAATGTCTTATAACTTTCTGTCGATAAAATATACCTAACATATCCCTGACTGATATATATATAACATTGATGTCAAAAAGGCAGAGCTAGGACTATGACTGTATCTCTTCAGAAATTATGCAGAAGATAAAAGGTACGGGGAAACAGCATTCAGTTCAACGATATCAAGCTGTCTGTGACTTAACCCACAAGAAGTATAGAAACAAAATCAATCAATATTATATTAGGTATATATGTACTTAAGTGTGAAGTTTTTAATCGATTTAATGTCATATTCTCATGTTCTTACTTTCACCTGCTGTTTTATACACTTAAAATATCTATATATACTATTTTAAGTACCTAGTAGAACACTATAGAAACCTTTAAGGTATGTAAGGTGATCGTATCGCAGTAGGACAGCGTTTAGCTTTTATGAGGCCAGTCGTGGTGCAGGAGCACAAGTGTGCGACTGTAAATACGACAGAATATGGGTTCGATTCCCATTTGAAGAAGAAATATTTAATGTTTCAATTTCCTTGCACTAATTACAAGCGAAAAAAAAAAACCAAAGCGCGGCGTTAAGCTCCTCCAATACACACAGAATATCCCCAGAGTTCGGCGGAGGGTGGGGAACGCAAGAGTCTTAATGGAAACGGAGTGTCTTAACCAGGTTGCCTCTGCCTACCCCGCGGAATGCGGAATAGAGCGTGAAGCTAAGAAAAATTAATTTGCAGCTTCGTTTCTCACGTGTGACACAAAACCCAAATAACATTTGAATATCCGAAATAACGAAACGATTCATCTGATGTAAAATAGCATAGACTTTCACGATAAATTGACTAATCAACACAAACAAATTGTTAGTTCCTGAGATTAGCACGTTCAATCAAACAAAATGTACAGCTTTATCATTTCAGTACATATATTTAGATAAAACTCAAATCTTTGAACCCGTAGTTACGTCTACATATAAAATAACATAATTATTCACTTTTACTAGCATTTTCATACAAAATACACGTACCGGATACACAATAAATACAAGTAAAGTAGTAACTATCCTATGAGGATACCTAGAAATGGTTTATTAAAGACATTTGGCGAGGTATTGTTTGTACGACGACACTCCCGGGACCGGCGTTTGTTGGCGACGTGACGCACTTTTACTATCCGAATAATAAAGGCATACGGGTAGTAAAATCAAATACGCCAAATGATAATGAATTCTTCTTATTTTATTTATTTATTTCTGCACTAGCGACATGCTCGCGGCTTCGCCCGCTTGAGCTACGCAGTTATTTGTTTACTAATCTGAACTACTTTACTAATAACATTAGAATTGTAAAGAGAGTATACACACATTGGAAATTAATGTTTCAGCCAATTCAATAAAATAATTATTTTCTGGTAATTTTGCTGGTTTTTTATGCAACTCAAGACGCAATGTCTCCAGAATTCGGCGAAAAGTGGGGAACGGAAGCGTCTTAACCCATATAGACCCGCCGTGCCCAAATGAGTACACCTACAATAGTACCCTTGTTTTTTTTATATTTTTATTTTTATGCAGTTTATGTCTAGAATTGTAAAGATAAGCAGTATATCCTTATGTTATAGCCGTAAAATCCAATTAAAAATTTTTTACAATCGTTCATTTCGTGCCTTTTATAAAACTGTTTCATGAAATCTGTGAAGGCAAAATGTAAGTATATTTATTTTTAAATTTTTCTTCTAAATACATTTGTTTTGGTACAAAACACACTTGAGTACTTAGTATTCTATGTAATATAATTACATTTGATTAGAAAAAAAGAGTCGTAATAGGACAAATTCAACTTTTACGATGCTGTCCCCAATTGGGGCCAATAGGCACATCAGAGGTCAATTTTTATGTTTTTATATGCATGTCCATCCAAAGTTCATAATGACTCTTAGGATATTTAGCGGTCGCAATGAATATAAGGGTCTTCAAGAAGCAATCGCAGTTGTAATTATTGAAGAAAAAGACTTCGGAGAGGTATATTTAGTTGCGCTGCCTCTAAAACCAGGTGTGGTAATCGACGAAGAAGAAGATGTAGATATACAAAGCACTGCTAATCTGCCTGCTTACTAATAGAAGCATTTATCAACCTTTTGCTAAGAGACATAGAGGAACCGTAATCTTGAGCAACCCCGTTGGTATAAAAGTGATTCAACTACGACTAATATACAAGGTCGTCTTGAGAAATTTAAGAATTGTTAAAAGATGAAACTCAGCAGTAAAGGATATGAAAAGAAAAACCGAGCCGATTTTGATTATTGCTTTTACCAAGTTAACTAAATTTTATTAGTGCGAAGGTTTTACAGTGTGGTATGGGAGGGGTTGATCAGGCTGATCAATCAGGCCGATCAATGGTGATGGGTTTTATCCACACATACATAGGATCTTGCTGTTGCAAATTCGCGGCACCTGCACTTGCTAACTAATATAAACAGGATAGATTAGCTTGATTTTTTCGTTACATCGCTCGTCACAATTTAAGAGACGAAAACATCAACGTATTTATGCGACCAGCAGCTTCTGCAGTACCAAGTCTGCAGCACCACGGGGTAGACCACTACTCCCAAAAATTTTGCTAGCAACTGAGACGTGCAATGTGCCATAAAAAAACGCGTTGATAGTGTAAAAAGTGTTATAAAACATTTCGTGTCGCAAAAATAGTTTCGAAAATTTAGATACTACATGTGCCCATTGGCCCCATTTAAGGACGGCATTTTTTTTATATTTAAATAAAAAAAAATTTTTTTTTTACGTTTTTTATTTTCTTACATCGATATCTATCAATTATTACCTAAAAAACCTTTTATTTACTGCTAGTTTGGCTATGGGTCTAAATGGGTTAATGGGAACGGACTCTCTGAATAGGTTTCATCCGCCTTGCTACGTGCAGGATATAGTGTAAAGCTTAAATAATATTTCCTGCTCCGCGGTGTTTAATTCCACCACATTTCGCGCATTATTTCAAACTTGTGGATAACGGAATGTCTCTACAATATCTAGTTTGATGCTAAAAAAGGCTTAAAAATATATTTCTTCTATATAAAACTAGTATTGTCTTCATACGTCCTCGTCCTCGTTAGTCGTGCGCCGACAGCTAACAACAAACACTATCAAATATGCATCAGGTATTTAGTTCGCAGGGACCCTTTGTACCTTATATGAAAAACTATTGGTTGTTTTTATTTTGACATGGACACTGGACATTCTAAGTTAAATTTAAGTAAACTAATCGTTCATAATATTACCTCATAACATAACATAATCTTTACAACGTGATTGAGTGACTTAACACTAGGTTCCTCCATTGCGTGTTGAGTGGCGGAACTCAACGTTGGTGTTTTGCCTTGGTGCCAAAGCGAAGAAATTAAAATATCAATAAATAACAATACATTCCCTCGAGTGGGGATCAAACCCACAATCGTCACGTTATAGTCACACCCTTGTGCCCCTGCGCCACGATGGACTCATATTACTAAAAAGAATAAGAAGAAAATACACCATTCTACTAAAAAAAGATAAGTACCTTATATTCCGTTATTCCTTAAATAATATTTTATTATGAATGAAAAAATAAAAATCATTTAACATTCTAGTTACATATACAAGAGTATTTTTTTGTGTAAATTTCGCAAGACAAAGTTATACTCGTTGTATGTATTGCAACAAGTTAAAAGTTAAGAAACTTAAATTAAATTTTACCTCAGTAAGTAATAGTTTATTACAGTATTGTAGTGTAGCGAAATTATATTAAAAAATCTTTAGGCATGCTCCTATAAAACTATTTTATTAAAGCGAATTAAGAATGCCTGCAGAATTCGGCAGAATGGGAACGTGGGTCGTAACACTAGGTTCCCTCTGCCTACCGTCATATGTGAGGGATTTAGCGTGAAACTAAAAGAAAGTAAAAATAATTAAGATCGTAGATAGTAAGACTTGGTATTATTAAATTTAAAATATCTATACAATTGGTGTTATACGGAATTTATTATGAACCTATCTTCTTTTCAGCTCTTAACTTTATTCAGCATATATGCAGTTTTTTATAAGTCACCCCGTTCTCCATATTTCGCCTAACTTCAAAACATTGCGAATTGATTAGCAGAACTTAACGCCGCCCCAGCCCTTCTCTATCTCTTTTAATATTTTGAGATCTAAACAACCGAAAATAGACAATAATTTAGGACTTCTCAATTTTTTACATATTTCTTTGTAATTTTATCTTTCAGAGACATGTAATTTGAGAAAACAAATGAAATCACTACACAATCTTCTACAAGCAATAGAAAACTGCGTTATGTTCCAACAGTTTACTTAAAACACTGAAAAACTGAAGTTTCAGGGAAAGATTTATTTACGAATTTTGCTTTCCATTAAGTTTTAAGTGCTGCGCGATATATTGCATTTGATATACCGTCCTGTAGAAATACTATAGTGCAATCTATGTTTTTTTCTTTCTAGCTACTATCTTTCAGGTTTAGCTTTTCGCTTTATCCCGCTTTTAGCAGGATAGGAAGAGGGAACCTACGCACTGTCTAATTTTCGGTCACTTTCCGTGTTGAGTGGTAGAATTCAACGTCGCTTTTGTATTGTTACTACGAGAAAATGAAAAGAAAACATAATTTCTTCGAAGATCGATATCGATAAGTGTAGGTCAAGTCTGAATTAAATAGAATATACTATTATCATCGAGTCCCCCGAGTGAGATTCAAACCTACACTACAACTGTCGCGTTCGTAGTTAGTGGGTCGGTCTCGGAACATATTATTATTTACTGTTATTAAATTCACGAAATTTTATGTTATAATAAAAATCTCTACGAGATAATTGCTTAGGTGTTATAAAAAGTCAATTTTGCAATAAACGTTAAAATTTTATTTGAAAATCACTTTGTGTTTCTAAAAGAGCAACACTCTCATTATTTCAGAAATCTAAAAATGGAAGCGGGTTTTTTAAAAATTCTATTTAAAGACCGGATGCACTGTGCCTTAAAAATATTTTTTATTTTTATTTTTATCAGCTTCACGCTGTATCCCGCACACAGCAGGATAGGTAGGCAGAGGGCACCTAGTGTTAAAACACTCCGTGTCCCATTTTCCACCGAATTCTGGTGGCAATGCGTGTTGAGTGACGAAACTCAACGCCGTGCTTTGCCTCAACACCAAAGCAAAGAAATGAAAATATAAATTTAAATAAATATTTAATTTTCTCGAGTGCGGATCGGACCTACAACCTGTTATGCTTATGGCCCTGTGCCGTATGTGAGCTTACTTCTTTTTATTTTTTAATGACATATTTTAAATTCCCTTGTTCCGACAAAAAAACAAGGCGCGGCGTTGAGTACCACACCTTACCTTTCACGAGAATTGAGGAACGGAGTATTTTAACATTAAGTTTCCTCTAGCTACTACTAAAAAACATTTTTCAAGTAAATTAACTTCATATATGTTAGTTACATTTTAAATTTAGTTAAGTTAACTTAAAAACTGGCCTCGTTACAAAACCCAAGTGTACTCCAGAACAGCCTCGAAGAGAACACGCCTCGTAGGAATTTCGAGCGCCGCGGAATTAACGAATTTTGTTTAATTTTTCATAATTTCTATACTTTTTTACAATTTTTCATTGAATAAATCTTTATACTCGTTTCTATTTGCTAACTAGCAATATGCAAGAATGATGTAAACCAGGTTTGCTAAGGTTTTAGATTCGAATCCCGCTTGTGGGAATGCTTTTATTTGCCGACATTATATATTTCAGGACTGATTAAGTATAAAAAATTACTTATTTCTTTAAGCTTGTCTGGTCTATTAGGAATAGACATCTCCCATCCTTTAAATATACAAACAAAGTTTCATTAAAATCCGTCCAGCTATTTCATACGAGACTGTAAACTTTCAAAGGAAAGATTATATTAAAACTATTAAATTTTCCGCTTTCCCGCTCTTTATTGCGGCGCTGGGTCCAGCTACTCAACACGCCAAGGCGTGGAGAGTCTTATCACTAAGTTTCTTTTGCTTATCCTTCTATGCAGAAAAGACCGTAAAACCACTGTTTCCAGATGTTAAGGTGACAAAGAATAAATCCATAAGAATTATATTATCTACATATAAGACAAGATAATCTCTGTGCAAGTTTCCGGTAACATTCGTAGCACGTAGCGAGTTAATGAAAAGCGAAACAAATGTGGCCCTATATTTGTATTTATATAATATAATGTTATATTATAGTAGGCTTAATATCGCTGGCGACATTGTGTTAGTTGCTATTTGTTTCTTATTAATAGTTTTGTTTTCTGTGACAGAGAGTGTAGGTTTGATTTTTTAAATCGAATTAGTCGAATATATTTATTTGGGGTGACGATATTCGCAAAGTGGCGGGCAGCGGCTGGATGCGAAGAGCTGAAGATCGAGCTCAGTGGCGTGCCACTGGAGAGGCCTATGTCCAGCAGTGGATGAGGACAGGCTGATGATGATGATGATGATGATGATGATTTAAGAATCTGTTTTTAAACCCTACGTTTGAACATTTAGTTGGAAGTAAGTCGTGTTTAGAGACTAAGGAAGACTGAGGTGATATTGGAATGTCTGATATTATACTCGTATCAAATTATTAATATCAAATGAACAAAGTGACCCGAATGTATCCACCCATCCTTAGGTATGATGGGTTTGGACTTTAAAGCTTTTAAAGGTAAAGAGACAAAAATTTCCGGCATTGAGTTCATCCACTCGAGAATTCTGCAGAAAGAGGGGAGCAGAGTGTCCTGACACTAAGCTCCTTCCAGCGTGAAGCTGAAGAAAAACAGAATATATATATATATATCCACAAATTCTACGTTTAGGTAAGCTCTTCCCAGCTACACTGTAACATGATATTATAAGCTAGAATATATTTTTTTAATAAAAACTAATAATAATCTCCATATAAGGTACATGTTATTGCAAATTTCATACGAGTGCTCTTAAAACTAAATATACAAGCCAGTTATGGCATAGTTGATGCGGGTTTTTATCAGGTTATATTACTTTTTAAATTTTACTCCAAGTACACTTGATAACAATTTGTTAGTAATATTTAATAATGATTTTATTTTCATTCGGCGTTGGGCTCCGCTATTCAATATGTTTTTGACTTTTTTTTAATTTTCTTCTTATTTTAGCTTCACATAATATCGACACGCATATAGCAGAGTAGGCAGAGGGAACCCGAGCGTCTAGTGCTAAGACATGTATGTATGACACAGCAATATTTTAATTAAATGAAACCAATAGTTCCTAAAATTAGCATAATCAAACAAACACACGTTTAAGGTTCACTATATTAGTATAACCACACATTATAATATAATTCGTTTACATATTTAACAAGATTTTCTCTCATTCCAATTAAAATATCTTTAATTTTTTCTATCGTCTCTAAAGAAAAGAAGCATTTGAGACAATTTATTTCTCAAAGATTCCTTTAAAAAAAGGTCGCCAATTAACAAAAGGCATTCCTTTGTATTCTCTACACGTGTGACATAACGGAAAACCAATTAATACCATATAAGGAGGTCCAACAGACCAAATATTGAACGAACAAAGTAAAAAAAAAATGTCAAATAAAAATATTTAGGTACTTTTTTGCTTTTTATTTTGAATTAATCGTGTGTGTGATATTTAATAAATGTATGGACCTTTTTAGTATGGATTGTTGATCCATAATAATTGTTAGCTTGGACAAGCGTGAACGAAAAGGTTGTAAATTGGAAGTCTATTTGGGGTGTTATTTATATTCTATTTTTCTGATGCCGTCGTAGGCAATGACAGCGAGCGTCTGACTGTAAAAGCGACGGTCGTTGGTTCGATTTCCATTAAATTAGTTTTAAGTTAAATTGTATAAATTAGTTTTATTTTCTCGCTCCGGTTAAAGTTCTGCCAATCAACACGCAATGCCTTAATAATTTGGAACAGAAAAGTGAGGGACAGATTGTTTAATCACTAGGTTCCCTCTGACTACCCAGCTAAATGCAAAATATAAACAGCAATAATTTATCGTAAATTTAAATCAGTATGTGCGCACAGTATTGTAACACTAATAACATAAATAATAATAATAATTATTAGTATTAATAATAAGTAATTTCATTTGATACCAGCTACCCTATAGGTATGCGAGCAACAAAAAAACTTTTAAAACATAGAATTTTCGCAACTACCCACATAATATATAAGAACTTAATTAAAGAAAAGAATGTAATAAGCCTCCAGTCTTAGCCGCACAGTAATTTCTATAATCGAAAGCGATTACCTTATATACCGTATTTGGGAATTTTAATCAGAGAAAAATGTGATCTTGGTACAGCATCCCACTCTAAATCCTCTTATTGGTGGGTATTAAGATGCGAAGTTAAGACCCACTTGATTGCATTGAACGCCGTATGTAGTTCAAGATTATAAGAGGAGTTCTTTGAGATGGGCAGGTTTTAAGATTTAAATTTTTGAAGTGGTATTTAACTATCTTTGGTTTTCAGGTTCACGCCGTATTCGACATATAGTAGGTTAGATAAAAGGAACCTAAGATATTTCTGTTCCCCATTTTCCGTTGAATTCTAGAGGCATTGCGTGGGAAGTGGTGAAACTCAAAGGCGCGCATGCTTCATTCCTAGAGCGAGGAAATGTTTTTTCCTGGCGGAATTTAACCCCGCACTTCATTGTAGAGCGGTACAAAACATATTGCGTTTTTTCTACTACTTAACATACAATATCTAGAATTGGGCAAAAAGTGTGGGAGAGAGAGTGTTTTCATATCAGGGTTTCTCTTCTTATTTATTAGAAAGTTTAATAATAAATACACCTACACAAAGTGGTATACAAAGAAAGCTTTTACATATGTAATATTCTTTTTAAAGTAGTTACTATTTCATTAGAATTTCCATATATTTCATATGATCTCAAGCTCCACCGAAAATAATTCAAAAACCAAGCAAATATAAAATCCAACCACATAATATTTTTAACAATAGAAAGATCCTCGCCCAATATGAGACGTGCTATAGGAATAAGCAAAGTAGGTATATCGGATCAGTACTGCATTCTATTCCTTTGGATAGAGAAAAATTTATGAGTTCAACCCTTAGGTGTATAAATGTAAAATACTGAATATATAAGAGTAAATTGAAATTGCTTTTCAAATGTGAAAATGGTTTAACTAAATTATATTTTTAGTTTATTCTATAAAGAGAAATACAGAATGGTAGATGCTAGGTGAGAATGAAAGAGATCGTGCTCTGGTTGTTTACTCTTACATGGTTGCCTGAGGTAGATTCGAACCCACTATCCCCCGATACAATAGAAAGACTTCGTGTCCCTGAATAGCTACCATAACTTATTGGTATATAAATATAAATGTCATGAAAATTATAGTAATCAACACATTAGGCCTATCGCATTTGATAACTTATCTCAATGATATTGTAAGCGTATTGTTCTAGTAATCTTTTGAAAGTCATTTATTATGTTTAATAGGGTTATATTGGCTTATAGTAATCCAGGCTTTCAAGGCAAAGGTCATAGGTTCAGTTCTATACAGATATTATTTTTTTGTAGTGGGTAAATATACAGTTAACTAGGTTTTCTTGTGGCTTCGGCTGCACGGCCAAACGGAAATAACTAACAATTATGTATAGTTCTTTCCTCGACAAATGGACCAATGAATAGAAAACTATTTTTTCGATTCATGTTAGTAGTTCCTGAGACCACCATCTCAGGAACTGTCTAAAACAAAAAACGCTAGTATTTTACCAAATATGTTATTTTTTTTAGCTACGCTGTTATGCAGTGAATAAGTACACAAGATAGGCAGAGAGAGACTAGTGTCTAGATAGTCCGTTCTCCATTTTCCGTCATATTTTCGAGTATTGAGTGACGAATAAATTAAAATAATATAATTACCAAAAGAGGGAATGGAAGCCACAACCATTTGATTATTTGAACGCGTTCTCAGGAATCACTGATTCAAACATCACAGGTGGTTGTAAAATATAATAAATCTCCGGCGCTAAGTTCCGCAACGTAACCAAGGGTGCCTTTAATTAGGTATCTATCAACTCACATATAATAGATAAGCAAAAGTTTATTGTTAACTCATTTAAATAATGAAGCATGAATATGTCAATCGATCTTCCTTCTACCGGGCTCATCATGGATGCGCAATGTACCCATAAATCTTCAATATCTGGCACTTTATATGGGTTTTAGGTAAATCATTGTTATCATTAATGCACAATAATAAGGTAATCCACATATAACACACACAGAGGTAGAAATTCGGGTCCCAGATTCAAATTAGTTAGTTAACTAGTATTAGTGTAATCGCGATGGTTGTAGGTTCGATTCCAATTGGAGGTAATAAATTATTATTTATCCATATTTTCATTGTTTCGCTTTGATAACAAGGCAAAACGCGGCGTTGAGTTCCACCATTCAACAGAACCTCGAAACTCGGTGGAAAGAGGAGAGCGGAGGATCTTAACATTAGGCTCCCTTTGTCTACCCTGCTATGCGGGAAAAATCGTGAAGTTGGTAAATCAATCAGTATTAATATTTCAATAGGATAATTAAGGAATTTACCCTAATTTAGGTACCTAAATATACCATACCTTTTGATATGCCAATTAATTTCGGCTTTCAAGAATATATTCGGTGGTAACAAATACACTTCAGGATCGAATCCTATATGAACTTTGGCAAAGTTTACTCTCGTTGATAGTATCGATATTTTGTACAAAATTACTCACAAGCTTTCGATACAGCTTATGAGCACGTGTCGATTCGTTTTGGTATTAATTATATTTTCTTTTACAAAATATTTTTTTAACTTCATGCATTCTTAGAAGGGTAGATAGAGATACATAACCTTTTCCATTTTTCTCTTATTTCAAGAGACATTGCGTGTGGATTCGAGGAATTTTACGCTACGTTTTGTGTTTTATGTCATATTTCGAAAGAACCTAGTGCTTAAACACTACGTCCCCATTAACACAATACCGTTCCTACCTTTTCTCCAAACCAGATCTAGAGTGAGAAGTTGAACTCAACGCCGCGCTTTGCCTCTACCAGTGCGAGGAAATGAAAATATTAAATATTTCATGTCTAACCCTTACTTCCGCAGTTAACCAGACATTCACTTTGATACCTTTCAGAGCGTGTACAGTGTATCGGATAATTAAAGAGGTTATAAAACGAGACGTCGTCGCCGCGTTCTCAAGCTGTTTTACAGCTTTAAGTAATAAAAGGGTAACTTACTTTAAAGCTAACAGGTATTTAGGTAACAAGGTGGGTATGAGAGTGAATAAGAAGTATAGGTTCAAATAAAGTTTTTTTATTGTTAACTAATTTTAATTGCGAATGACGTGGTTCTCTCTCTCTTGCCTAGGCCCTAGCGTCGCGATCTTATCGTTATCTACTTATCATAGTATATTAATAAAAACTACATATGAATCATCACCATACTTCTTATTATTATTATATTCATTTTCCCGTTCGGAAAGCAGCGTTAAGTTCCGCCACTCACCAGGCAACGTCTCGAATTTTCTTGACACTAAGTTCTGCTTCTATATTTAATGGAACCGTAAAATGTGGTTAAAATCTTCATCATTAGTAAAACTTAAAAAGGACAAGCGACAATTTGAAACATTTTCAGAAACTTCGAAGTCGGGACGAAAATGAATTTCATTTTGAAATAGCGTTGAATTTCATGAACCACCTGCAATACTTATTTACTTAGAAGTTTTGGTGAATTCAACCTTTAAGTTAAGTTTTTGCAAGATTTTTTATACATCTACGAATATCACTTCGTTTTTTATATTGAGTTTACTTAAAAGAAATAATTTATTTCATATTATTTTGTTATATAGAGGCCGAGGCCGTTCGAAGCTGACGCCTGATTGTAAGCGAGATGGTTATATTATCGCTTCCGCGCTCTGGTACAGTAAAGATGTTAAGTTTGGTTACTTAATAAACAAGATTTTCAATTTAGATACACTACCTACCCTGCGACATTCGAAATAAAAAAACCAAATTCTAGAGGCATTGCGTGTTGAGTGGGGGAACTCAACACCGTGCTTTACCCTGACATCTGAGCGACGAAAAATATAAAATATTCCATTTCCCAGAGAAGTCAAGGCGCCACCACTGACCACATTACTGACAACGTCAATATTATCATTTATCGAGGACTTCTCATTTCAAATAATGAAAAAATATAAAAGAAAGAGAAATGAGTCTCTAATATCGTCAAGTCGTCGTAAGCCATGTTCAATGTGTGAAAATATAATAATAAAGGGAAACATAATAATAATGAATTTACAAAGAGAATTAAATTTGTCGTTTCGTTAATATTTCATGTTAGAGTACTGTAAAGCTTTTGAATTAAGCTTACAATCTTTTTAACTGAAATATCATATAACCGTCAGTTGTTAAACAAGGCATTCTAATTAACTGCTAGTTTTACGTAAATTACATGTTAAAATACTGCATTAAACTTAAAGCAATATTAAGCAAAAAAATATTATTATTTAAACAACTTCACGCTGTACATAAGAGGGTAGGAACCTGGGAACTAAGTGTTAAGACCCTTTCGTTCTCCATTTACCTCCAAATTCTGGAGACATTGCCAGTTGATTGCAGAACTCAACGCCGTGCTTTAACTCGTTACCAGAGCGAGGAAATAAAATATTAAACACTTCATTTTCTCACTCTTGTAACGTGGACACAGGGTAGAACAAAACGAGTGGGAATCGAACCCACATACCCATTTATGTTCTATACTCGGCATGGAAAAATCTCATGAAGTAACTTCATTCTCCATCAACAAGTAAATTTAGTGGCAAAATTCAACGTCAAATATATCCTTCAAATACCATCAGAACTTCGCTGAAAGTGGGAAAAAAGTGTTTTCTCTGCCTGCCCTGCCGTGCACGGGATACAGCGTGAAGCAGTAAAGTCAGGGCACATAACTACAATAACATGAGGTTACCCAATAATCACCGTTCCACACCATTAGTTTAGGACTAAGACTAAAAGAAAGGACAGAGCCTTTCAAACCTCTATACAAGGTGTGACATTGAAAAATGCTCCATTCATATTTTGTATACGGAAACGGCCATTTGAAATATGAATACAGTGTATTGACATACAGATATATGTTACGTTTGAAATGGTTAAAAAATGGCTCAAAAATGGTTTTTATTTGTTGTTGTTATAGTTATCATAAAGATTTATATATGTGGATTTAACAAGGTTATTTGAAGCAAGAGTGAGTGATATCTTTGGCAGAAAAAGAGACTTCGGTTGACCTTCAAAAATACAGTATAATACTGGAGGAACTATGAAGACCCCCATAGGACTTGTATGTGCGAGACGAGACGAGACGAGGCCAGGGGGGTATATAGATAACAGAAATCGTTGAGTGAAAAAAATAATAATAAAGCAATCGAGTGAACTATGGTGTTGGGGACACGAGACTATTAAACATAATTCTGGTTTTGTCAAGTATTCTTAAACCCACTCGTCTTGAAAAATTAGTCAGATTCTTCAGCATTTCTTCTAAGTCTTGTAGAGAATCTCCCATGATGAATATGTCTTCGAAAATCGCAAATATAACTTAACTTTTGACCATTAATATTGAAAGTAGCAATAGTCAATACTTCCCGTCTATTTCAGTCTAGCATCTTAGAGACGTTCTCTTGACAGTGGTAAACAATTTTAGAGAAATGATGTCTCGCTATCTTACTTCTCAGATTGGATTAGTCGCATACTGTGTTTTTGGTCTTAAACGGTCATGACCACGGCCTCTACCGTGTTTTGCGGAAAAAAGCGTGAAGCTCCCTACAAAGGCAACTAATATGAGTAACGCAAGAAACCTGTCTATAGATAGTTTTCGTGAGTAAAAACATCATTAAAATTCCCCACAGAACTTGGCTGTACATGAGAATTCATATTTATTTATGAAAGTCATCACCCTAAGACAAATTGTATGAGCTTTGCCAACAAAAAGTTAGATGACACATGAAACTTTTTCACATTATAGCGTAATCTAATATTAGTTTTAAACAGACATTAACTTGTGGTTATTTTTGTAGGCACCATTTTTTCGTGTCGAAAACTTGGTATTTACAATGGATTATTTAAAAAAACCTAAATACGCGTATAAGAATTACGACGTAGCTCGCTAAGAACGAACGGCTTAGTGGTCAGAGTGCTTAGACAGCTTCAGGTTTAAATTCCGCTACGTTAAAAATGTTATACGTTTTCTAAAAAAATATATATCTTACTAAGTAAGGAATAATACTGTTGTTTATTTTATATCGAAAACATGAGTCAATGTAAATTTTTTAGGTCTTGCGAGGCGAGGAATTAAAAATTAATTCCCTCGAATGGGAATTGAACCCAAAACCATCATTAACAGTCACACTCAATGTTGCCCCAAAAAATAAGTTAAAAATAATAAAAATAAACGTAAGTAGGTGCCCCAGCCCAAGTGGGCGGCTAATCGCGTTAAGTGTCAAGATTGCAACGCTCGTCCATTTAAATTGACTAGCGCTAAAAACTGTCCGTTTCCTGTATAATAATAATTATTATTTTTAATATTGTATTCGTAATAATTATGCAATTATATTAATTTTAAGGTTACTTTAAGGATATTTTTGCATATACGCGGAATTTTCAAGACATTGCACGTTGAGTGGTGGAACTGCGTGTTTTGTCTTGGTACCAGATCGAGGTAATGATAATATTAAATGAATCATTTCCTCGAGTGTGAATAAATCATTTACTATTTTATAGCTACGCGACAGTCGTGGCGGTGTTTCACAAAATCTGGCGGAAAGTAGGGAACGAATTCTCTTAATGCTGAAGTTCTTTTTGCCTAATCTTCCCTATGCAGGATATAGCATGAAACTAATAAAATATATTTCAGATCAAGCAACTTTTTCCATTATCTGTGTTAAAACACTCCTCATTCCAATTTTCGCTGGCTGACAATAAATACTTCATATAAGAGTATTTGTTTATTATCCAGTCTATAGATAGATTATTTCATAGTTTCAGTCATTATAAAAATAATACGTAGCATTTCACTGAAACAAGTTTTCTAGCAAAATATGATATAAAAATATATGTACTAACAATATTTTTAATACAGAAATAACAATCATGACAATAAAAATATCTTCTTCAAAATAAAAATATATCTTATTTCTGTCCTTGCATTTTTCATATATTTTTACGTTCTTAGAGCCGTTTTGGCGCAGTGGTAAAGGGTCTGACAGTAAATGCGGTGATGGTGGGTTTGGATTTCTAATCGGGGCTAGAAGTAATTTCGAACCTAATATCATGACATTCGTTTTTTGTTTGGTGAGTTAACACACATTGTTTTATCAGACTAGACACACACATAGACAAAAGTGCTTGTACTGGCCGAGTTTGTTAAAGATAGGAATATGTAAAAAAATATATAATATTTATAAGCTTTATTAACGAATAAATGTAAATCATATATTTACTTTTAAAAAATTCCATAGAATTTTTCCTTTTTGGTTGCGCGTTTGAATCACAAAGGGGACCCGCGTCAAATATGTCACATACGAGTACATCGCCCTGTACCGGATAATTATAAATTATAAAAAAACAGCTTCACCCTGTATCCCGCACACAGTAGGATAGGCAGAGGGAATCTAGTATTAAAACACTCCGTTCCCCACATGCCGCCAAATTTTTCGAGGCATTCCGTGTTGAGGGTTTGGGGAAACGAAGAACGGAGTGTGAAGGCAAGACTACATTCCTATATTCTCTCTGTCTATATATATTTTTTATTCGATAATAGATCTGAATTTTTTATTAAGCTCTTTAAATAAACAATTTTTATTTCAATGTAATTTCCAAAATTTATGGAACGATAGTTTTAAGTCTATGATACTATTCAGCTATAAGTACTAAGGAAAAAAATCACAAGCACAGAACTCACACTCGGCCACTTGCCAATTTCCTTCAAAAATCAGATTTTGTCCAAGACATGCGAAGTGATGCTGAAGCGTAAGTATCGAGGTAGGGAACCTATAGACCACCGTTGGTTCGATCGAGTTATAGTTTGTATGACTTCACCTTGTATCCCAAAACAGTAGTAACTTTAAAGTAGACGATCGTGGGTTCAATACTTACTATAAGAAATTAAGTAAGAATATGTTTATTCTCAATTTCTCAAAATTGACAGACGCCTAAAGAATAGAGTGTTTTACTACTAGGTACATCCTACCTACCCTGCTTTAATTACACTACACGTAGATTAACGCAAACATACATTCCAAAATAAGCTTCTTCAGCTTCACGCTGGTATCATCAGGGTAAACAGAGGGAACCTAGTGTAAAGACACTCCTTTAAGACTTTCCGCCGTATTCTAGAGGCATTACGTGTTGAGGCAGAACTCAACGCCGCGCTTCGGCACCAGAGCGAAGAAATGGAAATATAAATTTAAATAATTTTTCACACTCTGTGCCCCTGCGCCACGATTGGCCTCAAAATAAAACAACCAACAATTTTTATTGTAAACAATAAATCTTGTAATTAAATCAAATAATAAAGTAGAAAAGTATTCCTATAGCATTTTACAGCGATTCGACTTACGGCGTCGGCGTCGGCTCGTAAACCAATAAATATTGTTTGTATGGCGGTGAAACATTATGTCGGGAACGTAAAACTGGCTTAGCACTTTATTTGACCATATTATTTGCTTTCTTGCAGCGAATTTGTAATAAAGACAATGAATGGTTTATGTTTTAGGAGAAGATTAATTGTATTTGGTTTGAAAAGGTCGTGGTGTATGGGTGCAAGTCGTGGATTCGATTTCTATTCGGGGGATTGAAATATTTAATATTTTCATTTTCTCACTCTGGTAACGAGGCAAAACACGTAATGCCTCAAGAATTTGGTGGAAAGTGGGGAATAGTAGTTTTTATAGAGAACAGAGTGTCTTAACACTGGGCTGCCTTTCCTGTGTGCGGTATACATCGTGAAGCTAAAAAATAGCAGGCTTCATAGTTGATGCTGTCCCTGCTGATGCTGTTTTAATAGAAATAGTCAATGTATGTCGGAAGGTTCTATTACTATTCGCAGTAATGATTTTACTTTTATTGGTTCCTTTTACCCGCTCTCGTAAGCGCGGTATTGGGTCCGGCCACTCAACCCGTAAATGTGTCTTGGAAATTGGAGTGAAATGGGAAACCTGGGGTCTTAATATAATGGACGTCATCACGTCATTACAAAGTATAAAATGTGGTTTTAAAACTGTGATGCCAGTTACTGACTGAAGACTGAATGGGAACGGAGTGTCTTAACACTAGGTTCCCAATTTTCCTCTATCTATCCAAATATGTGAGGAATATAACGAGAATTTCTCACAAGACGCAACGCAGAAATATATTTCGCGACAATTTATTTGTTCAATTTAAAAAATATAACAAGTTATCTCAATAAAACATTTAAAAAACTTAACACCTTCCGCACAACAAGCGCAAAGAAGTTAAAAATATAAAAATTTAAAAAGAACTTCGGCCAAACTAAATCAGGAAAGCAATGTTTTCTCAAACAAACAATCTCACAACAAAGTATAGGAACAGAAGTTAGCAGTAAAGTAGATTTTATTAACCCTATATAAATCTAATAAGAGTTCGCCGGACACGGTTAACTTTCAAACTGAGAAATGAGCCTAATTTTACAAGGTTCCTTAGAAAACTACTACAACATATTTACTGGTGAGGGTCCGAGGGGCTCGAGAGGAACGGACGAAATTTGTTTACCGGAACCGGAAATAAGTAAATGTATATATATATATGTTTTTTCTTTATAACTGAAATTGAGTTAAAAAATAAAGTTAGAAGATCGTATGAAGTTATAGTAGAATTGAATTATATGAAGTTAAGATATTTACAAAATTTTCGTTTCGTTCGTTTTCGTATATAGGCAATAGTAAATCAATCAATCTAGTAGGCATAGCCAAAGTTTTTTTTTTGGTCTCCCGTTGTATCCCGCAGACAACAAGTTAGGCAGAAGGAAGCTATTGCTAACACAATCTCTTAGCCATTTACCATTTCTGGATGCATTGTCGGAATTTACCTTGGATTGTGCCCCAATACCAAGGCGTGAAATCAAAATATTTAATTTTCTCAAATGGGAATTGAATTCACAACCTGTCGCGTTGACAATCACACGCTCATGCCCACCACGACTGGCATTTTAATTTTTGAAGGAATAATCCAGTATTTAACAGAAAAAAACATAGTTTTTCTACTTATATGTGTATATAAACATTTTATATCCTACTATTCCACTGATTGCCTTTTAGTTCGGGCAGCTTTAGTTAACATTCGCTCAATCGGCGTTGATTGGTGGGGCGCTACTTTTTTGGTGAAAAAAATGACGTAATTACAAGATAGTTTCTTTTATTCTTTTAAAGTGGGCTTGAAGTGACATATTAGAATATTTTTTGTAAATATCTGAAATTTTTCTTTATTTTTTATTTATTTTAGCTACATCTATATGTATGTAGATTATGGTAATATCTCCTCACTAATTCCTGATCGTTCATCTATAATAATATATTTTTGCAACTACCCCCTGTCTATTGACTTCAAAATAAAATTTTACCCAAAAATAAATTTTCAAAGAAACAACTTGAATTTACCTTTGAAAAGTTCATATCTTTATTAACAAGAGAAGAACTCATAGGACTTATTCAAGTGAGCAGATTTTCTTTAATATCTAAGAATTATATTATTAAATCAAGACGCCTTCAGGGCAGGGACGATTATATCGAGGGTACCGGCATTGGGACAGTGTCTGACTACACAACGCGATGGATATGGGGTCAATTCCGATTCGAGGAATGCTTATGTTTGAATTATTTTTATTTTCCCTTTAAAGCATGGCCTTAGTTCAGTCATTCTACAGGGTATGTCTAGAATTTAATTTGTTTTAAGTCTTGATACTAGGACCCGCATTTATAGACCGCTTCCAACTCTGATTTCGATCTTGAAACATCATTATAATCTATGAATGAAAAGGGCATCTCAAGATCGATCTCTAAGTTGAGGTTGTATTATTAATGAGCCTAGGATCTCTATTAACCCATGCAGATAGAAAAAAATAAAGCAAAACCTTTCATGAGTATCTATAACTATATATAGTGCCGTAGATAGAAACTATAAAATATTTATACCCTACGATATTTTTATTTATAATTATCAATAAATAAAATACACACATATTTAGTTAAAATTACCAAAGAAAATATGATTAGAAACCAAGTAAGGCTGCTCAGCACTCAGTTAAAGTTAATTATTATATGATTCTCAGGTCAATCGAGTTATATTTTATGTGAAATTATTTACGTATTTTGGGGGGTGGGGAGGGGTGCGTGGCGAGGCGTATCCAAAAATTTTAAATACATTTAAAAAAAATATATAAGTCATTGACTATTAGGCGTAATGAATGTAGGTTCGATATCTACTGAAAGTTGAGCAAATATTAAAAATAACTTCTCTTCTTATCTGGTTAAATTAAAGTGGAAAAAGCCTACGAAGAAAAACTACCAGTAGGGGCGGTGTAAATGCGTAGACGTGTGTACCCACGTATAATGTTTATATAGGTAGGGTATTTTTAAGAAGAATGAAAAACTCAGTAATTATTCAATAAGGGGATATCGTTATTCTTGGATATCGTTTTTAGATTTACGGAAAAAAGCGTGAAGCTAAGCTTTTTCTTAAATTCTCATGATCAATGTGAAACTCATTGTTTTCTCTAACATCTTTCTAATAACAAATGTTTAAAGTAAAACAAAACTATTGAAAAATTCACGAGTAAGAGAAAAACGACATTTATAAAACTTTTATTTATGTTACGAATATTATGTACATATTGGAATGTATAAATAAATATTTATTGGAACTATTTCACTCTTGAAATGTTGTGTTAGTTTCATTGTGAGCTATTTTCTTATTCTTCATTGTTTTTTCAGCGTCACTACTTTTTAATTTTAGAGGTATACATTTATAGATATAGATATATATTTTGTCCAGAGGCCGTCATGTCAAGAAAGCTTTTAACTGAAGCGTGATGGTTATTGGTTCGATTTTCACACAGCACGCAATATCTCAAAAATTGAGGAGAAATTGGAGAACAGAGAGTCTTAACCCTAGTTTCTCTATGCCTACCCTACTATACGGGAAAACGCGTGAAGTCGCTTCCATTTATCCTGTATCCTGCATCTCATTAAATTGAGGTCATTGTGGCGCAGGGGCACGAAAACGTGACTATAAACTCGACGGTTGTTGGTTCGATTTCCACTCGGAGGAATGAATTATTTTTTGTTAATATTTTCATTTCTTCGCTCTGGTACCATGGCAAAACGTGGCGTTCAGTTCCGCCAATCAACACAAAGTGCCTGGGTGGAGCGTCTTAACACTAGGTTCCCTTTGCCTGAAAAAGTATCATTGAAATATTCTGAAATTACAAAGGTATATTCAATGTCGGACTACTTGTATTAGCTAAAGTTAGATTTAGTTAGAATGCATATCGAGCGATGTTTAATTACACGTCCCCCGGCAGTCACGTCAGAACTCCTAAACTTATACTGGACGACGAAATCAACCTAATATTACAGAATATTTAAAGGTAACATAGATTTTACGTCATACTATATTGTTTGTGGTCGTAGTGGCACAGTGGTAAAACTGTCAACGTGATGTGTGTTGGTTCAATCGTAAACATAGCGCAGCGTTAAATTCCGCCACTCGAGATGTAATATCTTGAAAATTGAATAGAAGGTGTCTCCACTGCCATATGTTGTACAATTTCTACTTCTAGTAGAAAGAATATAGAGGTACCTTTTTACACTTTAAAGTCTTTAGACAAACTAAAGTAAACTCGAGGAAGTTCCACCGCAGGGTAAGGCACCACCTACCACCCGACAAATACAGTTAATACGTGATGTTAAAAATAAATTTTCTAATATACAGGCATACTTATATTTATCTTCCATTATACATATAACCTAAATTTGGTATAAAATATAGTTTTTTAAAAGTACTCTCTGAAAAAGGGACTAGTTTTTGTATTCATACAATACTTATTTTTAAAATGCAAAGTTATTTCGAGCTGTGAGTGCGTGGAGTGACGCTAGAAGAGGATTTTCTATTTATAATTAAAAAAAACATACATTGACAACATGCTCTTATATTATAAAAAATATGGTTAATATAAAAATATTACTAAATTAAATTGAAATGGACTATAATATATCTATAATTTCTTTTTATTTATAGGGGTTTTTTACTGACAACATATTTATTTTTGCCTTTGAGCTATATACCGAATGGGCAGACGAAACCTAGTGTTCAAACACTCCGTCTCCCACACACCACCGAATTTTCGAGACCATAAAATGTTGAGAAGCGGAACTCAACACCATGGTTTTAATCATACTAGAACGAAGAAATAATAATAATTCATTAATCTGAGGGAGAACGAACCGTCTCTCTCTCACGCTTTTTCCTGAATCACATGGTCGACTGCGTGAACATTCAAATGGAAATCGAACCTACAATCATCGCATTCACAGTAAGTCGAAAACGTCACTTAGCAGTCGAATACTATTAATTATTCATTTAACCGCGTCTAAAACTAAATGCATAGTTGCTAGCCGCGTTTTAGTCTAATGGCCCCTCTGTATAATTAAGAGGAACTGTAAGCCTTATTTTTTTGTTTTAGTACTGACAAAGTAAGGATTTGGATCCCACAAAGACGGATAATTATGAAGAAGAATTTTATACAGAAGTGTTTGTTTGTGCATTTAACGATGTGATAGTAGTCTATTTGTTGTTTAGTCGCGGTGTTTATGGGTTCGAATCCTTGGTGAACTTGGTGAAATGAACAAATGTATTGATTTTAATAGAAAAAAATGTCAAAAATAATTTAATGAAAATTAAATCAAATAATAAAACATAACAAATATTTGCGAAAATCGAACCCCCAACTAGCAATACAATTAGACACTACCCCACCGTACCATGACGACATGACACATAAGCTCAGCTTCAAGAAAACCAATAGTTTTATGTTATTTCAAAACCGTTATAGCTGAATTACAATATTTATGAGAGTGACTTCAAAATACAGGGTTCACGGAAAAGACGGACGCGTGAGAAATGCAAGCTGTAGAAACTATGTAGAAAAATACTACCACTATTACGTATATGAATAAAATGTTTTAAACCTCACTCTGTCTTACGAGAATCAATAAAACACTCTTGGTTTCACGCTTTATCCCGTGTTTATCGGGATGATGATTTGAGCCTAATTTGTAATTTCTCTGACCTCTTCTTTTCGCCCACGTTCGAAACATTGCATGAAGTAAAATTTTGATAAAACTTAAAAAATGCAAGATAAACGACTGGAGACTGGTAAGCCAAAGGGCAACGGAGAGTTCTGCCACTTGCAGTTCTGCACTGCCACTTCTCTGCAATTTACGCGATATTGGGGAACGGAATGTCTTAACACTAGGTTCCCTCTGCCTCTTAGATATAAGTCGAACCTAAAAAATACTGCTTTATTATATTAATTTTATTTATTTTAACACGAGAGCCACATTTGAAAGAGAATCAAGTGTCAGCTAATTTAAATGTAATCGAACCCACAATCATCGCGTACCTACACAACTGAGCTTACAAGTCAAAACAATTTAAATACTTTGAATTCAGATTTTCCATGTTAATCCCAGCTATAAAGTAATCCACAAAGTTCAGGATTCATATAATTTATAATCGTTAGTTTGTATTTGGTTCGTTTTGCTAAGCTGAGGCAGGTGGCGTATTATTGGCAATTCAGTTAGAGTTACATTAGGAAATTGTAAGTTCATTGATTTTGATTAATGTTTTATATTATTATATATTATAGATAAAGGCTACTGTGGCTCATTGGGACTGTATCTCAGTGTTAACCTGATAGTTGTGGGTTCAATCCCCTGGTAATCAGGCCCGCTTGCCTCTTTTTCCCCACTTTCCGCCTAATTATCGAGACAGACCTTTACCAGAGTTTGGAAAATTAAAATAATTTTAAGTATTCCGTCTCTGAGTGAGAATCGAACCCATTACGCCACGACGAGAAGAAAATACACAATTTTATTCTAAAAAGCACTCAAACAGTCGGTTAATCTAAAAAACCAAGTCCTATTGACGATGTACTCAAAAAGGTAGCAAAAGCCCGCAGGTTCCAAATCGAACGGCAATCATTTGCCTATATAAATAAGACCGGTAGTTTACTATAGACACCTGTGTAGTGTAGGTGAAGCGTGTGTTTGTTTTAGACACATTGTATACAGAATTTATTTATCTAAATTGTCTTTGATAGATGTTTTCATGGATGGGACTGTGTGGTGTCCTTATAATAATATTTTAAATGTGAAAGTTCGTGAGGTTGAGCGGATGTTTGTTTCATTTTACGAAATAAATGCTGAACGAGTTTAGATGAAACTCTTCAATTATTTACAACAAAGCGATTATACATTATTATTCTCTAGAAAGTAACAATTTAGTACTGCAATTTCAAAATTGTAAGTCTTGACAATTTAAAATTTGCAATAGTTGAAACAGTTTAGTGTTTAAATATTTTATTCAACCAAGTGGGAATCGAATCCGCAACCTATCGCTTTAACAGTAACATTTAGTACCCCTGCACCACGACTAGCCTGAATCTATAACATCTATAACATATTATTTTAATTAGCATTAATTTTATAGGCACATCTGCACGTACAGGTCTACAATATACTTAGAAGGGAACTTTGGGAAACAACAATGCTAATTAGTATCAAAGTTTGTTAGTCCAAGAAATGTTAAAATTATTTATTGCTATTACAGAGATAGCCACACGTTTTACTTAACTCTTATACTTAGTACTTAACGTTACTTATTACAATTAATAAATAAGATTTTATTAACAGCTTCACGCACACAGCACGGTAGGCAGAGGGAACCTAGTGTTAAGGCACTCCGTTCCCCATTTCCTGCCGAATTCTGAAGGCATTGCATGTTGAAAGGCGTTACCAGAGCGAGGAAAATATTTAATTACCTCGAGTGGGAACCCAAACCATATATATTAATATAGGGTACATTTATATTAATATAACACCCGAGGGAGGAAAAGTTCATCGTCTAACATCGTAATAATTAACTAATAGCTCAAGTATAGTCCAGTTAAGTGTTTGATTACTGTCTTAATTATTAGGGATTTGAATAATAAATATCATTATTATTATTATTAACTTTAATTATATTATAAGCAAATTGCTTCTCGTAATTATATTACTCTAGCAACTATGAACGTAGCTATGTCGAATGTTAAAGGTGCTTGCTGTTAGGTTATTCATCCATTCGTTGAAAATTGAAAAAAAAATAGTTTTCTAATATAGTTAAACATATTTTTTAGAAATAAACCCAATTTTACTAAAGTACAGAGTTGGGTTCCGGATATCCAAACTCAATGTATCTTAATGGAAAGAAGAGAAAGGAGGGTATGCTAAAGCAGAAAATGCGTAAAGAAAATGGACAAATAAATTTGGTATTTAAAGCCGTCGTGAAGCAGTGGAAGGAACAATGTGTAAATGCAAAAACGATAATTGTAAATTTGATTCCCATTCAAGAAATGAATTATTTTCATTTCTTTGCTCAATAAGAAAGACAAAGCGAAAACGTTTTGGTGGAATTAACACGCAGTATCGTTAAAAGTAGGCGGGACGTGGGTAACGGAGTGTTGCCAAATTTGCTATTCGCGGGTTAGAGCGTGAAGAAAGAAAACTAAAATTACGTTTCAGTATCTTTATTTTTTATTTTACGAGAAAACTATGCTATCTCGAAACTTTAACACAAATTAGTTTGCACGTTTAAACACTTTTTTATGAGAAGCGTAACATTTCATGATTTTAGAAATAAAGTTTAATAACAATAAAAATAAACTGAAGGGAAACTAGTGTGTACTTTATAAATAACTATGTTTTATTTTTTATAAATTTGTTTTGTAGCTATAACATTAAATGGAGTGATTTTTCACTACGAAGTTGCTGTGGTATTTATCCTTGCCCACGTTTATTACAGGTTCGATTCTCATTTAGGTCTCAAGGTATATCATTATTAATACATTTCATATATTTTTATTATCTTGATCTTGAAAAAAACCATATTATGAAGTTAAGTCGTCAACAAAATCGACACAAAAATGCACACACCTAAATCGTATAGACACACCCTATCCCGCGGGATTCAGAAACGTGATCGGGGGTTATTCTGGACCTTGTGATTTCCAACAAAAATGGTTAACGTGTGGTCAACTCTTATCTTCATTGAGAATGTTTTTTAACAGAATTTACTAATATAGATTTTTTCTTATTTTTTTAGTGATGAATAGCAGCAGGATAAAGAGCGTACCTGGATCCTCCACAAAGCAGGGTAGGCAGAGGGAAATTAGGAACCTAGTGTTAAGATAATTACAGCGGGCGAAGCGAACAAGAGTTGGCAAGCGAAACTACCAGGTTTCAAAGCCTTTTATTATTTTATAGAAATTTAAAATTTTCTTAACATAATTATCATCGCTTTATATAAAAAATATGATAATTAAAAAAAAAGTTCAATAATGAATTAGATTTGTAAATTTCAATGTAATTATGTTCTATTGTTACAAAATGTTAATCTGGAGATAAAAGTCAACGAACTCAAACATTGTTAGGGGTTACAAAACCATGCATTATAAAATCATAAATTAGCCTAATTTCAGTCGTCACAAATATTAATATTAGTGGTAATTAGAACATATTCAAACATTTTTTTTATAGAAGACACAGAGTGGTTTAATTTGTTTTTTATTCTCCGCCCAAATAAGAACTGTGGACATGTTTATCACTGTGTATTTTAATTACTTAAAACTGAGTTTTTTTAATAAATAATATCAGAGATATCGACGAAAGAATCCTGCTTTTTATATATAGTAGAAACTCGATTATCCGGCCCTCAGTTATATATATTCGCGATTATCCGGACTATCAAACGCGAATATTATTTTATAGAACCTACTACAATGAAACCTAAGATAATAATTATATGTACGTAAATGCGTACGTTATTTATATGTATATAAATCGTATGTTGGAAAATGTTAATAATTTCTTAATAAACGTAGATTTTTGTTAATATGTACCTGTTGCTTTTAATAAACATATAGCAATTTTCTTTCATTCATTTCATTTTCAATTATCCGAATGACCAAAGACAATTAGTCCGGTTAATCGAGTTTCTACTGTATATAAAAAAATAAGCATATAAAATATGAAACATAGAAATATATTCAATGTTGAATAAAGTTCCAAGTCTGATATTAGTACAGCAAATTTACTTTACTTACAAGCAAGAAAGATCTTAGACCTTGTTAATTAGTGTAGGAGTAATATAAAAACTTCTTAATAATCAAGCACAATGCTTATTTACTTTGAAGTAGTGTTTTTTTATGTGAAAAAAATAAATTAGGCGGTGTGTGGGAAATGCAGAGTTATAACACTACGTTCTCTCTGCCCTTGCTATATTTGTAATAAAATAGCTAAAACAAACAAAATATATATAATTTACAATAATTTAATATTACAAAGGTAATACAAACTGAGAAAATGATAAACTCGAAGTAGAAATTGATACCACATAGTCAAATGGGGGGGAAAGGGGTTAACTGTGGAAGTTGACGCAGTGGGCTACAACAAAACTATTAAAGAAATGTATTTTTCCAATATATGGACTAACCAAAACAAAAACCTTTCAATTTGATGTAGCAGTTCCTGAGATTAGATCGGTCAATCAAACAATCTTAGCTTTATAATATTAATACAGATTTACAATTTTCTTCACACATGCAACACAATGTCAACATTGCTAGAATTCACTTCGAATTAATCCACATTACATCCGCAGTACAAGTTATGCATAACCTGAAGGAAATAACAGCGAAATGCCGTCATGTTTCAATCAACCGCATCTATGAAGTGACGAACCAATAGCCAATATCCATCTTTGTTAGGCACTTGATTTGTAGTTTAGATATCTCTTCACGCTTTATCACGCAAAGCAGGATAGGCAGAAGGAAGTTAGAGACACCTCTACGCACTGTTCAATTTTCGAGACTTTATGTGTTGATTGAACTTAAGGCCACGTACTGGTTCAAAACAAAAAAGGAAAGCAGAGAACAGAAGAACAGATTACTGGACTCTTATTTCACACTATATCTAAAACACTTCCGCTCTCTTCTCTCTACTGGAGGCATTGCGTGTTGAATGGTGAAACTCATCGCCGTGTTTACAGTCGAACGCTTGCCCCCCTGCCCCGGGACGGTCTACCTGGACTGGATTTATCAAAATTGTTATATCACATTAATATTAAAGACATATTATTTTCCTATAATAATAAATGTAAATGTCGACATACTCGTATAAAATACACAGAGAAATAGCAATTCTAAAAATTTCACACGCACCGCCAACAAACATTCAGTGTTAAATAAATATCGAATGTTTACTTTCAACAAATTGTTCTATTACACGTATTTTTCTTGTGAATTAGAAAAACATAGCATGAAATTTTAAGAAAACATTTACTAATTAACTTTGGGGTTTTTGACAAAATAAGAAATAGTATTAAATATTTTTTTTGAATACGTATTAAAATTTGATTTCTCTTAACTTAATTTCAACCACCCAAGACGCTTTCCATGATGCGTGGCTCAATCCCCACTTTCCTTTCTTACTTTTTTAAAATAATTGACTTACATTACATTGTTATATGGCCAATAATATATTTTCTCATATATATTCTACGTACAGACAGCGATCAGCTACAACTATATTATAACTATATATACATATCATAATAACATATTATTATTATAACAACATATTGTAGCATTTCCAAAAAAGTTTCCAAATAAAAACCTTAAAAAGTACTTAATATAAAAGAAAACGTTTATTCGCACCATGGCATGGGCCAAGGAGCAAAACTAAAAAGGATGTGACGTTACTATCGACCAGCATGTACCGGTGAGAGGACAATGGATAGTTTTTTTTTTGTTTTCCGCCCACTGCTGCACATCAAAAGTTATTTTGTTAGAAATTTTGTATAGCTCTATTGGTGAATTGGGTTTTTTTAAAGTATTAAAAGAAAATTAGGAGGGCATGTACGAAGAGATTGATGATAGTGCAAGAGGCAAAAGTGGTATTTAGAGACGCATTCGCTTAGAGTAACAGCTTATAAAAAAATGTAAAGGAAAATTATTATTCTTCTAATTCTAGTTTGGATGAAGAATAGTTAACTTACGATAATTAAGTTCCATTGGCATCTTCTTATGTTTAACAATATCTCTATAATCAAAGAAAGAAACTAAAAACAAATTCATAATGATTATTCTTCATATAAGAGAAGTGAAGGCAGTAAAAAATGTGATATTAATATTTTTCATTTTTTCACATACTATCATAGCTTTACCATTCAAAATTGTATTCTCAGCCATTTCTACTAAACAACAACAACAATGGTAACAAAAAACTATTTTGTATGATGCATCGCCGTCACAACTGTTGAGGTAACAGAAGTGACATTATCGTGGAGTACGCAAAGCTCCCTTTCATGAAAGAGATAAAAATACTTTTTATTTTATATTTATTTTTTCATACACTACTGACTCGTGGTCCGTACTTTTCGTCAAATTAGTAAATTATTTTTTGTTATTAATACAATAGAAATATATACTTATAGTTGTGTGCCTCTAAAAGAGGAAGGAGTGTTCCATCTGCCTAATCTGTCATTATTATATACAAGACTATGAAGATGAAAAAAAACATTTATTCAATTGTTGATTCTAAAATTTAATAAAATTAACCATCCTTAGGGTTTAAATGAATTAATCTGCGGTCGTCGCGTCGACATCTGTCGCAAAGTTGTATAATCGAGTTAAAAAATTTTGTTATTTTGCTGTCTCATATAACCAACCGTACGTCAATCCGTGCGAAATGCGTGACTTCATGTATAATTTTATATATATTTAATTTATTAATTATTTTATTATTAAACTAGCGACCCTCTTGCGGCTTCGTCCGCTTTAACTACTGGATTATTCATGTAATGTATGTTTGCAAAGCACTTAAGATAATGTGAAAATTAATTAAACCCTAATGCAACCCGCATTTTCGTAGTTTCAATAAGGATTTTCCAATTGTTTTACACAGCAAGGATTTTTTAGTAGGTACCGTAATTTTAAATCTGTGCTACTAATCTTTTCAAGTACTTATTAAAATATATTTAAATGAATATTTTTAGATAGTTAAATGAATATTTTTAAACGGAAGAAATTATAAACAAAAACCTACCTACTACTAACTACTACAAAAAATGTGAAACCAAATATATCGCGCTTAAATAATACATTCAACTCCAATACGTGCAAACGCTTCTAGCTAAATCTTCGTTGCTATAGAGGCAGCCGGGTTTTTTTTTTCGAGCTTGTGGTTAATGCTGAAGGGGGTATTCTGTCCCTGATGAAAAGCAAGCACGACGTGGCTGCCTGTGAGGAAAATTAAATAGAATGCATAGGCCGGGAATCGAACCCGGGCCGCCCGCGTGGAAGCGAGCATTCTACCACTGAACCACCGATGCGTGTAAGGCAGGCGGGCACGGCGGACGCATGGCATTCGCAGCAAGGATTTTTTTGATATTGTAACAACTTCGAAAGTACTTATTAAAATGAAAAACAGTAAAAGACAGTTTTGGTCTACATTAAATGGCCAACGTAACTAATATACTTATTTATATGCTGAGAGTAAGGGATAAGTGAAACTTGAGTAACATACAGCTGATGTGTCAACGGCGGGATGTGTCAACAATTAAATGCGTTTTTCTGTAAAACTATTCGCAATTTCGAAATACTGTAAAATTGATAAAGTATTTTAAAGGATAAGGATTAATACCATTATGGAAAAATATCCCTCACAATAAAAAATATATTGAAATTATTATTTTTAGACAGAAAAATGATCACTACACGTTATTCTTAAAAGATACGAATATGCTCTCGCGGACTTTTTTGTAGATCTTATTAAGAGGAACAATACTCCAGTACATTTTTTTCATGTAGTACTTACCATTAGAGCAGCGCATGCGCGAATGTGTCTCAACGGGTAGGACTTTATACACATTTATCGTATTTATGTTAATTTACATAAGAATGTACAAATAATAAACTATATATAAACCTTCTACGAAAAACACTTGACTTAATGGTGAAGACCGCATCAAAATCCGTTGGGTGGTTTAGAAGAAGAAGAGTTAGAAACAACAGACAGACACGAAAAGCGACTTTGTTTTATAAGATATATAGGATTAGTAATTTCCATCCGTTCAATGTGAGAGAAGGAGCTAGCTGTCGTGGCGTAGTAGGGGCAGAAGCGTTTGTCTGTAAACGCGACAGTTGTAGGTTTGATTTCCACTCGGGGAATGAAATATTCAATTTTTCATTTCCTCGCTCTGGTAATGAAGCAAATCACTGCCTTGACAAATTAGCGGAAGAGGGGTACGGAAGTGTCTTAATGGGAACGGAGTGTCTCAACATTAGGTTTCCAGATTGTTACCGTTTGTCTACCGTTTTATGTGCAGGATATAGCGTAAAGCTACAAACAAATAAGGAACTTTGTCAACTGTTTGCTTCGCTCGAAAATACTAGCTCGTTTCGCTTTCTATATTGATAAAAAATCTTTGAAAAGCAACAATGTTATTTACCACTTACGACAATGCCTTTTATACATAATGTTCGTTATTAATTAAAATTAAAAGCTTATATATAGGCAGGATAAGTACAAGGGAGTTGCGAACCTAATAAAACACTCTGTTCCCTTTAAGACATTTCCATTTCCCATTTTAAAGTTTCCCGAAAGTTAAATTTCCAATATAAGATTCTTTCAAAAGAAGAGTTTTTTCGACCATACAGATAAGAATTTAATAAAACTTATTTGGTATACCCACCTACATACGGTAACAATCTTTCACGCGTTTGACGATATCATCGTTGAATACTCTTTATGCAAACTATCGAACCCTTGCCAATACATTAAAATAGAGTACGATACGGATCTTTGGCGACCTTCAAGATGTTTGACACTCATGGAAAAAAGTTTAAGGGTATTTTTTTATAATAAGAAACCATTGTGGCGTAGTGGTACCTCGTGTAACTGTAAGCGCGATGTTTGTGGGTTCGATTCTAGTAAGTGAAATTAATTATTTTTATTTCCTCTAGTAAGACGATAAAGCGTAGCCATTGATTGTCAGGCTTGGCGCAGGGGTACCAGCGTGTAATTATAAACGCGACAGGTTGGGGGTTAAATTCCCACAAAGACATAAAATAATGGTAACGAGGCAAAGCGTGACGTTAAGCTCAACACGCTTTGCCTAGGTGTCTAAATGGGAACAACGTCACTAGGTTTCCTGTGCCTACCCTGCTATGTGCGGGATAAAGCGTGAATAAAAAAGATTGATGCATTGTTACTCATACTAGTAATATTAATAGTAGCTCTAATTAGAGCTTCGCAAATATTGGCTTATTACGTATGGACATATCATGATTACGAATAAAGGAAATGACTATGAAAATACAAAAATCCCTTTTTGCTACATTTCTTTTCAAAGAAATATGTATGTATCTCGGTTAAGCGGGTACTTATAATTTTATCACCAGGCCTGAGATGAGGCCAGTTTTGCCTCAGGAGCACATAGAGTAAACTCGACTGGGAGTGGGTTCAGTTCCCGTTTGAGAAAATGAAATATTTACTTAAATTTATATTTTAATTTCTTCACTCTTATAGATATAAGAGTTTGTATTAATCCTTATATATTATGCTTAAACCGCGATACGTGAAAGTTTTTCATTTCTCCTCTCTTGAAATTTACCTCCTATATAAAATTCAATAAGAAAATTTAAACGCAAAACTAAAATAAGTATTTACTAACACTAAGGTACTGTTCTAAATATATATATAAATTTCAATGAGTGGGCGAAAAGCATTGCGTATGGACGTCCGTCCGTTGCAATATAAAGTGGTGAGTTAGCATTAAACGCGGTGCAATTTTACATAATTCTCTAATATTGTTTACGATATTTGTTTGTTTTAAAATATATTTCGTATTACTTCAGAGATATAGATTTAAACGAGAATTATTAACAACTTCATGGGTATTTATGAAAAAACAAATCAGAACATAATTATAATTACTTTTAATTAACAATAATGTTAAAATAAATTCAAAGAAAAGCACCAATATGGGATGAATAAAATGAAACATATTTTTTTTATTTCTCCGCTTTCGTAAAGAAAGGGTGGTGTTGAATTCCGCCAATCGACACAATGTCTCAAAAGTTGGGCGGAAAGTTGACACCAGAGTTTCTTAATACCAGGCTTTATATTGCCATGTAAGAAAAACGCGAAGAGGAAATGGATTTCTTATAAATAAATTAAACTCAACATTAATTTTGCTTCAAATTGAATTTAGATTTGAACTTACAACTACCATATTAATCCAAGAAAACAACAACTGTGCCACGAGTGAGCACCGTCTTAAACCAATCATCATTTTCATTACTACAGTTAAAAATAAACTACATTTAGTTAGAGTACGTAGTTTATAGTTAAGTTTTCCCTTAGAGAATAACATTCAGTATAAACAATCTAGGTGAGCTTAATTTAACAATCCCGTTAATTGGCACTATAAAGACAAGACGTGGTCCAGAACAAACACCCTGTATCTGGAGCCTAAAGCAATATTTTCTATGACGATGTTTCATAGGATTCAATAACGAATAAGAAATATGAAATAATATTATATTCCAATTAAGTATTATTATTATTAATGAAATACTTATTTTTAATAATATTATTTTCATTTTCTTGCTCTGGTAACGAGGCGCGGCGTTAAGTTCTGCTACTCTATATGCAATGCCTCCAGAAATCGGTTACAAGTGGAACGGAACGGAAACGCCTCATTACCAAAGCGGGTAAATGAAAATACTAACATTTTCACTTCCCTGAGTGGGAATCGAACCCACAGCCAATCGCGCTTACAGTCATACCTTTCTACCCCGGCACCACTATGACCTCGTCCAAATAAATTCTTAGCAACAGTACGTATAGTAATAAATGAAATATATTTTCAAATACTTCAACTGATTAGGTTCCATGATAGTTGTATAAGCCCTTCAACAAGTGAAGTGACTTTTTCGGGTATTCGGGTTGACTTTTGCAAGTTCAAGTGTATTGCCGTTACTCTCTTTATTTATTATAGTTATTGATATTTTATTATATATATTGTGAGGGCAAAGCTAAAGGCGCATTTTTGGTGGGCTGTAAAGTATAGAGTTTAATTGTATATGAGAATTTTTTAATGACTGACGAGTGTATTACGTATGGGTGTGTGTGTGTTTGTTTGTGTGTGTCAGTGCCTGTGTATGTGAGAGACAGTGAGTAGCATGGAGAGTGTAGAGCTACATCACTTTTAATTCGTTCTATGAAGATGACAGAAACTTAAGTTCGTGATTGTAATTTTGAGTCTATATAAATGTTAAATAACTACACCTAGCCTACCTATATGTTATTTTTATTTCATGCTGTACCTATTGCGCGTATCTCATAGCTGGATAGGCAGAGAGGACTTAGTGTCGAGAAATGTCTGAAGAGTAAAAACAGATAATGGAGATTTTTCTCCATTATCTGAGAGGTATGAAAATAATATATTACCCTGAAAGTAAATCGAACCCACAATCTACGTTTCGCATTTCGACCTATGCTGCTGAGCATCTTTACCTAGTGACTATTAAATATAAATTAGTTAAAATTTAATAGTTTATTTGATAGCAACAATTTAAACTAGAATCAAATTGAATCGCGATGACATGCTTTTAGTTAATTATGCGACTAAATTATAACATTATAATTTAGCTGGTTCTGTTACATTCAGATTAGTTGGTTAGTACAATTATATTAAGCTGTTTTATTTTTTTGTGTTTTAATTTTTTTTCATTTTTTTCCACGCAGCAGGACATACATAGTTAACAGTATTTAATGTCTATACACTCCGTTCTCCACTGTCGAATTCAAGACATTGTGAGTTGAGTGGCGTAACTCAATGTCGCGATATATGTTCGCATTATGTCTAGTTTATTCGCTCTAGCCTGGAAAGATTTTTAACTTAAAACAACTAAGTTATACAATTATGCAGGATTAGCAGGAACGGTTGGCTAGCAAAATAGAAGAAATAAGAGGAATTAATGAAAGAATAGCACTCCTCAATATTAAACTACCTTTAAATCATGGAAAAGAAGAAACATGGACTATCATTCAAGCGTATGCCCCAACTGAAACAAATAAAAAAGAAGATACCATAAGAACCGAACATTTTTATAAAGACTTACAATCAACAGTACAAATTTCTAGCAAAAATCTTATTGTAATGGGAGATTTTAATGCCCAAATAGGGACCTGCAACATAGGAGAAGAATATACAATAGGCAAACATGGATATGGTCAAAGAAGCGAAAACGGACAACGGTTAGTAACCTTTGCAATGGAAAACAAACTGAGCATTTTAAACAGCTTTTACAAGAAGAAAAAATCTAGAAAATGGACATGGATATCTCCCAGCGGCATGCATATGAATGAAATTGACTTTATATTAACCAATAACAAAAAAGATGTGAATACTGTAAACCAGCTTAATTTCAATACAGACCATAGAATGATAAGAACAATACTATCAGGCATTAGAATGCAAAAAAGAAAACACATTAATAACAATAACACATACAAAACCACATCAACACTCACTGAAAATAATAAAGCATTCCTTGACAACCTCAAAAATGCAATGAACACTATCGAAAAAACCAACTATAAATCAATCCAAGAAAGATACAATGATATTTTGAGTATACTAAAAGGGGGAATCAATAAAACAAACAAACAAAAAAGTGAAAGCATTTTATCTGCAGAAACAAAGCAATTGATTAGTGAGAGAAAAGAACTTATACGGAAGGGAAAAAATAAACAGACAATAGAGAAAATATCGGAACTAAGCAAAAAGATAAACGAGCACATAAGAAAAGATAGGAAAATAAAAAGGCAGAGAACTATAAAACTTTTATTAAAAAAACCGGTGGAATCAAGAGAGCCCTAAAAGAATTGAATCAAAAGAAAACAATAATACCGAATATAAAAACAAAAATTGGACACGCCTCAAGTAATAGGCAAGAGATACTCAAAACAGCCACAGACTACTATAGAAAACTTTACCAAAGACAAAAAACATCACAGATAGACAATCAAAACTACATAACAACTACACATTCAGAATTAGTACCCATAATATTACAAGATGAAGTGATGAAGGCTATAAAAACACAGAAATTAGACAAAGCCCCAGGTTCAGACCAAATATCTAATGAGATAATAAAACACGCAATGCCAGTGCTCGCTCCCACCATAACGAATTTATTCAACGATATATTAGCAACCGAAACCATCCCTAATGATTGGACAAAATCCACTATCACCTTGTTACACAAGAAAGGGGACAAGGGAAATATGGGCAACTACAGACCAATAAGTTTAATGTCGAACATCTATAAGATCTTTTCAAAAATCATATTATCACGGATTACTGTAGCACTCGACGAAAACCAACCGAAAGAGCAGGCTGGCTTTCGCAGCAAATTCTCGACGATAGACCATATCCACGTAGTTAGGCAGGTCCTTCAAAAGTACAAAGAATACAATAAGGCTTACTACTTAGGGTTCGTTGATTTCAACAAGGCTTTCGACTCCATAGATCATAGTAGCATCTGGAAGGCATTAGAAAGCCAGGGAGTACATGCTAAGTATATCCGGATACTAGAGAAAATCTATATGAGAAGTAGCGCCAAAGTTAAACTGGAAAGAACAGGGGAAGAATTTCCCATCGAAAGAGGCGTCAGACAAGGAGACCCAATATCACCGAAATTATTCTCTGCAGTTCTAGAAATGGTGTTTAGAAATTTGCGATGGGATGACATTGGGCTCAACATTAACGGAGTAAAACTTAACCATCTACGCTTTGCAGACGATATTATACTGTTTTCCGAGACTCCAGATAGCTTAGAGCACATGCTACAACAACTGTCAGATGAAAGTGCCAAAGTAGGCTTAGCAATTAACACATCAAAAACGAACGTTATGACAAACTCCGCTAAAATAGACATTAAAATAAATTATGGACAAATGGAAATAAAATATGTTAATGAATACATATATCTAGGTCAACTATTGTCTACAGAAGATACAATGCAAAAGGAAGTAGATAGAAGAATAACAAGTAGTTGGAAACGATTTTGGTCTTTGAGTGAGGTGTTAAAGGACAAGGATATGCCTATTAAAGACAAAAGAAGAGTGTTTAACACATGTGTTCTGCCATGCTTATCATATGGATGTCAAACCTGGGCATTGAACGATAAACAAATTAAAAAAATCAAAATATGTCAAAATGGAATGGAGAGAAGCATTATGGGAGTGAAAAGGAAGGACAAGGTGAAACTACAGATTATAAAGAGCAAAACAAAATTTGAAAACATACACACAACATACAAACGCCTTAAATGGAGGTGGACAGGACACATGCTAAGAGAAAGAATAGAGAAGTGGACACATCTTATTACAGAATGGTACCCGCGTGATAGCAGAAGAAGTAAAGGTAGACCAGCTACACGTTGGGAAGACGATTTCAAAAAGATAGCTGGACCAGCATGGACACGAGTGGCGAAGAATAAAATAAAATGGAAAGCTTTAGAGGAGGCTTTTGTCGAAGGACAAGCTGAAAAAGAGAAACTACTTTAGTTTTAGAATAATGTAAATGTAAATGTAATTTTTCAGCAATAAAGGCTTATTAATTAAATTAGCAGGAACGGTGAAGTTGTCTTTCGTAACTCACTTTACCAATTTAAACTCATTCTCAATAAAAACTTAATATTTATTAATATATATATTTTTTATAAAAATTGCTATAATATTAAAGAAAATAAAACGAATGTTTTTCAAAAACACACCGAGTATACACACACATATTAAAAATATTCTAGATCTTAGTGCCTTAGCACTACATTTTATCAGCTCATTTCACAATAGGCGTGCAAACAAATTGTAAAAGTAAAAAAAAAACAAAAATTCATGTAAAAAGCCCGGGAGGAAATCGAAGTTGCCATTTACTAAGCTTTCGCTTTAACGGCAGCAAAGTGTACCCAAAGCTTTTTACAATGTCAGATACGTTTAAGGTTTGAAAAATATACGGGGGAAATCCTGATGTGAGGGTTACCTGTAGTTTAGAAAATTCTCATAAAAATATTTTTAAAAAAAATTTAGCTTTACGTTGTATCTAGGAACCTAGCGTTAACATACTTTGATTCCCATTACGCCAGTTGCCGCCTAGTTCCACCAGAGTTGTGGAACTCAACGCCGCGATTTACCAAGTTACTAGAGAGGAAAATGAAAATGTTTAATATTTCATTTCCCAGAGTAGCAATCGAACCCACAAGTCTCGCGTTCATTTAAGCGCTCTAATAAAAGAGCACGCCATTATGTCGAGCCACTTAATACGTAATATATCAAAAACTGGGCGAAAAGTAGGAAAGGAAGTGTTTAACACTACGTTTCCCTCTGCCTACTCTAATATACGCGGGATACAGCGTGAAACTCAAAAAAGTATAACAAATACTTGTAAAGTCATAAAGCTATTTCTGTTTCTCAATTTTTTTCATTTTCGTCTACTTTTAGATATTTTTTTCCGTTTTTCCTTATTTCCCTTACAAAATATAATTGGTTTATTATTTTAACGCATACCCACTTTCCTCGTGACGGTCAAATCAAATAAATAATAGGGGTCAGTGTACCGGTGCCGGTGCCGGTGTGTTGGGAGCTGAGGTGATCTTTTGCAAATTGTATGGACGCAAATGACCCGAGAAATGTATCAAAGGGATCGATATTATTGAATTTATACATATTTTTTGATTGATCACTACTTGATATAATAGATTGTCTTCCTTTATAAGACTAGCCATCGCCCGCAATGTTGTTCGCGTGGATTTTAATTCGAGTAAGATTTAAGTTCTATTTTTATTGTCTTTATGAAATATATAATAATGTATTTAGAATATTAATTTACAATTAATTAGGTGCAAAGATTTAAAAATCAATTAGATTACTGAAATAGTAGCGAAAAACATATTTACATTTTGACATAATAAGTTTCAAAGAAACTTACAAGGTCCCTAGTGCTATATATGGGACAACCACTTTTATTGTTCCTATGCCTGTAAAGATCAGATTTATTAGACTCTCGTACTACTGAGGCTCAAGGGTTTAATACCTACCTACCTACCCTTAACCTGTCTGAAGACGTGACTTTATGGACATCGTCAGTCATCAGCAGACAGCCTAGAATCCTAAGAGTTGAGATCTTCATTAAAAGATTTACAATCTTTGACTCAAAGTCAGAAAATAATACAAATAAAATGAGATGCGTGTTTTTTGGGTTTTTTATTGGTTTATAAATATTTTCATTTTCTCAGTGTGTAAATATTCCTTCAAAAAAATTTAAAATATTTAATACTTAGGATCTTTTATTATCAAATCTATAAGAAAAAAATTGTGAGAATCTCCCTAAACAATAAAAAATAATAACTTGTACCAGGCTTATAAGAATTTCGACGTAACTAGATAAGTACCCGTAATGCTTAATTGACGACAAGCAGGTATTTCGACGCTGAACGAGAGGCACGGGTTCGAGACCAGCTACGTTAACAACATAAAGTTGTATTAAATTAAACAGCATTATAATTAACAGCATTATCTATATATATAAAATCGAAAGGTCACTCACTCATCACGAAATCTCAGAAACTACATGTGCTAGGAATATCAAATTTTGCATAGGAGTTACTTATAGGACGTAGATGCTCGCTAAGACGGGAATTTGCAATATTCGACTTCTGAAGGGTTGTTTTTGGGGTTGAAAGTTTGTATGAAACTTCGTTACTACAAATGCTAGGAGTCTTAAATTTTGCATGGACGTCACTTATAGGACGTAGGTACCTACTCATGAAGACAGAAATTAATAATAACGTAGTTCACGCAGACGAAGCCGCGGGCGGGCCGCTAGTAATATAATATATCTAACCTATTCCTTCTAAGTTATAAGGCTTGCTAAATTTAGTTAAATCAAAACAATATTAACATATAAAATTATAAATACCAATAGCTGTGACCTATTGGATATTAGTAAGGATGATCGCCTGAACAATTTCCAATGGTTACCACTGGAGGCTGTTTGCTATACAAATTATAATTTATAACAAGATCATCTGTATAATAACATTACTTGGTAGTGTTATATTTTGTTATAAGAAGTATTTTTTGGTAATTTTTTATTTTTTAATATTTGTGTCAATTTAGAGATACGAGGCACAGCTTTAATTACGCAGCGTTGAACACTGAAATTTGGCACTCTTGGAGAGTATAAGCATGATGACTAAGAGATGTTTCCCAGACATTCCTACGGAAATAGGAGAAGGGAGGCAGGGAGCTTTTTCGCTCTGTAGATCACACAACGATGTTGTGACGTTCTACAATTACTTTAAAAAAATTGAGTAAAAAAATTGGATATGAAACAAAAGAATCATATATTTTCTTTTGTTTCTTGTTATATATAAAGCACATTACGGCATGTTACCTTGATTGATTGATTTTTTACAATTGTGAGAACTAAAAAGAAACGCACTTTTTTAAACGGAATTTTTCTTTTTATAAATTTTTAATTTTTTGTATACTATTAGATACAGGTAGTCTCTAGGAGGTGCAGGTTTGTGACTCGCTACGTTTAAATTTTATTTACGTTTAAATATTATTATTTCATAATATTAAATATTATGCCATGATACCATTATATTGAAATTTATAAATTGAAACGTTATAAAAATAATGCAGAAAAAATAACGAGTACCTACTGAGGAAAAATATAAAATTGGAAAAGTAACAATTTTTTAATATTTTTTATATTTTAAGTATTAATTTACTTTTATAGTTTCTTTACAAGACTTACAACTAATGTCATATGATTTTCTTACAATTCATATTTATTTTTCAAACTCAATTTATCACAAATTAGCATATTTCTTTAAGTAAAAAATCCACAATAATACCCTAAAAAAAGAAATATAACCCAAAAAACAATTTTATATATGTGATTGGTTAAATAATATATACAAATAATTACTTACCTGTAATTTCAGCGAAGTTATAGAAACATAACCAAAGTTCGTCGGGCGGTCGCGTGAAACTCACAACAGCATACTGATGGAAAGCGCGCGAAAACACCGCTACTTACGTCAAACTCCCGCCAATGAGAAGCCGGCGTTCTCTCAACTCTTTCCCATTAAAAAAGCTAGCCAATCGCCATTTACTACACTTGAAAACTTTAATTGGCTTTTCATGCTATTATAATGTATTTTATTACAATATATCTATCTATTTGCTTTAGATAATATTTTTGATTGTGAATGGCTTTCGATTTTTTGTATATTATGATTCATATGTCAATGTCATTATCGAGTTTTTTTTATATATTTTTTTTATGTTACATCAGATATGTTAGGTGTTGAAGTATTCAGCCAATCGATCTATTTAAGTAGCCATTATCGTCGTTTTTATAGGCTCGATTTTTATAAATATTTTTGTTGTTTATATTTTGTTCTTACTTTTTGTGTTACTATACATTCATAAGCTACAGTATTAGCCCAAAATCTTGTAAATTAATTTAAGCGTGGAAAACACTCGATTTTCTGTCATGAATTTGTTCTGCATTCTGATCTATTGAACAGCTACCTAATAACTTAAAAATAAATAAATAGCTAATATAATAAAGTTTAGTATGGCACTAATAATAATGTTTCAGTAATTAAGCAAACATCTGTACATTCTGAATCCGAATTACTGTACTAAAATGTATAATAACAATAATTAAAGTAAATATTATCTTAAAATCTTTGTGGACAAGTCTGTTAAATTATATTAATATTAACATAATATAGTTTAAGTGAACGGAATAACAATGAAGAAATATTTAAATTTGCCTGAAATTCTATCTTTTGAACAATTGTATGTTATAAAATATGATAAGAGAGAATTAAACAGCGATCGCTATCAATACTTTACAACGAACATTTGAAACTAATCTTGGAGAAGATTGACTCAACAAGTGAAGTTAAATAAACTCTTCGTTTACTTAGATCTATTGAAATTTTATATATAATATAATGTTAAGTCGCTGTAGGCGTAGGTTCGTTTCTCGATAAATTTTCATTGTAATTGACACATATATAAGACTTTGATGCAAAATTAACTACCTGCAAACGATATTATTCATACAAAACTTCAACATGGATTCAAGTTCCTATAGTCCCACAGGAACTTACGTATAATATACCTACAATTTATCATTGTATATAGTATGTATATAAACAAGTTTCGTGTTAGTCCTTTAGTTAGTTCCTGCGCCACGACAACCTCATTTAAAAGTAACAAGTAAATAAACAAAACAAAATAAATTAAAATATCTAAAAACAATCGCGCCATTAAAACAAATCCAATGATGTATCAATTATCAAAATAAAGTTACTGTTTAAAGGAATAAACAACATTTACAAGGAAATAAAGGAACGGATATACATATATACACGCTAAAAACATAACGCTCCTTTTGTGCTTTGTCGCAGTCGGTTAAAAAGATAAAACAATCGTTGATTTTGTGATACTATCCTGTTTATTTATTTACTTAAACTATAAACATGTAATTTGGTGCCTTTACCTGGCCGCTACTATTTGTTTACAGAACAACGTTGGTATTGAAAATAGAAATGTTGTCTTAGATCTAGTTTAGACAACACTAATCTATATATATAAAAGGACTTGTCCTCACTGACTGAGGTAAGACGCACGCACAGCCGTAACCGCTGTGCGTAGAAACGTGAAATTTGGACAGATGTTTACTTTTGTAATCTGGACATCTACTAAGAAGGGATTTTGAAAAATTTTAACCCTAAAGGGGTGAAATAGGGGTTGAAAGTTTGTATGGAAAAAGTTTTAAATCTACATACATTTTTATGAAATTTCAAATTCAGACTTTTAAAAATATTTAATTGAACACGTGTTTCATCATTTTTTAGAATTCACCCCTTAAGGGTGCAGATAAGGGGTAGAAAGTTAGTATGGAAAAATCTTTAAATCGCCACCGATTTTTATAAAATTTGAAACTTAGACTCTTAAAAATATTTAATTGAACACATGTTTCGTGGTTTATTAGAATTCACCCCTAAATAAGCGAGCGAAGCTGCGCGCGTCCACTAGTTTTACTATATAACTTTGTCTATATTAGACTTAAAAGAAAGTCCATCAATAACATACAAATATTCATATATTTATAGAATTTTGTTATAAAAAAATGGAATCGTAGTACGTTGGAAACAAAACTAGAGTTCTGCCACTCAACCCATAATATCTCCATATTAGATGGACGACCTAAAACTGAGAGTCTTGACACTAGGCTAGCTTCTCGTCTATACAAATATGAAATACTTAATATGACGAGCAAATAAACAACGTTAAAATCAATTTAGTTTTCTATGTAACGCGACTCAGTAGCTATGTATAAATATTTCAACATGAAGACCCAACAAGGGTATCTACAGTAATATTTCATAAATTTCGTAATATACCTACAGGTACATTGATTTATTTCTTTGCTTTATAATTACAAAAAATGTTTGTAAATTTACTCATCGCTGTCTGTAAATGGAAGACATATGAGAAAATCTACTGCAATAATAAAGAAAAAGAACCCATAACAGTACATATTTTAAAATTTTTGTCTGTTTGTCGGTGCGCTTGTTCACGCTAGTGTCAGAAACGGTTTATCTGCTTTAACTGAAGCTTTCACAGTGGTATTTTGGCAAACGTCCCTAAATTTTTTTATTTCAATCAGTTCATAAATAAAAAACATGTTAATATATTTTTTTGGCTTGGGTAGGCAGAAGGAACCTAGTGTTAGGCATTGCGTGTTAAGTGTTGGATCTAAACACCGCGCCTTGCCTTGTTACCAGAACGTGGAAGTGAAAATATTAAATATTTCATTTCATTCCGATGAGAAAATAAATCATTGTGTAGTACAAGCGAACGAAGCCGCGGGCGGGTCGCTAGTATGTGAATATATATAGGACTACCGAAGCGAAAATAATCAATTTAAAACTCTAAATATGTTGCGACGACGATTTCCACCACTCAACACGCAATGCCTCCAGAAATCGACGGAAAGTGGAGAACGGAGTGTCTACTGTCTTAACAATAAGTTTACAAGTTCCTTCTGCCTACCCTCCTACATGCGAGATACAACATGAAGCTAAAAGAAAGAAAAATATAAATAATACTTTAAGTCCAGATCTTAACAATTCTGTTTTGTATTTACTTTGTTCTCGAAGCAAGTAGGTAATTGTTGCGCATTAAAAATTCAACTTTTCATTATTCGCCGATTACTGCCGTTCACATTAATCTTTTAATTACTCTTTATTTCTTATTTTTATATTATATGAAATATGAATTGTTTTGTTATTCATGTTAAACATTTTTCGTTTTAGAAAATAAAAGAAATAGATAGATTTTTAACTACTTATTGAAAAAAAAAAATGATTTTAGAAAAATCTTTAAAATAAAATAATTAATATTTTCTTGTAGCCTAAAATTAAAATAAATAAAGCTATAAATAAGTATTAATTAGCCCTTTTGTTCAGACATAAGAGAATTATGCATCTACTATCCCCAATGTACCCAATGTTCCAATTATGGCTACTAGAGGCATCTCGTATAAACTATTGGAGCATTATAGAAATAGAAAAATATTTCTATAAAGCTTCATAAGTTCATACGAAAGGCCTCTTTTCTATTTAGTTTACTAGTGAGAAGCGCCGAAAAACTGTCGTTACAACTTACCACGTAGTTCCTTTTAATTTTCTTAATCTCTTTTTACATACACATAATAGAGGGCGCACTATTATTTTGGCCATACTTAATATTTGTCAATATTTATAAAATATTGTATACTTAGGAGACTTCTGTGCTACAAATGTCAACTGTCAAATATAGTACTGCAATGTGTCAATGTCACTGTCAATGTCTTCCGCTCCCGCTCTTTTCATTTTGTTATTAAGTTACTAATTTTAGCGGGAAGACATATTTGGCCCTCATATACTTGAGGTTACACGTGTTGTAGTCGATGTGATTTGTTACTAGGTTGTTAATAGCTCATTATTAGCAAGTTATAAAGTAATTTAAATGTTTTAATTAATAAATATTGTGAATTGGTTAAAAGAGCTGCTATTATTTACACTGAGTAAATACCTATATGTGTTTTCGAATGTTGTTGGTGTTTTATATAGGTTTCTAGTTATTTAAACTTCAGTTTATAGTTATTTTGATTTTTAATAAATAAGATTGTATTTGTAACAATAGTGTTGTATAGTTTCTTTTGATATTTCACTTCTGAAACCTAATTTCAGAAGTGGGATACCTATCTAAGCCCATCAGGCCAGATCCTTGTACCTTATAATTTTGTTATTTTTGTGAAAGCAAATAAAACACCAGTTTCATCATTTCTCTTTTCTTAAATGATTTATTGCCTATATAGAAATACAGTGTTAGATATGGGTGATGCTGGAAGTAAATCACAAAACAAATCACGTCGACCGGACACGACACGTGGTCGCGGTTAGCGAGTATAGGTTAAGTCATTTGAAAGCCATGTTATGGAACTCGAGCGCTAAGGGTGTCTCGAGCGCTCGCGCTGGTGCTTTCATGGTGCTGTTGCAGGACATTCATGCCGCCGCCGTGCCGCTATGAGGTGCTTCTGCTCCCGCGACAAGTGACGCGTCCCCGCGCGTCTCTTGTACCTCTGCTGGCGATGTGCAACGCTTACCTGAGCGTCTTGGTGTGCCTACTGCACGCCCTCAGCTCGCGATGCGCGACGCTTACCTGAGCGTCTTGGTGTGCCTCTGCACGCCCTCAGCTCGCGATGCGCGACGCTTACCTGAGCGTCTTGGTGTGCCTCTGCACGACCTCAGCTCGCGATGCGCGACGCTTTCCTGCGCGTCTTGGTGTGCCTCTGCACGCGCTCAGCTCGCGATGTGCGACGCATTCCTGCGCGTCTTCGTGTGCGTCTGCACACCCTCTGCTCGCAATGTGCGATGCGGGTCCCCGCGCATATCTGCGCGCCACTGCTCTCGATGCGGTTCCCGCGCGTGTCTGCGCGCCTCTGATACTGATGAGCGACGCGTCCCCGCACGTGTATGCGCGCTTCTGCTTGCAATGCGCGACGCGTCTCTGTGTGTCTCCAGGTATCTGAGTGCCTCTACTGGTGAGCATTACAATGCATTTCTTTGGAGATTAGACAAACTTGAAAAAGGTAAAAAGTAATATTTCTTCTCATAATTCAACCTGTCATGCTAGTTTGTTAAAAACAAATTTAAATGATTAACTGTTAGATTTGATACTTTTCCCAAAGGTGCATTATCTGAAAGTATGGCCTCTGATACCTCATCACCTTCTCAATGTACTTCAGGGGTTACCAAGTTAGCCTGTAATCTTTCTGATGCAATAAAATCTTTAAATAGTTGAATAATACAAAACTATTTTATATCAAACTGACTTTGTTATCAATAATATTGAGCTATAGTGTGAGGAGGTGGAGAGGGTTAGAAGTGCTAATAACTGGAATGATTCAGAGTGTTTATCACATGACTCTGGGCGCCTTAAGGGTGATGTTCATGGTTGAATGAGTGAGTGAGTGATTACTGGTGATCATAGGTGGTTGATGTTTTATGCAGGCTGATTCTGAAGAGTCCTGCGGTTGTGCTTAGTGTGCTAGAGGAGAGACCTATGCCTGTTTGCCTTGAGATGATTCTTGTCAATGTATATAGGGCTTAGTGAATTGAATTAAATTCTTGATATATGGCGTTTCGAGCTTGCCAGTTGAGCATAATTCATAGTGACTAAAAAAAAAAAGAAAGACAAGAGATTCATAGCTTAATAATTGGGCATCCGTTACACAATTCTTTTAGATTGGAACAATTTTATTGTTGGTGAAGGGGGTGTGAGTAACATTGGATAAGGAAACCTAGGAATGGTAGCAGTATGACTTGTAACCTTTGTTTGTTCTGAAATGTTTGTTGTGTGAGGGAGAACCAATAAACTGTACCTTAGAGAGTGAGTAATACTGTTACTTTGTTGGAAGGAAATGGTTTTGTTTCCTTGGCTATTGATGAGCTCTCACTTGGAGGGTGAGTAATACTGTTACTTTGTTGGCAGGAAATGGTTTTGTGCCCTTGGCTATTGATCAGTTCTCACTTGGAACTGACTTGATAGGTGTTCCGAGATCTTGCATGCCTGTTCTAGCTATTACAGATGCTGATGTTATTGTATGTAGAATGTGTGTGCTGTTATGTACTATTTGGCTTAAAGTTAGTTTTAAAAAAAAAAAAGATTTAATCAATTAAAAAGAGATTTGGTAATAATTTAAAACATATTAATTAAAGTCTCAATCATAAAACAAATAGAATTGAGTCACAGTGGAGATAG